>JARHVA010002984.1:32500-327500 GCA_037957365.1 Torreya grandis | reverse complement strand
TTTTTAATGTATGATTAATGGGTCGCTATAATAGTAACTTCATATAAAAGTTCAATATAATCATTCTCACTATTAATGAATTATATGGAGTGAACATAATTTTCATCAAGAAAGAGATGATACCAAAAAAATTCAATGAGTTAATGATTAAATGTTAGTCATCATTGTCATCATCATCATCATCATCATCATCATCATCATCATCATCATTTTCCTCATAATCATCCTTGTAGCAACTCAATGCTTATAAAATACATGAACCATTATAAATTAAGATCAATTTTAAATTAATAATATAAAATATTAATTGAAACATGGTTTAAAAAGTGTTTGTTATACACACACATGCAAAAAAAACTATATTCAATAAAATTGAACTACTATTAGAGGGTAAAATGTAATTATGTGTGCATAAATAACTTATATGAAGTCCATAATGATAATTAGACTCTCCATGTAAAATAAAAACTCATCTATTTAATACATTAAGCACATAACATGTTAAAGCTAATTATACAATGTAAATTAAGTTATTCTTAATATATAAATAAAACAAATACATATCAAGAAACAATAATGAAGTTGACAAACCTATGTCTAACATCTAGTATAGTTATTTAATTTTGACTCAAACAATATAAGATATCATAATTAATAATAGTTTAAAAGTGAAGAATAAAACACTTTAAAATACTATAGTAAAAAGATGCTCTAACATGAAAAATATAAAATCACTTACTTTAATGGTTTCTACTACATGAATTTATCCTTCACATGAATAAACATGACCATGACCTAGTTGTTTCTTTATGTAGCTAATGATAAAATCCCTACTTCTAAAAAAATTATTAGGATATTGTTTCAAGTTCTATTGGAAACATATGTCTCCAAAGCTACACTAAGGTAAAAAACACAAAAAATAGTGTAGTATCACCTCGAGCAACAATTAGTTTTTAAATATTAAAATATCCTTGCCATAGCTATTTTTTGGTAATATTATGTTCAGCCTCTTCCAAAAGTTGAGATAACTTTAAATTTTCACACAAACAACCGAAACACAACATAATATTCAAGAGAGAAGAATTAATGTTTAAAATAAAGGAGAGGAAACATTTGGACATGCCAATCAAAAATGATTTTCTCAGTAAAAATATCTAGAAAACGTATACAACATGTTGGTTAGCTATTATATTTTTTTCCAAGGCAAATATTTGGTCCAATCCTCAACCTCCCAAACCTTTGGGTCATCATTTAAACATGAATTTTATGGGCAAACGTCAACCATATTAGAAATGAGGCTAATGGCTAAATATTTAGGAATATTAATGAAATAGGCATTGTCATTTATCCTTTTTAATATTTTACAAGAGCAAAAATGTATAAGTTTTAATTTTTTATAGGAACCTTTAAGATAAATTAATTTTCTTAAGTGTACATTTTATAGTATTCCCCTCCCAAATTACATGTTCTCTCTTATGAAAATATCCTTTTTTTTTAATATCCTAAATTCATGTCCCTAATTATTTATTGACTTATTTATATATATGTTTATGATATTATCCATAAAAACCTTTACATAATAGTTAACACATGATCCTTTAGTTAGGTTAATTAATTCTACTAGACCCTTGGGATTTCCACCATAAACAATCAGAAAAGTAAACTTACAGATGGACATTTGAAATATATATTTGTAAGAAAATTATACTTGGGCTAAGATGAAATCCCATTATTTTGGGTTGTCTTCAACTAGAAACTTATAAAATTTCCCAAGCTCATAATCACTACCTTAGTTTTCCCATTTGTTCATGGGTGATAGGCTAAACTATACTACAACTCATTATTAAGATTCTTCTAAAATGTCCTCCAAAATGGTTGATAAATTTCATATCTATGTCACTTATAATTTTATTGGGTATTTCATGTAATCACACCACTTTCATAAAGAACAAATCAAATTATATTGTCATCACTAGTCTTCTTACATGATTTGAAGTGGACCATTTTGTAAAATTGATATAGAACTACAAAGATATAGTCACTACCTCTTTGTATGCATGGAATGACCCCAAAAAAATACATTTAAATGTCAATCTAAGGTCCATTGGGCACTAGTTGAGGCTTGTATAAGAACATATTTCATTGTAATCCTTCCACCACTAGGAAAGTTAAATAAGAAGAGACATTTTTCACATCTTGCATCAAATTTGGCCAAATTTTTTCCACTTACCTAGATAAAGGTTTTATCCCTTTAAAAGTGTCCCCCATAAGCCACTTTCTTGCATTTTTATAATCAAATTTTCTTTCTTAGATGCTATTAGAATACTCATTTTTCCCCCTTAAATAGGCATACATCAAATAAGACATAACCATATAAAAATCCTTTACCTAAACCAACTTATTTTTTGAGGCCATCATAAATGTTTATGAAATAATAATGTCAAACATATTCATCCTTCACTTATTCAAATACAAAAATAATTTTACACGTGGTGACAAACAAATGATTTATCCTACTAAACACATTAGACACAACATTAGATATTGTATATATTATGTACTTATGTCAGTATTCAAAATAAATTATCTATGTGGGAGATAATGCCTCGAATACCTCAATTCTTATAATATAGTGTAAAAATACTTATCATATGTTTTATAATTCTTCTTTGCATCATTAAATTTCTCACTAAAAAGGGAAAGTAGCTTACCTTATTATCTTAGTACTTCATCAATGGATACTGCTAATGTGTCACATTATACTATAAATACTTCTAAAAATATGGTAAGGTGAGGATCATGGAATAAATTACCTTATTTAGTAATTTAAAGATATTTTTAGTTATCTTTGTCCAAGTAAACATCTCACCCTAGTAAAATCTTTCATGGATGCACTTACACTGATGAAATTATAATGAACCCATTAGAAAAATTCACTAGTCAATGCAAACTTCTCAATTCTATTATGTTTTGTGGATTAGATCAATCAAGTATGACTTTTATCTTTTATTGGATCCATGCTTAGACTTTGTGATGGAACTGTATTTCGAAGGAACATAAGCTTGTTCTAGAAAAAATAACCTTTCTCAATATTAAAAACAATCTCTCCTCTCCAAGGATGTTAAATGCCACTCTCAAATGCTCTATATTTTCTTCCACATTCTTACTAAATAGAAAAATATCATCAAAATATATAATTATAAGTATTCCAATGTATTTCCTTAATACCTAGCTCATAGTTTTCATGAAGGTATCTAGATTATTTTATAACTCAAATGACATCACAAACCACTCATATATTCCATATTTGGTCTTGAATGATGTCCTCCACTCATCCCCTTCATGAATCAAAATTTAATGGTATACACTTGGGAGATCAATATTTGAAAATATCTTAGACTTGGTAAATAGTCTAATATGTAATCCATCTTGGGTATTCAGTATATGTACTTCACTATAATTTTGTTAATGGTCCAATAATTTGTCAATAAAATAAGCATTACTAAAGAAAAAATGTACTAGAGGTAAGCTAAGCCCCATATCATAACAAATGTTATGACTACAAAGGTGGTTATCATAGAAGGTGGCTAGAATATTTGATAACCCAAATGACATCACCAACCATTCATGTAGGACATATTTTCCCTTGAAGGATGTCTTTCACTCAACCCCTTCATGAATAATTATTTTATGGTATGCACTTAGAAGATAAATATTTGAAAATGTCTTAGACCATGCCAAAAAATATAATATGTATTTCATCATAGGTGGTGGATACTTGTATGCATCTTAAAATTTTTAATGTCTCTATAATTTGTTCATAAAATAAGCACTAATGAATAAAAAATGAATTGGAAGTCAGTTGAGCTCCATTTTATACCAAATTTTATAGATGCAAAGGTGAATATTGTGAAAATTCCGTCCATAATTCCTACTATTCCTTTTGTCAAAATTTTTATTGACTTTATGAAACACTAAAAAATAATTAGTTAACCAAAAAATTATCAACTAAGAGAGAAAATAATATACTTATAAATTCTCACCTTTTTATTGATTTGGGCAATATTCCTCATAGCCACAAAGTTCAATTTTTTATCCAAATATTTCCCATCACCTTCTAGTACCACCAATAACACCATAATTAGAAATCCAACCTATTTAATTATTATTTGACCTATAAATGTGTTGAAAGACTATTTAGATAAATTTAACTTTTATACACTAGAATTTATCAATGATGCTTTGCAATCTCTAGTTTCTCATAGACCTTGAATTGACTTCATTAATAAAAAGTCTTTATATTGATAAAAGCTCAATGTTATTTTGAATATAAGTAGTAAAAAGAAACACAATCCCTACCCTTCCACCATATTATTTTAGATAATGCATTTATAAGATGATTTGAAAGGAAAGACATTCCTAAAATGGTTCTTGATGATATAACCTATCCTTGATTCTTTAGGATTGATTTTGAAACATCAACAAAATTAAGTTTGAACCAATCTACTAAATGTTTGTTCCATCCTCCTTCATATTTTTATTTATTATTTTTACTTTATAATTTCAAAAACCATCTTGATTTGAGGCCGTCTCCCCAAAATACTCAACTCCCTTGGGTTATATTATTTATTATGTTATTCTTATCTTAGGGAAAAATACATGTGATATTTATCATTATTCTTTTCCACACCATTGAGTCCTTAAATTTATTATCATGAAAAATTATTGAATTTATTTCCAACCATATTTTATAACATATCATTACATTTTAAAAATTCCACATATATCTAAAATTTACGTGAAACCAATTACAATTGAATTTCTCTATGCAATGGTCCAAAAACTTTTCAAAGAATGTGAAATTTAGTAGGAGATTATTTTAGTCTTCATCTACCTTTTCACATAGTGGGCATTCAATCAGGTATACCAAACCTTTCTTCTTGAGATGCTTACCAATAAATAATTTTCGTTACATTATCAGTCAAAGGAACATCTTTCCTTTGGACCAAGCCTTTAACTTCCAAATTTTATTTGAGTCAAACTTTGGTTTAAATAATCAGCCCCTTTACTTTTAGTCAAACTTTGGTTTATATATTTAGTTGGATAGGAATGTTTAAAATTCCCTATGATAGGAATAATATAATTGGAAAGAAGATCATTCATATTAGTAGTGGAATTCTAACAAACCTCATGGAGATCACTAAATTCTCTCCATTTTTGGGTCATAAAACCCTTATGCAAAATTATACCCAATTTTTTATCTTTACATCCCCTTTTTTAAATTAGTTTGATATTTGAAGTTCGTGATCACATTTTTGGATCAAGCTTCATTCCAAAAATCAAGTATTGTACCCATTTTAAGGATCCTAAAGAGGTGCCTACATAATGTCCTTCACCACAATCATGTTGTTACAAATAATTGATCCTTTAGGGTTATTTCCTTCTACATAAACCCATCTGGATCCTCTTTCCAAAGATATTTATTTCTCATAATTTTCCTCCAAAATCTATCTTGTTCTTTGTAGGCTCATCAGACCGATTTTATAGAAAGGTTTTTGTTGATAAACTCTACATTTTTAATACCAATTCATTATTCTAAATATTCCAAACTTATCCCATTCCACCAAATGGAATTTGATTTTTTTAAATTTTATGAGCCTTAACAAAATAAATATCTCCATATGGAGTTGATTTTTTAAAAAGCTTCCTTAAAAATCTAAACAGTATAAATTTTAGGAACCACTTCAAGAATTGTTTTGGCCATGGAATTTATGCTTACTTATAACAATCATTTACCTTCCTAAAATAATATATTGGATCTAATTTTTTCCAAGAGAGAGTTTCATATCTATTTCATAGGTGTTCTTATGGACATATTAATCTTATGTATTTATTCAAGAAAATTAATTTTTTTATGCTCATTTTCTTGTTAGGAAAATTTTATTCTCTTTAATTATAGTTGAGAAAAAACATATTAGAATTTCCATTTTTAAACTTTTGTACTAAGGATATTTCATAGAGATCTAGGGAATCTTTGATTTACCTCATTTATTGATGATGTTGGGAAGAAAACAATATAATTCCATCCAAAAATTGTTGATGTGTATACCTTTCCCCATCTATAAAATATTTAATAACCTTAATCCTTTATCTATTATTTATAATTTAAATATACCAACATAAATATTACATGATCTAGGAGGACCTAGGTCTATATATGTTACCAAAGTTTATCATTATTGCATATCTAGTCTTATGATAACTTTAAAAACAATCACATTAGGTTCCTAACATATGTGTAAATTAATAAGATCAAATTCTATTTCTATGTGAGTACACAACTTATGAAATGTTAGTAATGTAGAACTCAACTTTTTAGTAATGGAATTTAGTGATTTCACAACATTCATCAATTATGAAGTGGTTGTTATCAACTCTTGTCATGATTCAACCAACATTTCATCTTCTTCCATTATGTATTACTGTACAATTCCATTATTTTTAGTTGGTTATGTTAACAAGAATGAAGTTAGGAACTAAATAGACATGAAACATCTCATCTCTCATATTTTTTTAGAACTTTAAAAAAATATATAGTACAATTTTATATATTTTGTCATTTATTTTTTACTCTATTTATTCTTTAATGAACTACACTTCATAGCCCATGTCATGCATAAATTTAGTTTTTTTTGTAACCCTCTAATATATATATATATATATATATATATATATATATATATATATATATATATCTGTGTGTGTGTGTGTGTGTGTGTAAGTAGGTTGTCCATTGAGTCTCCTCTTGGGCCACAAATCAATGGTGTCAAAGCATTCAAAACTATTATCATTTTTAAGTGGTATTTTGGTGTTTTTGAACTTTGTGTTTGTTTTTATGCCAACATTTATGATATTTGAGTTTTTTAAGTTAAGGATCGATAATCATTACCTTTCATCATACCTTCCTTCATTTTCTCAAATGGGAGATAAATATTCGATGATACCAACTTTAGAAATGTTTTAAAATATGAAAAATGATGTAATACAAATGCAATAGGAAGATTTTGAAGAATGCCATGCACATGAATGAGAAATTATCATTAATTGATCTATGTGTATCTCTTTCACCACATACATTACTCATCTATACACTTTTTCTACATATGAACCTATTACCTTGGATTTCAACTCGTAGTCTTTCTCAACACACTCACACTTGCATGCCATCTTGCACAATACTCTTCCACTCACACTTATTAATAGTCCTATGTTCTTCTCCTTTATGTTAGGATCCTCCTTGGAGTAAAATTGATTACCTTTGTATAAGCAACTAAACATGAAATTAAACCAAAAGTAATAAGTAACTAGAAATCAGAAACAATAAAGAATAGGAGATACGCGAAATAATACAATCTATATTAACACTCTTCTAGAAGGAAATACAATGAATAAATCTTACTCTTCCCACACCTCTTGGGTGTACAATAATTATCCCTCAAGAGTTCTCTCTCTCTCAATTACAATCAACAATCAACTCAATACCAAGTTGTTGTTCCCTCCAGTGACAATCAACCCAATGGTTGTTGTTGCCTAACTTCCAAGTGACAATCAACTCAACCCTTGTTACCTACTCTATCCACAGATCTTCTTGATCTTGCACCTTGCATATCTTCTTGATCTTGCACCCTACAGATCTAATTGATCTTGCTTACATTATAATATAGCCTCATAGGTCTCTTAAATAGATCCCAAACCAAACAATAATTAGAAATGCTGACTCAAGACTAAAATTAGTCTTTACATGCAAACTAACTGTTATCTTAAAATTAGAACAATTTTGGAAATGCACAGATGATGGATGTTAGTTTGAAGGTGACTAATGCTGGCCGATCCCTAATTGATGTTGGTTACTATGCAGCTAGAGATAATCGATGTTGGTTGGCCTGACTGATGTCGGTTACTATGTAACCCAACAATCTCCACATTTGCACATTCAGTGAATCTTTTAGCTCCACAACTCAACACTTTCTTCCAAACCTATCATTACCTATGCATGTGTAAACCCATATATTTATAGTACATCCATATATCAATGTACTCTAAATTCATGTATTACCAAGTGACACTTTTTAGCCTAAAACTTTTCAGATATCTAGTTGGGTAGTTATCTGCCACATACCTAGAATCTCAACCATCCCTCAATAAGGAATATGAATCAAGTTGTATATATCTTATTTTTAACCAAAAATAATTTTAAATACTTATTTTAGTACATGTATAAATATGTATCATATGTATTTGGCCTAGGGTTGATGCCATACATAGTCATATTGATAGATAACATGCCTTGCATATCTAATCTATCATGCATGAATTTTACATCACCATATTATTTTCCCTATTCACTCTCACTAAATAAAAATTACAATTCTACAAGTCTCATGCTTTTAATTCATTTTAATGCATGTTTAATGATAAATTTAAATTACTATGCATACATTCACTACTCATAATTGTGCGAGTTACCTCTAACACATAATTTTACACCACACCTATGGTCCTAATTCCCAATAGTGTAGATCATTATTATTAGACCGTAGTGAGTTTATATGCCTATAAATAATGAGCACAATTAGATAAATAAGGTTTATCAATTAGTTATATTTAAAACTAATCAAAGGATCATTGTAGTAAAATTAATAAGGTTGATGCTCAAAAGTAACTTGAGGTAGCCTCAAAAGTTAAAAGGCTCATTATAGACACACTAGAGGCACAACACAGTGAATTTTTTTTTCCAATTTTGTGAGTTGATGATGCAAATCAACCTGACACCTTCTAATACCCATCAATAATTTTATAAATAGTGTTTTCAATAATAAACCCCTTCAAAGTGCAAGTCAATCTTAACATTCCTTTGTTTGAAGGAAAAATTTATTCCAAAGCATTAGAAATCTAGACTATATAGATTGAGTCATACTTTTTAATCAATCACTTGTTAATGATGATAATATTACCTTCAAAGTGTTGAATATGTCCATTCTAGTTTTTCATTAGTGGGATAACTTCTACACACAACATGTGTAAGATTATGTTTCAATCAAGTCTTAGAAGACCTTTGTTAATGTGATGAAGGAATAATATCCTATTCATCACTTTGAGGATGGATACATAAAGTTATAAAAATTGTGATAACATAAGCGTTAGTCAGTGGAAGACTACAAAAATACATTCCATGACTACTTTGCATGCTTATGAGAGAACTTGAGTGAACAACATAAGGTGTTGAAATACATAAGTGAACTCTCACCTTATATTTATGCAAATATTGAATTATTAAATTTAAAACTCTAGGGTAAGCCTATGATAACACTACTACATTTTAAGCCAAGAAAAATATGAATTAGCATCTCACCTCTTCATCTAAAGCCATGAATAATAACTAGATCACATATGATTCCTCATCATATCCTTTTGTATAGAAGTATAGCACTTGGTTAAAAGGAGATATCATAATAAGACTATGCATAACTAAAAGGTTATTATTTCTTATACTTTAGACAAAGGAAATAATAATTTTGATGAATTACGGTTTCATCATCATCACTCACACACCCATGAAGAGTCTAAATGTCATGCATACAAATCCTTAAGTACCTAGTATACACCTAACATCACATCGATGTACAACATAGATACATATGAAACTTATATAAATAGTAGCAAGAATAAAATAGACACCTCTGAGGAATGTGTAAATATCTTACACACCATGTTCTGAGTGAAGGGTCAACCTTTTCATGTCATCACTAATAGTGGCAACCAAAATTACATCATTACATAAGCCAAAACATAACATCTTGGTTATTGGGGTTCTTTTATCCTTAGTTTCACATCACTAAGTGCTAGTCATGTGCCTAGAAGAAGAAAAAAACTAATGGGATAGTGTGCCAAGATATTATGTGATGATTGACCTCATTCACTCAATAGATGCATACCACCTAGATTAGTTCCCATCAACTCTACTATACGATGGTGGGTAGAGAAATCAATCGTACTTAAGCACTTGATTAACACATTTAGTCATTGTTATAATCATCTCTCTAGAGTTAATTTTTTGATGCATTCACATAGTATATATACTTATCTATTATTATAAAATAAAGTATAACACCATAGAGATTAACACATCAAGATTAAAAAATAAATTAATGGTCCAATCGATCTCATTTGATTAGATTATAAAGATACTTCCTTTAGTACATAGTCTCTTTGGATATTTATCTTGATAAATATTGGTGTTCTAGATTTATACGTTAGATGAGAAAGGTATTGTTCAAATATCCTTACTCAAATTGAGTCCAACATGGGACTAATCCTAGGTTATGGGTATCTTAATAATGGATAAGACCTTTGGAGAAGGTTGCCTTCTTTCTGGATATATCATGTAAACTAGGCTTAATCTAAAATTTGCTTAGAAAAGGGGAGAGAGAATGTCAATAATATATGAAATCATGTAAATGGGATGATGCACTAGTAATTGGAACACTTATGCTTTGCACAAGACATACTATGAGACACATTCAAGACCAAAGAAGATCAGTCCCACATAAGTACTTCATAATAAGGCATTAATTAGTTATCAAAATAGCATGAAAGGGTGCATAACCACTTTCAAAATAAATAATAAAATGTAAGTTGCAATTATAGTGACCTATGAGAACTACCAATCATTTCATGAAGGTGAGAAAACCTAGACATAGACAAGGAACATACATTCACTTAACTACATTACATGAATTTATAGGACACACTTCAATCTAGCTTGAAAAATGATGGGATTTAGTCTTTATTGCATCAAAAGGTGTTACAGTAAAAATTTGGCATAGCCTAAGCAAGCCAAAGCATAAGGGTCATTTCTCTAACAATGTCAAAGGTTTCTTGTCTAGAACTTTTAGAGAGAGCTACATGTGGTAGAAGTTGGAACATATATAGAAAGAGGAAAAAAGAGGGGCAACTATGATGTATTAGCACAAGTTTGAGGATGTTAACTCATGACCTTATCAATAAGGAACAAATTCTATTAAATAATTGAATGTTATTTTCATTATGCATCCAACCAGTGTCCTTCTTGGAAGTCCATGTCATTATCTATATGATCTACTGATGAGGACCATGTCTTAGAATTAACAAAATTGTGCCACATTTGCTTTGGGTGGCCATTGGAACCTATTTATCAAAAATGTGACCCTATTGATAAGTTAGATACCTTTTCTTAATCACATTTATGTATGTATTTTCTCTAATATTGAACATAGGTCCATTATAGGTGAAAACCAATCCAATTATTGGTTTTCACGCAATCACAATATCCATGAAAACTTGTAAACTGCTTGACCTTACTTTGCAATCACTAGTCCATCTATGAAGTCTATATTAGGCCATAAGAGACCTATTATACATTTAAAACCTTTAAGATCTTACAAGGATCTTCCCTCAAAAAGTAATGATCATATCAATGGAATGACCCTACATGATATAAATTTATGAACCAGAGGTCTATATTTAGCCTTAATGGTAGTCCCTTTATGTTCTTCATAGCTTACTACATGTCTATGTTTTATCAATGGAATTTGATGGAGATATAATGGAAAAATTATGACCCTACAAGACCTTATTTACCTTGATCAAAAATGGCTCCTTTGGTTCAACCTTTTCCATCAAATATTACTAGGGCCAATCAAATTATTCCAACCTATCTTCACTTGTATTGGCTTCACAAATCCCCACTTTGAGATCTTGACCTCTTATGTGTCATAAGATCAAGTTATATGAATGAATGTGAGACCTATATTTTTTTCATGAAGATCCTTTGACATGTTAACTTGCTTGTGCACCATTGCATCAAGATGTACAAAACAATGTGAGTTGTAGATCTCATTGGGCCCACTTTCCTATCAGTTCTTATGCACCATCGCATCATTGGTATGAATGAATGTTGATCATTGATCTAGCTCAAACCCACATTTTTTTCAATGAACATGCACTATTGGATCTTGGCTTGATGAATCCACAACATTGGATCATTTCCAACTTGTAGCTTTTTAAGGGCTTTTAACCCAAGGACATTTTCACTTGTTTGACCCAACTACAAACCATTAGATCTATGTTTTTATAATTCCAAATCACATAGACCATTAGATATTTATCAACTTTAAAAATTTTAAGGACCTTTTGAACCCAAATAATTACTTAATGGATCTCAAACTTGACATTAGCATCAACATCTTGTTCTATAGGCTCCATTTTGAGGCTCTATAACATAGGCTAATAAGCTCTTGTGGACATGAAATTTGTAGGATATGATCTTGGCATGTAAAAAAACATGGTGCTATAATATTTTGGCTTACATGGCTTTCTAAGGTGCATTTATTAAATGCTTAAATAGGCTGGTCCATTTGTTTCTAGAGGACATCTTGGTGATGGTCTGGTTTTTAAACTTCACCAAATTCATCTTTTGATCAATATTTTAGGGTTCTAATGATTATCTAAGGCCTATGTAACTTGGTTCATGCTCTCAAATTCTTAAAACACGTGAAAACCTATTGGTCTTCTTCATTTTATAATCTTAGACATGTTTCAAACCTTTGGTCTACTTATTCCATCAAACCATGCAAATGCTTTATATGTGGGCTAAATTTGGTCAAAATCTTTGGTAATTCATAAGGGTTACATGGATATTTATATAATATAACCTAGACCATTAGGATTGTATAGTCCATTGGGCATGGAGTCTTTACTTGGGTCTAACATATTGATCTAAATCCAACACTAGCTACCAATCTTGATCTAACCTCTCTTGAAACAATACAGAGACCAAAAGGAGCAAAATAAGATAAAGTTCCCAAGGCACTTATTAACGGTAGAATAACCTAGAACAAAACATGAACAACAAATAAAATGTGCTAGAATAACACTTGGAGTAAATTATAATAATTACCCTAATATATATAGCTTATAACTATGAGTAACTTTCTTCCTATATCAAAAGGAAAGTTTGAAAACCTTCCTACATCATGAGATGTGTAATTGAAAAAGGAATGCGTCTTATTGACCCTTGGTCTTGATTCCTACTTCTTTTTTTTGTAACTATCAACTTCTATAGCATAATGTTTAATGAGAACCAAACAACTTCAAATAGGTCAGCTATGTGAATCTAGGCAACCTTAGCTTTTTCATATGGATCCTCAACTGAAACCTATAATAGTGGTTCAAAAAGGCATACCTCTTTGATTTCCATAGTCTCCTCCATAATAATGGGTATTTCTTCAACTGCAAGTTTTTCAAGCTCATCAAGGAGCTTTGCAGATTCTACCCAGTCTTGGTCATTGTCCTCCATGGAATTTTTGTTTTCTACCTTCTCAATAACTTGATCCTTTTCAATAAGATATATCTCAATCTCATTCATGTCCTCCATTTGTACCAATATCTCATCAAGACTAACCTTATCATTCTACATGGGCATCCCTAAAGTAGCATTGTCTTATTAAAGCTCTAAAACATTAATAGAAACCTCAATTGAAGATTCAAATTGATGTACTATATCATCATCCAAGTCTTCCATCTTAAGTTCATCAATCTCACTCATGAAATCATGGTACAAATATTTCCAATGGTCTTCATCTTCAATAATTCTCTCTACCTTAGTAATGGTTTTATGTAAGTTATCTTCATGGCTACCTTCCAAAGAAAAATGAGTATGTACTTGATCTATATTAGCTACCACAAGATCTTGAGAAAATTCTTGACATAGGATAGTTGATATGTGATAGTACAAATTTTGGCATAGCCTAAGCAAGACAAATCATAAGATTTGGTGTTCTAGATTTGCACCCTATCTAAGAAGCGATTTTTCAAATCTCTTTACTCAAAATAGTCCAACATACAACTGATCCTAGGTTGTGGGTACCCTAATAATGGATCATACCTCTAGAAAAGATTGGATTTATTGTGGATATATCACCTAAAATGACTTAATCTAACACTTACTTAGAAAAATTGAGAGAGAATAAAAATAATATATGAAATCATGTAAATGGGGTGATTCGCTAGTAATTAAAACACTTTTTCTTTGCACAAGACACACTATGAGACACATTCAAGACCAAAAAAGATCGGTCCCACATAATAAATTCATAATAAAGCATTGATTAGTTATCAAAATAGTATGAGAGGGTCCATAACCACTTTCAAGATAAATAATAAACTATAACTTTCACTTATAGTGACCTATGAGAACTACCAAGCATTTCATGAAGGCAAGAAAACTTAGACATAGACAAGGAATATACATTCACTTAACTACATTACATGAATTCATAGGACACACTTCAATTTAGATTGAAAAATGATGGAATTCAATCTTTATTACATCAAAAGGTGTTACAGTACAAATTTTGGCATAGCCTAAGCAAGCCAAAGCATACAAGTCCTTTCTCTATAAATGTCATAGGTTTCTTGTTTAAAAATTTCAGAGAGAGTTACAAGTGGTAGAAGTTAGAACATATATAGAAAGAGGAAGAGAGAGGGGGAAATGTGATATATTAGCACAATTTTGAGGATGTTCACTCATGACTTTATTAACAAGGAACAAATTTTGTAAAAGAATTGAATGTTATTTTTCCTTATCCATCCACCTAGTGTCCTTCTTAGAACTCCATGTCATTATCTATTTGATCTGCTGATGAGGACCATCTCTTAGAATTGATATAATTATGACACGTTTACTTTGGGTGGCCCTTGATACCTGTTTATCAAAATTTTGACCCTAATGATAGGAAAGATACCCCTCCATGATCACATTTATGTTTGTATTTTCTCAAATATCGAACAAAAGACCATTATAGGTGAAAACCATTCCAATTATTGGTTTTCACATAGTCACAATATCCATGAAAACCTATGAAATGCTTGACCTTGCTTCGTAATCACTCGTCTATATTTTAACTCTGTATTGAACCATAAGAGAACTATTTTTCATTTAAAAATTATGAGAGCTGACAAGGATCCTCCCTCAAAAGTAATGATCATGTCAATGGAATGACCTTGCATGATACAAATTTATGAACTAGAGGTCTGTATTTAGCCGATATGGTGGTCCTTTTATGTTATTTATACCTTATTAGATGGTTATGTCTGCTCCATTGCATTAGATCAAGATCTAATGGTAGAATGATGACCTTGTAGAACCTTATTTACCTCAATAAAAAACTGATCCAACTTATCTTCATTCCTATTGGGCTCACAGATCCCTACTATCACATCTTGACCTTTTTGACCTCCTATGCACCATCATATCTTTGGTACGATTGAATGCTTATCATTGATCTATCTCAAATCTATCTTCTTTTCAATGAACACACACCATTAGATCATGTTTTAAGGGATTTTAACCTGGGGACCTTTTGACTTATTTGACCCAAGTGAAAACGATTAGATCTATGTTTTTAGTATGTGAGCTCACATAAAATGTTAGTTCTTGATCAAATTTAAACATTTTAAGTACCTTTTGAACCTAAATGGTTACTTTATAGAGTTCAAACTTGATGTTAGATTGAATCTCTTGCTTTACAGGCTCCACTTTGAAGCTCCATAACTTAGGCTAGCAAGCTTGTGTGGCTATGATCATGGCATGTAGAATAACATGGCGCTATAATATTTTGGCTCACATGGCTTTCTAACGTGCATTTATTAAATGCTCAAATAAGTTGGTTCATTTATTTCTAGAAGATGTCCTAGTGATGGTTTAGTTTTTAAACTTTGCGAAATTCATCCTTTGATCAATATTTCAAGGTTATAATGATTTTCTAAAGCCTGTACAACCTGGTTCATGCTATTAAATTATTGAAACATGAAAAAAAATTCATCTTCTTCATTTTGTAATCTTAGACCTATTTCAAACCTTTGGTCCACTCATTCCATCAAATGATACAAAATCTTTATATGCAGGCCAAATTTGGCCAACAATAACCACTTCACAACTACATCTAGCAACACTTTATAATAAAAATTAATGTTATTTATACATAATAAAAACCCTCTTGGTTTACATCATTAATACATTATATATGAAAAGCTAATGACTATTTCAAAAAGAAAGACATTGTGAGCCATTATAATTAAGTCCTTTTTATTTAGGGCTAACAAACCCTATATACTCTATACTATATAGTTATGTTCATGTTTCTACTCTTTTATGAGTTGGTGCTATATTTACATTTCTTTTAGTCTTTAATTCTTCTATGAACTACCTTGTAACCACCTCTGATTCATGTTCCCTTGTCTTAGTTTTGAACTTTTTTGAGTCTTGCATCTTATGTTCCTCATTCTCTATTTATTTGTCTTTCACAATTTTCCATTCTGCACTAAGATCAATCACATTGTTCTTCCCTATTTCTCTCTTCTATGTCATTTTCTCCCAGGCCATGGCCCTCCACATTGTTATTATACCTTTACATCTCCCAAATTATAGTTCCAAAGTTTATAATATAATATAATATATTTTGGGGTCCAACATCAACCCAGACTAAATCTATAGTCCATCTCACAATACGCTATAGTTTATTTGGTTACTAAAAATGTGGAATCCACTTACTACACTTGGTGTTTAATCTCCTCCCATTGGTTGAGGGTCATTTCAATATTGGAATTAATAACTTCCACTTAGCCTCTCAATATTTTTATCTCCTTTAATTTATCTGGAAAAGTATCTACTTGTGTTATCAAAGTCTCAAGCTGAGAAATTAAAACTTTATGAGCATCATTGAGTGCCTCAAACTCTACCAAAACCTGTCCCTGAATCATTAAGACACTAAGATTCATCTATTGTCAATGGGTGCTTATTTTTCTAATTATTCAATGTCTTAGAATACTCTAGATTTTGGGCTTTGTCCTTGATGTTTAATGTATTCTCAGCCAATTGTTCAACTATTATTCCTCAAGAAATAATAACACTTCCAAAATATTACTTGGTCATGCTAGGTTTATAAAAAACCAATCTATGACCAAAATGGTAGAAATTAGTTTATTAAAAAGGCACAAAAGATGTCCATGGGCTTTGTAAGCTACTATGTTTCCCATAATTTCTCTTGTTTATGATCCACTTGGTTTTTTACATTTCTTAAGCAAGAGGTCCACAAGCATCTCCAATTTATTAATGGCCTCACCAATCACAAGATTACCATCTACAAGCACTAGTTCACTCCTCAAAATTGTCTGACAAAGCCCTAATTTCCTATGTATTCTCTTTGGCCACATCTTATTGGCATTTGAGATCTTTAATTTCTTTCTTAAGCATACACTATTTCATGTGCTCTTCTCTATACAGTTAGATAACCTCATGATGTTTTTAATAAAGTTGGCCAACATCATGGCTATGATGAATGTTTTACCTAGAAGCATATAAGGAAAACTTTATGAGTGATACACCTACTTGAATTGGAGAGCATTAGAGGGGATCCACCCAAATCACATTTGGAACATCTGCCAACTCTGGGATTATATCAGTGATGGATTTTGGGATCTCAAGGAGGATTTCATCATGATATACCTCCATCACAAAGGATAAATAATGTTGAGGTTTTTGTTTTATACTCATGTTTAAGGAAAAACTCCCATATATATAATTGTTTGTCTGGTATATCATGTTGGAACAAAGAATGATCAAGAGGGTCTTGATTTGTCTACTACTACTTCTTTACCTGCCACATATGTTCCTTGCCCTTTTAGGGGTTGCATTATAGATATATAACTTTAGGAATATTTCTACATTATTTATTAGTTCTGGTTCCAAGTTTCTTTATGTTGGGGCCTTCCCCTCTGTCTGTTGCTTCCTTTTTTTGATTTGAACTCTCAATGTCCATCTAGGACTCCTTAGTAGTAGGTTGATTTTAAGGAAGATTAGGAAACATTTCCTTTTCGTAATATGCTACTGGAGATGTTTCACCTTGTTCAATAATCACCACTTGGGGTACTTTAAGCTTTGGCTATGGCTGGACATTTGGTTGTGAAGTAGTGATGTCATATTTTTGTTATGTAGGTAGCCCCTAGGATCTTATTTATGATGAGGTTTACCTTTATCATTTGGTTTCATCCTTGGGTTGTTCCTCCTATGCCTTGTATGAGTTAGTGGACTCAAGTATTAGATTTTTATCCTTCATTCATGCCATTTATTTTGTGCATGTTCATGGTTGAGAGGGAAGGGGTGTTCCTTTTCCACCTCCTAGCTTCTTGATCTTCTTTTTCATGGCCTGAAGATATACAAGATCACCTAGATATTTCCTTGTCTGACTATCTTGTAAGGGTTGATATCAGTCTTTTCAAATTCATGTCACTCTATATATGCTTTACTCCTTGATAAAAAAATATTATGAAAAGTGTTAATATAAATGTTAGTCTTATCCACATCAATATTTATAGGGTGCACATCCATAATGAGATTCCTAAAGTCCATGAAATATTATCATCAATAGAACTAAAATATTGGGCTAATCTTAAATGATAGTTTTGAAATAATCATTTTAAAACATGCATCATATGTGTGCACACTCTTAGTGAACTCTTGTTTGATATCCTTTAAGGCAAATTTTTTTTTTCTCAAACTCATAGATATCAAATTATGGGAGAAAAATAGTCTTTAACAATTCATAATCCACAATCACTTGTTGAGGATCAAAATTTTGATATGATTGGTACACATGATCCAATAAAAATTTGAGTTACCTTCCATTGAGTATAAGTTATACTCCATGCTTTCCAAATGAGTTCACACTTTTGAACATGTTCTGCTACATTTTGGAAACCTTGATATTTAGATAATCAAAGTTTCATCTTGTAACCAACTGTAGGTACACTAGGTAGTTGCAATAGACCTTATTATGGCACTCCTCTATTTATTTTTAAAGCTTCTAGTGTAGGTCTACTAAATCCTCCTAATCTACCTCTTTATCCATGTGTAGCTCTAATAAAACCATTGCTAATGCTTCCTTTCATACCCCCTATAATAATAGGTGTAACAAAAATATTAGGCACTGAGAGAGGTTGATTAGTTATTGTTGGGCCTATATTTTTCCCACTACTTACATTTGGTCCACATGACATTCCAAGGTGGGCCATATGTCTTACTTGCATTGGAAAAGTAAAGGTTAATGGCAAATTTCTATTTTAAACTTGCATTCCTAGAGATTACTCTATGAACTCAACTTTAGATTATGCATTGTCAATATCCTAATTTCTTAAAATAATTCCTTAAAAAGAAAACTCATGAGAATGCATTATGGTGGTGAATTTGGGCCTATATCTATTGGGTTATACTATCATCAATTTTTATCCTCCTTATTCCATGCGTACTAATACCATTAAAGGGCACATATATATGGATAAGGAGTAATCTTTAAGATTTTTTTCCATCCTATATATTATTTTGAAACTTAAAATATACTCTTGTTAGGAACTAAAATCACTACCTCTCATATCCTTACACATAGATTCATCATACTTACATTTCCATAGTTCTCACTAATTGAATTTCATGTTTAACTACCAATGCATACCCCTCCATTTCCCCACTAGTCACACTGCTCATGCATGAGAGAGTTTATCCATCCATGGGGAAGTTCTTAAGTCTAGAATAAACCTTAAGTTTTTTAATTTATAAGGGAGAGTGATTGAGATACCTTCCATGTGGTTCCCTTAGGAAGTTGAACTATGCTTCCTCGAAACAAGAGTACATAGAGATAATGTATTAAAAAATGTATCTATTAAACACCCTTTTACACAACATGTCCACTAGATGTGTCTAGGAAGCTTCCAAATTTATTAAGGACATATGATTCTCTACTGAGTATGGAACCTTCTATCTGTAATTTATTAAATGGTCTTGTGCATATGCTAAAATCTAATCATGCAAGTGAATAGGTAGCTCTAAAAAGAATGTTTCATATAGAGAATCATATAGGTTCTGATATACCCATGTGCATATATAAACTCTTGGTTCATGATACTAAAGTACAATGTCATTTTCTAAGATAACAACCTAGTGCTCGATATTTTCCAAAGATAGTCGCTTGAGCATCTTCCTACCATCATGATACCAAGTGAAATGGCTCTCGATAATGGAACCAAAATTTTGGGATTATTTTATTATTATTTTCACATGACTAAGTGTTAGTCATGTTCCTATAATAAGAAATAAATCAATTAGATAGAATGCCAACTCATCATGTGAGGAGTGACCTTACACTCTCACCCAAGGCATGTTGTCTATATTGGTTCCTATCAATTATGTCTCATGATGGTGGGTAAACAACCCTATCTTACTTAGGTTCTTGAGTTAACACATTTAGTGATTGTTATAATCATCACTCTAGTGTTATCCATTAGATGCATTCACATAATGTATATACTTATCTATTATCATAAAATCAAATCTAACACCATAAAGATTAACACATCAAGATTTGTAGATAAATTAATGGTACGATTGATCTCATTTGTTAAGACTACAAAGATACTTCATTTAGTACATAGTCTCTTAGATATTTATCTTGATAACCACTTGCATAGTCTACTTGGATATTTATCTTGATTACCACTTCACAACTACATCTAAAAACACTTTTTAATCAAAGTTAATGGGTATTTATACACAAGCAAACCCCTTTCAGGTTACATCATTAATACATTATAGATGACAAGCCAATGACTATTCAAAAAGGAAAGTTGTCGCATGCCATTATAATTAAGTCCTTTTTATTTGGGCCTAACAACCCCTATATACTCTCTCTATGATAGATATTCTATTCATGCTCATCCTCCTTCATGATTGGATGATAGATTCACACTTCCATTAATTTATGATGCGTACACAAATTACCTTATAACTGTCTCCACTTCTTCTACCCTTGTTCTGATCTTTCACTTTCCAAAGTACTATATATTTTTTTCCTCATTCTCCATTTCCTTGTCTTTTTCAAATCGCCCTTCTATGCTAATGTCTTTCACATCATTCTTATATGTTTTTCTCTTCTATGTTTCTCTCTTCTATTTTGTTTTCTCCATGTCATATTCCTTTGCACTATTATCATGCCCTTGCATCTCCCATGCTATAGCTCTAAAACATAAAATATAATACAATAAAATTTGAGTCAAACATTAGTCTTATCATTGATGCATATCCTAAGACATACTCACTTAGGTGGATTCAAAATGGAAAAAATATATATATGTATAATGATAGTTCACCTTCCATTAAAAATTCAAGCTAATGGAGGGCACCATCACTTGTGATAATACTTTTGGAGGTTTATGACATCTTGATAGGAGTATGACCATGAAGCTACATATCAATCTAAGCCACAAAATTCGATTGCTTATGCATAAGATTTATTTTTCAACATATTTGAGTTAAATCCAATGATCAAAGTCACTTTGGTATTTTTCAAACAATGTCTTAAACATGTTTCACATGTACAAAAGTTTATGTTACTCATGGTTTGTCATGACAGTAATACATGGGAGAAAAATGAAAATTTTGTAGATAATGTTGTAGTAACAAAAAAATTATAATTTACTAAAGCATAATGATGATGTCTTCACATATCATTAAGGCCTTCTAATGCATTACATAGTAAAACACCAAATTGATTTGGTCTTTGTATGCCCTATGCCAAATAACCCTCTGTATCACATATCAGTTTGGGAGAATGATGAATTATGATGCCAAATATAAGAACTCCTTGATCAAGGATGGATCAAGCCTAACTCTTCTCATTATGTGATCTTGATATTCCTCACACCTAAGAAATATGGGTCATGAAATCTATGCATAGACTATACTGCACTCAAAAAAATCATGGTGAAGAATTAATATTCTCTCTCACACATTGATAAAATTTTAGACCAAAATAGGTGCATAATAGTTCACCAAGGTCAACTTGAGTTTAGGTTACCATCATGTTATATTAGATACTAAATATGTATATGAGATAACTTTCAAGACCCAAGAAGGATTGAATGAGTGGATGTTCATGCATTTTGGCCTTACTAATATGCCAATAACCATTATGCACTTGATGTATGATCTATTCAAGCCATTCCTTAACTCTTTATCATTATGTAAATGGATGACATTATTATATTTATAAATACATGGGAGGATCATGTGGAACATATCATGTGAGTATTAGATACCTTTCATCAACACAAATTTTAGGTCAACATAACAAAGTGTACATTTGGCACTATGAAGATATAATACTTGGGCTACATCAATGACCATGCTGGAATTCATGTAGACCTAAAAAATTCCAATGTGATATAATATTAACAAACTCTATGTAATCTTACATAATTGAATATATTATAAGACAAGTTCATCCTTCGTTAAGCACACATCTATTGGATACTTATCTAGATAACATGCATAAAAGATAATTTTGACTTGATTTTTATGTAACAATGCTCTTTTTAGGCCCTCAAGTAACACTTATGTGTAAAAACTCTACTCATAATTCATGACATTGCACATTACTTATAAATCCACATTGATACATTTGAATATACCCTCAACATAGTAATCATGCAACATGGACATCTGGTCACCTACCATTTAGAGACCTTCAATGACATATTGTAATGGTACTCAACATATGAAAAATATTTGTATGTTATTATGAAACTAATTAAGTAATGGCATAACTACATCTTTGATAAGTTGATAATTTTTCATTCCAATCATAAGGCACTTCAGTTCGTAAAGATATAGAGACAATTGGAGAATGCATGCTTCATGAAATGGATGATTTACATAAAATAATTCCATATTATCATCAAACATAGAAGGGGGAGAAAAATAAAGAAAAATATTACCTTATCCAATCACTGATTTAAATGATCATCAAAATACTACACATGTGTGACCACAACTTTGTAGATTAGGTATCACTCTAATTAGTTGATCAGGACTTCACAAAGACTTACACCAACATTGCATAAGGTAAATTGTTTTGAGAGTTATACTTTTATAAAAAAATCTGAAAAATATTGAGAATATAAATGTCCCTAGTGGCACACCTCATCAAAGACTCACATGGGAGGTGTAGTACACTAAAACATTAGGAAACTTTAGTATGACAAAGATTCTAGTTGCATTGTAATTGCACTTATATTGGATGCACATGTAAAAAAATGTAAAGAGCCACATCACGTCTTTCATTCCTTGATACATCACCAAAAACTTGAAAATAGGAATCTAAGAATTTACACACCTCTACCAATTTTATCCAGACCATGAGAATATATTAACATAGATTTGACTAGGTTGCCTATGATGAGACACCAACATAATGATGTGTTCATTGTAGTGGATATATTTTATAATATGGATATTATGGCTACTTTAAATAACTACGTTGATGTAGCTAGCATTTTTCAAGACTCATTCAACCATGTTTGGGTTTGCTTTGGACTCCCAATATCCATCATATTATGATTAATATTCACACTCTATGATTACTTTATAGAATGAATCATGTGGATTGATGGGTATGAAGTTGGAATAGTTTATAATAGTTCATCCACAAACATTTGGGAAAACATAGGTTGTCAATCAAACACTTATTAATATTTTAAAAATGTACAATTTTGATCATATTAACATTTGGGTTGATAATATATTTTACATTGAACATGCATACAATGTATCCTTACACATATTTAAAAAGCATAGTCCATTCCAAACATGTTTGTGGTTTTAACCTATGGCACCTATAGACATCTCATAGTGTGCACTAGCCAAAATTGAGTCACATACATAGGAACAAAAAGTGAAAAAAAGATGACAAGTTATTGAACCACATATAATGTTTTAATAAGTAGGTTCAAAAAACTATTTATCATATCCAAAATAATTATAAGGAGTGCCATGAATTTCAACACACACCTCATATATTTCAAGTTGGAAAAAATGTTTGGTTGTCACATCAAAAAATCACTTCAAAGGTCCAAACTAAAATATTAAGCCTTTATGTTATGGTACTTACACCATCCTATGCAACATTGGTGAGAACAAATTCATTCTTTATTTGTCTTCATACTTGGACATGCACCTAGTATTGAACATGGATCTTCTCCAACCTTACATTACTCCACTTCTTAAGCCAAGAGTGACATACCATCCTTCTGATTTTGATCTAAAACATTTGTACCCTATAGATAATTATTAGGTTATTAAAGTGAATGAAACATGAACCAACCATGGCACACATCAAATCCTTAGAGTGGTAAATGTGGGGAAATATACTAATCAAGCTTAGTTATAAAACTTTTAGTATCTTCAAGTGTAGCTTCCACAACTACATAGGCATCTAATAGATACCATTGCTCTTTAAGAAAGGGATAATAATCTATGCACAACTCCCACTATGTATACAATCCTCTTTTGTATGCTTGTGAAATACACACACCTCTCACCTTAGAGTTAAAATCATAGTCCCCTATTACACACTCATACTTACTCATAGTCCTACACAACACTCTTAGACTCGTATGTGCCCACAGTCTGATACACTTGTCATTCATACCAAATCCATCATCGTCTATGCATGTCTACACCTACTTTCTTAAAATACATCCATGTATTAGATTGATTTGAATGCATACTTTCCAAGTGGCACTTCTCATCCTTGAAGCTCCCTTATATCCATTTGGGAAGTTAACCATAACATACCTAGAAGCTCAACCTTCACTTAACAAGGAATGCAAATGCTTTGTAGCTACACTCTTTGTAGAAAAAATTAATTATATATACTTATTATATTATATATATAAATATTTATCATGTGCATCTTTCTAAGGACCGATGCCATACACATTTTTACTAATAGATAACATGACCTACATATCTATTAGGTTATAGATGAATTGCACATCACTATGTTTTTTACCATATTCACTCTTATTGAATAAAAGTTGCATATATCCAAGTACCAAACATCCATTTATTTTTAATGTATGTTTAATGTTATTTCTAAATTCTTCTACATGCATTAACTAATAATAACTATGAGTTAGCTCTAAAATGTATTTATTGTTGGTGTAGGATATTACTTTCCTATTATTTAGCTTACTTAGGTGTTATCTCGTTGGAGATGTTTATCCCATATTTATGAGGATGATGGGTTTATGCCATACTTCCACCTATATTTTGGAAGTTATTCCCACATATATGGGATGGTTAGGATTCTCTTATCTTCTACCTATTTTTACATCTCTATTGTAAAACATACAAAATAAAATAATAAATAGTTTATTCTTGGTGTGCAATATTGAAGCTTTCATGGCTATGACAATGATTACTTGGAGAGATATTGACTAAAAAATATTCTTAACTCTATCATGGTGTTAGAGTGGTCTTCAACTACCATTTTTCCAAATGATATTTTTTGTATTATTTATCTACTCATTAGATAAGTTGTATGGTTCCTTTTTAGATCCAAGCTTTTTTATGCATATTCAAAACACCTTTATTATGGAGAGTTTCTAGTTTTGAGTATGCTTAGATATATTTTATTTAGATATAAATAGTCATAATGATTTTCATTTGATTTTCTTAGATTTATTATGCTGGCCATACACTTTTGAAGAAATTATATTTTTTTCCCCAAAAATTATGATGATCTTGAAAATCCATTTTCTTTCACATAGGTGTCTGATTCAAAAATTTATTTCACTGCTTGAAAGAGGACTTTGAGAGGTTTCCAAGGAGACATGAGGCTTTGAAGTTGACCATGTGATTCTATTTTTCTATGATTTTTTTATGCACAATCAAAGAAAAAATCAGATCTTGTATTTAAAGTGAAAAACTGATGTGGAAGATTGATCTATGTGGAAGATTGTTATTTTAATTTTCTTAAAATTTTCTTTAAACCCATTTTTTTCAAGAATTTAATATTTTTTGGTGAAATTTTTTATTTTTGACCCATTTATGATGGGATAAACTTGTAAAAACTATATCTTTTGATTGGTAATTCAAAATTGAGTGCTATTTTTTTCAAAAATGTATGTTTTTTATGGTCAATCTATTGGTGTCATTTATTTTTTAAAAATGCATTAAAATATAAAGTAATAAATTTAAGGGGGGGGGTATACAATAACCATGGAGGGTTTGCTATTGCATCTTTTTCTACCATTATGTGTGTGTGGGGATTTTCTTATTTGTCCACTATTGCACTTTACACGATATCAGATTCATTTTCAGTTGGGTTTGACATCTACTTTCATGTACTTTGTAGGTTTTTATTTTTTGGTAGTTGACACTTTGACACTTTTTTATTTTTATAATGTCTCTATCAAGACCCATTTATTAGTGCCTTTCCTTTTTCTATGGAGACACTTTTTCGTTCCTTTATTTTTTAGAGCATCTCTCATGATACTTGATGGCTTTTTTGATAGGTCAATAATATTCTTATTTGGAGCTATTATGGTGAATCCCAGTGTCTTTTTTGTTTCTATTTTATTTTTTAGTGTATGTGATATATTATACTCACACTCATTTATAATGTGACATGGGAGGGTTTGTTGATTCAGTCTTATTTACCTTCATGCATTTGTGTGCTCTATTATGGGCACTTTTAAACTTCTTCAGTTATTTTTTTCTTCCATCACTGTCAGATACATCCTCTTTGAGAGACCTTGATATATTTTTGACACCACCTTTTTGATAATTGATAGTCTCCCACATATTAAAGTATAGCTATTTTGGTCAATCCCAGTGCCATCTTATCTTCTTTGATAGTTGGATAGTTTATTTCAGCATAATATGGAGCTATTCTAGTGTATATAGTATTATCTTGTTTAGTGTTTGAGTAGTGTATTTGGACCACTCTTATAGATGGTCCACTCTCCCCATTATGGGAGGGGGGGTTATACACACATATTTTTTCATTCACTCCATATAGTCAACAATATGGGGGGTATGGTGTAGATTTTGATTCTTAGGTGTTGAGTATTCCTTGAACATGTAATATTATTTTTTACTTTTGACAATAATTATAGTATTATTGATTGGAGCTATTCTGGTGAATCCTAGTGTTAGTTATTTTTGTGATCGATTAGTGGATTCAGACCACTCATGTAGATTGATTTATTTTAGACATGTGAGTACTGGGAGTATGGACTACTTCAACATCATCTTTTGAGGATTTTTATCTCTCTCATAATCTTTTCTCTCTTTTCATGGGGGATTTTTCCTATGGGTTTTCTATTTTTATCCATTTTATGAGATTTATATGTATATTTTTTCACTTTTTAAAATGTTTTATGGATTCATTCTTTATACATGGGTATTTTATTTAGGAACTTTATTTGTTGAAACCCATATGAGGATTTGTTACTTGTTTACATGGTCTTATTGGTGATTCTTATAATGACACTAGTGTGGTATCCCCACTAGTGACACTAGTGTAGTAGTCCCACTAGTCTTTGTGATCACTTATCACCATCTTGTTGGAGGGTGTTCAAGAAATGATTCCTTAGGTTCATCACTCTACTTAGTATCTTGGATTGTAGTGTTCATATTCAATTATCCTCATATTCAACACCATTCCTATTTTCACTTGGTCATTATAGTGACTCAACATCCATGTACTCAGGCAAGATGTATTGGCATCTATAGGGACAAATGGATTCACCCTGAATCCTTTATTATACCCACCTAATATATAATTAATGGGGTGTTGGTATAGGATATCACTTTCCTACCCTTTATATTACTTAGGTGTTATCTAATTAGATATGTTTATCCCCATATTCATGAGGATGATGGTTTTATACCTTACTTCCACTTATATTTAGGAAGTTAGTCCCACATGAATGGGATGGTTATGAATTTCCTATCTTTTACTTATTTGTAGATCTCTATTTCAAACTATATAGAATATAATAAAATATAATAATATATATTCTATTCTTTATATGTAATGCTAAAGATCTCATGGTTGTGGCAATGATTTATTGGAGATAAATTGCCTAAAGCATTTTTTGAAATCTTTCATTTATCCTTCACATTTGGGTCCCAGGCCCCTCTAGTGTGGATTATTAATCATTTCTCATTACTTCTCAAGCAACAGATTCCTTCCAACACCTCTTATTCTTATCAACCCTTTGTTGATCAAACACTATACAAGGTAAAATTCAATATAGACATCCTTATGTTTGAATGTAAAATAGATTCATATGCACTATATAACTAGATTAACCTAATTTATTTATATTATATGATTAATCAATTCTCTAATTGTGAAAAAATTACAACTATTATAAAATTTTCTTTATTGGTAAATAAATGGTGGGAAAAATACTACATTTAACATGAAAATATTGAAGATGAAATTAATTTATACACATGTGTAGACACATGGAATGGTTTCATATGAGCACTTAGAAAAGTTTTACCCTATTTTAAACTATGATGACTAGTACATCAAGTTATCTCAGGTTCACCAAGGTCAAGAAAAATATGTGAAAAATACATAAATAAGTTTTATACTTTGGTTTCCAACATTAGGTTTTAATATTTGGAACAAACCATGGTTCACAATATAGGTTGGGATTGAGACCACATATATAGTTAGACATGTATTTCTTACATATCTCTTTAACCAAATAATTCTACATATTATGCTTAAAATTTTGAATGAAAGACAAAGGCAAATACTAAGATAAAATATTCTAAGTTTTATACCAAATAATAATATACATATTTCTAAAAAAAATTAAAAACTAGAGAATATCTCTAAACACCCTCCATAGAAGATGCAACAATCATCAAATGATCCAAATAAAGAGCTCAAGACTAGAAAGTGGTGTTTAGTTCACAACTCCACCACTCATTTAAATGAAGAATTATATGATAGGAGGACTCTACTTGAAAACTTCAAGTAGTAGGCAAAAAAAATACATAATTGGAAAGAGGTAAGAATATCATGTCATTTGAACCTAGTGCCATGGTGGATACCACAAACATCTCTACTAACCATGTATAAATAGAGGAAAAAGAAAGCTCCATTCTCAAATGTAGATTGATGTTCAAGTAGTAAACTTTGTCATTAACAATTTAAGTTAAAATAAACTAATATATCCTAAATTATTTTGAATATTGAACATGCCACTAATGCCTCACTTGTAACCATACTCTATTAGATAGTTCAGTATGGGATCTAAGAAAAATGTCACCCATCAATGTCAATTAGTATAAAAATTCAATCATTTTCAATATAAAGTCCTTTAATACATCTCTTCATTAGAGGTATATGATATTTTACTTGGTTAACCATATATTTACCATCAACATGCATTATATGAAGCAAATCCTATAAATGTTGTCATAGACATTGGTGATATGATATACCACATACTAGAACTAGTCCCTAAGATATCACTCATTAAATCCAATAATTTTAATAAGTTGTTAAAATATAGTAAGAATTTTTTGATTTTTAAGATAAGATATGAATGTAAGAACATATTTGCAACACTAATACATATCGTAATTCCTCCAACAATCATAGAGAGACTTTTGAGTTGAACCACAAATTAGAAGCATTCAAGGATAAATTTTAGTTACCAAAGGAAGTTCCTATACATTGTACATTTAATAAAAATATTGATTTCATCCCTATACTACCTTATATAATTCTTCTTTATAACATAAACCATTTCTAGAGACTTATGAAATCAAGTGACAAATCCATGAACTCTCTGACAAAGGACATATTAAGCCCAACTCATCACCTTGAGGTAGCCTAATTATGCTTTCACTACATAAATATGATATATCAAGGTTATTCATCAATAAAAAATATCTCAATAAGATAAAAATAAATAATTGATATCCTATTCTAAGGATTTAGGACTTATTGGACCAGCTTTGCAGTGTAAAATATTTCACCAAAATTAATTTTAAGTATGGGTATCATCAAATTTTAGCTGAACCTAAAAATGTATGGAATATATCATCCATGGTAAAATAAGTTTTTTTGAATGGCTAGTTATGCCATTTTGATTGACTAACACACAAACTAAATACATGCAAATGATGAATGATATTTTAGGGCATTCACTACCTCATGATATCCTAATATTCAAAAAAACATGGGATGAATATTTACACTATATAGAGTAAGTGATTGACACTTTTGGAAATAATAGTTATGAAAACATGGATAAATGTTCATTTTCTATGTGGGAGATACAATATCTGAGATACATAGTATACACACAATAAGTGCACATAGATCCAAATAAGATTCAAGTCATCTAGGAATGGCCACAACCAAATAATTTCATAAAGCTTAAGAACTTCTTGATATTAATAAATTTAAATAGGAGATTTGTACTTGGTTTTTCTCATGTGACTTAGCCTTTTCACCAAGTTACAAAAGGTGGTGCTGAAGAAAATTTAATCTGGGAAGCTGTACAAAATTAAAAAACTCATGGAATTGAAGTGTAGACTCTATTATGCACTAGTTCTTTTATTACCAAATATTAAACAACCATTTGAGATTGAGACAAATACTTATGACTTTGAACTTGGAGCAGTATTACATAATATGGTCACTTAGTTTATTATAATAATGAAATGTTCACCACATTGGTTAGAAACTACCCAGCCTATGATCACAAGATTTATTCTATTGTTCAAGCATGTAATAATTAGAAGCATTATATATTGGTTAAGGAGACTACGACCCACACATATCACAAGTTTCTTCAGTTCTTGTAGACTCAAATAAGTTGTAGAAAGAGTGGCATTAAAAATGGCATTCTTATCTTCATAAGTTCTAGTTAAAGATCAATCATAATAAGGGAAACACCATTCCAATCACAATTTTTCTAAGTTGTCCACTAGTTCAAGCTCTCATTTCTACACTTAATTCATGTGGACTTGATTTTAGCACATGATAAAAATTGTATCCACCTGACATGATTTTTTCAGATATCTATCAAAATTTGATATGTAGTAATTTAGTTCCAAATTTATATTTACAATATGGACTCCCCTATCACCGTAGCCACTTATGCATTATACATGAGGTAGAGACATAAAAACTAATATGAGAGGATCACTGTAGCAAATTTAGAAGAATTTTGGAGTTGAAAAGGCTCTAGTGGTGTTATAGAAGTAATTATTCTTGCACAAACTAGGTTCAGTGTATCAAATATATCAAGTCTTGTATTGCATGTGAAACTTTTGAGTTAATTAACAAGAATCAAGGTTTGTACAGATCTTTATCATTTCTAATGAGGTAGTGAGAATCTATTTCCATGGATTTTATCTTGGGGTACCCTACCAAAACACATGGCAATGATTATGTTTTTGTAATAGTTGATAGATTCTCAAATATGGTAATTATCATACACTATAATAAATCATTATCGACTCTAAAAATAATTTAATTAGACATTCAACATGTCTAGATCCATTCCAAAATATAATAAAATATCATATCGTAGAGGGATACAAGGTTATTGAGTAATTTATGGAAATAACTTTGGTCAATGCTAGACAAAAATTTGAATAAATATACCACTTTTTATTCATAGATTGATGGAAAAATACAAGTGGAAAATAGGATGATAATGCACCTTCTGATGGTGTATAATTCAAAGAAGCAAAACATTTTGAATTAACTATTTCCTTTCATTTAACACAACCACATAAGATCTCTGAATAAATATAATACACATAGCCTTTTATAGGACTATTTGGGTTTTAAACCTTTGTCACCCAATGACATAACTTATCTAATTCCATCATCAATAGTATTAAATACCTCAACTCAAAATGAAGTTGACAAAGATTGTAAAATCATTGAGCACATTAATTAGATTCAAGAACGAGTGAAAATCATTCTAAAAAAGGCTAATGTGAAATAAAAGTATCACCATGACAAGCATAAAACACCGCACACCATCCATGTTCATGATCAAGTCTAGCTGCACTTCCTCTACTTTGGTTTGGGTCCTATACCATCACCAAAAAAATATAATATAATGATTTTGAGCTTAATATTCCATATTAAATTGGGTTGCACCCAGTCTTCAATGCATATTTATTATGCCATTAATTTCCACCCCTAATAGATACTCCAAATACTAAAGAGATTTTTTAGCAGACAAAGTTCAATCCATATTTTAGCATCATATAAAATTAAAATAAATTTATTGACACTTAGTTCAAATGGACACGTTGACAAGAAATCTCTCTCTTCTAGATCATCAAATAGGCCAAGTGAATTTATAATTAAAATGGTTTACAAAAATGTAGGTTGTCAATTCAGTCCCAAATTTCTTATTGAAACTACATACCATGGGGATCATTTATCTTCAAGGAGGGGAGAATGATCCAAGAGGATCTAGGTTCATAGATATTACCACAGTTTAACATTCTTTCATGTCTAGTCTTGATAAAATTTCAACAAAATTTAAAGTAGTTTCATCACTGATGTGCCAATTCCTAAGATTGAAATCCACTTATACATTACCACATAATCTTGCAGTGTTATTACTATATAACTCAACTTGTCAATAATGACAATTAGTGAGGTCACATCATTCATTAGTTATGAATCTATTATTACCAACTCTTGTAATAGTTTAATTAATGATTCATCTTACTCCATTATTTAATATTTTATTTGTTTATGTAGAAAATAATGAATTTAGGAGGTACATACACACCATATATCTGATCTTTGAGATTTGTACATAACTTAACATAATATAACTTTGTGTTATAGTTCTAAATTGGTTTTCATATTATTATTTATTTTCATATTATTTAACACATTACATATCATCTATCATTCATAAATTTTATTATATTCATAACCCTCTTAAATATATTTAAGCAGGTTGACCATCAGGTCTCCTCCTAGGATATAAATCATTCCACCATGATTATGAAGAGAAAGAGAGATAAAACGTTCCATTACCTCAAACCTATAATTCTACAAAGAAAAACCTTTGAGGCCCTATTGACAAGTACCAATAATTTGGTGGTGTCTTAGTAACTTGTGTCCCATTTAATCCATCCATCATTAAAATTAGATTTCTCCAAAATTTTATCATGAACTCCTAGTTAACCCTGTCATAGACTATCTCAATATATAATTTTATAAATATAACTTTCATATTACTAATTTACATTGAATGTATGAGTTCATAAACAATGATGGTACCATCAAAGATTTATCTGCCTTGCACAAACTCTTTATTTTTCCTATATGAATAGGGGAAATTAACATATTAGATATGAATTTGAATATCACTTTGTAAATCATGTTGTAAAGAGATACGGTCATGAAGTATTTTAGTTTACCAAATTATTCATTTTTAAGGATGAGAGACATAAAGGTAGTGTTCATGATTTTAAGGATTGATTATGAACTTATGGATTTCTCCAATAATCGTAGAAGTTATGAATCCACTATCTCTGAAAAGTTTTGTAAAAATAGTGTCAAAAACCTATTTGGAACCAAAACCCTATCATATACCATTACAAATCATATTCCATTAACTTATTTTAAGGAAATGAGTCTTTCAATATTCTTAAATTTTAATTCTGAGATCAAACTAGATATTTTGTTGAGGAAATGATCTTGAGCCTCTCTTAAATCCATCCCTTCCTTTTAGAGAGATGATATAATTTTCCTAATAAGAGACTCAGTTATGTTCTAAGGGTCCTTCACACTCTCTCCATTTAAATTTTCAACTTTCCTAATGAAATTAGTTTTCCTTCTAATTTTTGTATTCTTATGGAAAAATTTAGAATTTTTGTCTCCTTGTTTGATAATTTTCCCTCAATTTTTGTTTCCAAAAAAATTCCTCCTTGTAAATATCTTCTAGCTATTCTATAAACCCATACTCCTCTTATAAAGAGTCGAAGAGGTCTTCAACCCTTATTATTTTTTAAATTAAGTCCATGGCTTATTCCCTACCCTTATTTTAATAAAAAATATTCTTGAATATTTCCCTTTTCCAAGACTTAATTTTACCTTTGAGATTTATGAGCTTCTAAATGAAGACAAGTTTCATACCTAGAAGTGGGATTTTCCCAATCTTATTTTATTTGACATTCAAAACCAGGGATTCTAACCATTTTTTTCTTCAAATTTGAATATGATGTTCTTAGGTCTCAAGTTTTTCATTGGAGCTAGTGGAATCAATAAATCATCCAAGCATCTTTCTCTAACAACTTTAGCTTCCAAAACTCCATTGTGATCCCACTAATTCTAAGATGCCATAAATCTAGTAACCCTCTCCATTTTCATTCCCAAAAAAATTATGTATTAGTGAATTTAGTTTACTATCTTCCTGAGAAGTGGGACACCCACCTTCTTTTTCCTTAATATCAATCTTTGTATTGAATTCACCTAAAACAATCCATTTTATATGCTTTTCATTGTCCATGATGTGAAACCCTCCTTGGCCCCCCAAGATTTGGGGAAATAGTAATTGATAATTTATTTATTTTTAAACCACCATTTGACATTCCATATAGTTTTAGATTTTTTTTTCCATGTGATATCTATCTCCTTCAGGTTCTATAGTGTCACGAGACCTCATATAATCCCAATGGAGTATACCCCTATCATGTTTATAATGAGTCATCTAGCCATCCTCTATTTTTGTGTATCATCTTCATTTATTTTGGAAATAAGAACATGCTAAAATAAGAATCAAAGAGGAAGGAGAGGGGGTTGTGAGAAAATCATTAGTATAAGAGATCATCTGGAGGGTAAATGTATAGTTAAGAGAAGCATATTGCCTTTAAAGATAAAAGGAAGCCAATCAGAGAGAAGCAACAATTTCCCTAGAGGAAACAAGAGAAGAAAAGAAAGGAAAAAGGTGCATTTATTGCATGAATATAAAGAAGGCTTCCTAGAGAAAGAAGAAGTTAGAGGAGATGAAATAATCTCTTATGGAAGAAAAAGGAGTTGGTAAATCTATGGTGAGTGTAGTTGTTTAAGAAGTTTTATAAAAGAATAATGAATAAGATGAATTATTGATGTGTCATCAAGAGAAGGAAGATATTAAGACATATCTTGAAGAAGATGAAGATGAAAAGAATAAATTATAAGGTGTTTAACAAAATACTCTCTTGAAAGTTGGTGAAAAAGTGGAAACTATGAATGTAAATGGTTACATGCATGAGGAAGACATTATAGATGGAGTTGATTTAAAATTTCTTTCAAAAAAATTTCCCATCGAGCATGAAGATGAAGATGGAGATATGGAAGAAGTGAAAGAGAAAGATATTCTAGAGATGACCATTAAAATTATATTGAAATAACATATTGCTGATATCAATGAAGTTACAATGAATAAAAAATAATATTTGATTTAGTTGAGTAGAGTAGGATGTACTCATGGAAAAATTATGCTTACAAATATATAAGAGCTTCTAAAATAATACTCATGGTTTGATAGAAGGAGGAAAAGGAAGAAGGTAGGAAAAATCAATTTTAAGTAGAAGGTCTAGACGTTTTCTAATCCAATGAGAATGATTTAGAAGCATTATGAGTAAGATTCATGATAGGTAAATTATAGAAATTAGGGTCATTTATGTAGTGGTCCCATGGGATACTACTTATAAAATATCTTAGTTAGTATTTATAAAAAAAATCAGAGATATTTTAGCATGGGTATGGCCCCACATTATTCCAAAAATTTCCCAACAATACCTGCTAGAATATTTTAGGATCCTTTCATAGTTAAATGATCTCACAGATTTTTAAAAAATATATTTAATTAAAAAATAGTTTAAAAACCTTTTATTCTGATGCAACTTATTATACAACACAACATATCAAGGATAAAGAATGAAAAATAATTTAGACATCTACAAGACATAATTATCAACTCTTAAGGTTTTTCCACATAATCTCCCATCCTATAAATAATTTAGTATGTGATTCATTGTTTATTCCCCATAAATTTTCCAAACAATCCTTTTTAATTATTTATAAGTGTTGTGTCATCTTACTAAGTGAAGTTCACAAGTTCTAAACCATGACATTGCAATGTCATGAGGAAAATGGGTGTGATGCATACTAAGTTCAATACTAAATCCCTATACCATTTTTTTGGGGTTCCCTTTAAAAAATAATATTTCTATAATTATTATAAACAATATTTCACATATAGTTTTGGATAATATTAAACTCAAAATATAAGTAGATGGATAAATGTACCAAGATAAAATTAATCATAAAAATATAATAAAAAGAATGGATTTAACCTTTAGTAATTTATATTCAAATTGTTGGTACTCCTCTATGATACCTCTATTAAAGATAATAGGATAAAGTTGCTACCAAATAAATTTAAAAACATTTTCTCATTTGAATGGTTCAATGGTGATGGGACTTTTATTGAATTATAATTCAATAGCATTTTTTTAGAAGTAAAATATTATCCCATGAAACATTTTATCCTTTGTTATATGTTGAAAGAAACGTAACAACACATTAGTGAATGGCCATCTTACAAGTTAATTTCAAACTTGAACCATCAATAAATAATCATTTGCCAAATTAATATTCAATACTTTCAAAACCAACAATGAAAAATTTGAACACATATAATAGATAAAAATACAAATTAAAATAAAGAGGAAGTAATGGATAATATTATATAATTCATTCAGTTATAAACTAAGTCACAAAATTTAAATTCAAAATTGAAACAAACTTTAAATTATATATATATATATATATATATATATATATATATATATATATATATATAATTTATACAATATTAATAAAAACTTCAAATAAAAATAAATATTAAAATATAATTAAAATATTTAATAAACATACTTCAAAATATGAGGAAAAAAAAACAAACTAAAAGAAAAAAAAAAAAACAAATTGCAAGTTACATAATATAATTTTTTTCCCCTCCATACACGTGGAAAAATAATATAAATTCCTGGAAAAGAAATCAAACAGAGTAAGCTTTCCCGATTTTTTCCCTCACATTTTTCATGCAAGATTTTTTTGTTGCATGAAAATTAGTGAATTGTATTTTTTACCTTTAAAAAAATGTCAAACCTTGTGACGTATGGTGTAAATATGATGGAAAATACTGACAAATAAATATGATTTTAAAATTTTTAATTGGTGGTATTTCTATCCATTATTGTGGACCATGATTCCCTCCACTTTTATTCTCCATTCCATTTCAACATCATCTCCATAAATTTTATTAAACATTTCTATCTAAAAACTATACCTCATTATACCTCATCTCTATAATTTTAAAAAAACATAGAGTTATTAATTAATATTTTAATTAATAGGTGAAATGAATTAAAAAACTATAATTTTAAAATTTATATTTTATACATATAATATTGTCATTATCATTAACAAAATCCATTAAAATTTCTTAAATTAGTGTTGTGACTAGATCCACCCCCAGTTCATTGATATGCAATTTTTTTTCATTCTCAACAACTTCAATTTCATTGTCTTCATCTTCCACTAATGTTAACACCATACTACGTAATATGCAACATATAAGAAAGGCTTTTGACAAAAAATTTCAATTAAGTTGAAAAATTATGGATTATATAGATTGCCTATCTTCAACCTTCCAAATGCAAGCTAAAAAATAGTACGTGTTCAGGATAGATTAAAATTAAATTATCTTCAATTATTTGCAAAGCTCCACTAAAAGGTATGATAAACTATGGTGATAATAGATATCTACTCTTGCCTATAATATGCAACTATAATTTGTGTTATAGGGGTAGATTCAAGAAAATGGGGAACAAAAAGAAAGGCTTAACAAGTTTTTTTTTTTTTTTTAATTACAATAATTAAACTTTGAGAGAAGTTTAGAGATGCTTAGATTTTTTTTTATAATAATGTAATAATATGAATGTGAAATTTTGAATGTAGTTTATATGTATGTATCCAGATGAGAAAAGTATGTGAAATTGATGTATTTTTAACAATGACATGGTATCTTTTTGTGAAAACATAAATAGATTGCATGTGTACGAACACATTTTTTGAGTAAATAAATGAATTTTTGTATGAAATATATGGATAGAGAAAATGTCAAAGATTGTTGAGAATATTTTTTCTTAATTTTTTAATACATATATGTTTTTAAAATAATTTTACAAGTCAAAATAGTTGGAAAATTGAAATTGCAAGTATATGAACACAACATTTTAACCTTAACTTCATGATTTTTTTCAAAACATAGCCAATGGTGTGTGGATTGTTGAGATATAAGTTTTATAAAATTTTGATTAATAAATTAAAAATTATAAAGGTATTTGTAATGATAGATTTATAAACCATAATGAGGTATGTTGTGTATAAATTAAGTAATAATTAAAAATAAAAGCTTAACAATAAAAAAAATTATATATTCAAAAAATACATTCTACCTCTACAAATTCAAATAATGTTTTTTGAAATAATTAAATTTATTTGATCAGATGTGTTTGTGAAGATGAACAAGACATAAATTTCTTAAAAGTCATGAAAGGTACTCCATTACAAGGTTTAGTGTAGGTTTGGACCCCCAAGCCTAAATCTAAACTATTTTTGGAGGGAAATTCAAAAATTAAAATAAATATTATTCAATAGGGCATATGCCCTTATATAAAGCATGTACACCCTTTATAGAGTCATGCATGCCCTTTTTAAAGGGCGTACAACCTATCTTTAAAGAGGGATTCATAAAGGCACTATGCCTTTGCAACTACCTCCATAGAGAGTACACAGACTTTTAAAGAGGGTACAAACCTTTATAGTCCATAAATTTCTCATTTATCTATGAATTTTACTCTATCATTTTTCTTTTTACAAACTTGTAACTAGTTTTTACTATTAAGAGTCTACAAACACTGTAGATTCTTCATTTAATTTGTATCAGTTGTTATATACTATTAAATTTTTATTCTACTTAGACTTAAAAGTGTAAATGTAAATCATGGGGTTAAGTAGTCACCAAAAAATACCAATTAAAGAGCTAAAAAATCAAGAAATTAAAATCAAGAAAGAAAAAGACAAGTAGATAGGAAAGCATCCATAAGAGCTTCTGGACAAGGTAAAGGTACTTTCTGCAGATCAAGTACTATTTCAATTGAAAATGACATGTCAAAGTCTATGTAATTTAATTTAGATAAATTTTCAAATGAAATAAAATAACTTAATCAATCCTTGTTGAATGATAAAATTTAAAATGTAGAATATGTATCTAATGAATTTGTATTTAATGATGAAATACATAGAGAAACACAATATGGGTAAGTGCACAAAGCTGAGGGACAAAAAGTAGCTCTCTGTGGATACAAGTTTCTTGAAATTTTAAAAAATTGAACATGTCTAGATAATTTGAAATAACTAAACTCAAAATTTGAAGATGTTATAAGAACATGAATTGTAGCACTTCAAGTTTAGTTTTAAAAACACTAAAGATTTTCAAAAATGATTGAGTTAACTAGGTCAAACTTATAAAATTTTAATATAAACTCTTGTTTTGTTAAAAAAATACATTGGATAGATGGTCGCATGACCCACTATTTTTTTAGCGTCATTTAATATTGTTAGAAACCCTTTGGTGAATATTTAGATAAGTTCTTCTAGTTTTTTAATTATATTTTTTGTATTCTAGCATTAAATATTTTTTTATTATTAATTTTTTAAGTAAATAGATTCTAAAAATTGATTAAAAAAAATAGATAGCCTATCATGTGGCCCCTCATAACTACTTCAAAAAAATGAAAATTTCTTTTTTTAATGTGTGTATAATTATCCTAGTTTGTGATCATATAGTTTGTTTTGCACTTGGATGAATGAAAAAAATTATATTAACATGTTTAGGCATGTAAATTTATGGCATGTGGTAGCGTAAAAAAGATATAGATAGAAATAAACATAGTTTGTAACCTTAAAATAGTCTAAAATTTATAAAAATTATATATTTGAAAATAGGAGAGTGTGCTTGTCATCTTGGTAATAATTTTTAAAATCTAGTTGATGAAATTTAAAGATGTAGTTGATAATAATGAATTGAATAATGATAAAATTAAAAATAATCAATTCAATAATTATGAAATTAATAATATTGAATTGCATAATGATGAAATTGACAATAATGAATTAGATAATGTTGGAAGCTCACATTCAAAGTACAATATTTTTTATTTTGTTGATGATGACTATGTGCATGATGCCTTACCCCCAAGCATTGAGAAAATTTTCATGGAAAGAAATAATTATGAAATTAGCAATGAATAAAATTTTATAGAAGAATGTAACGAGGAAAAAAATAATGAATAATATTTCATCCCACCAGTAATCAATGAAAGTAATGAAAATTTTGAAACACCCTCTCAACAAGTTGCCCCAATAACAATGCCTCCAACAATTATGCATAAAAAGGTAAGTATTTAATTCAAGTCAATGAAATTATTTTGAAACCAATGCCTAACAAAATTTCTAACTACCATTCAATAAGATAGGCTTAGTGAATTTGGGATAATTTATTTCATAATTTGACTTATGATACTACAAGATGTCAATTATTTATTTTGTTGTTGAAATTGATTAAGATCAGACCTACCATGTACACATTAGGGATATGAACATCTAATATAGATGATGAAAATGTATAAATTATTGACAACTTACATGATGCATATCATACTATAGACCCTAAATCACACAAAAAAGATTGTAATGTTTCTTGATGTATAATCACAACTTGTGCAGTAAGTAGTCAAATAGGAAAAAAAGTGATTGATTTTAAAAACAAGCCAAACACTTGATATAAATAGAACATTAATGAAAAAAATTTCAAGATGTAAAAAACTTAATGAACCCAATACCAATGAGCTTTGGGCATTATTTGGTTGACTTCCATGAAATGACAAGGCTATAGTCGATGTTTTGAAAGAGTAACTTGTAGAATTTTTAAAGGATAATACTAGAGTTTCACCCAATGCAAGAGATGTAGTCAAAATAAGATTTGGTTCTCATAATCATGAACCACATCCAAAACATATATTAGATATGACTCAAACACAATGATAATTCAAGTTTTAAAAAAAAAATCCACAAATTTCTATTAGTCAAATATATTTTGAGATGACCAAATATTTTTATATAAAAATAAATCACACACGCACCAATTGTTATTATAGGCAACATGTTGAGTTTAAAATTCACTATGATATTTTACACCATATTCATTATTCCTTGCATATTAACAAGATTTTTCAGGATTATGGTTTAGAATTTCCCCCAAAATCAGTTAGGAAATTTATTCCAACCATTTTTTATGAAAGACCAGATGTAAAGTTCTTTTATAACAAAGTATGTTTGGATGGAAATTACAACATTTATGGTGGATTGCCAATATATATATATATATATATATATATATATGTAAAGATGAAATAAGTTCAATTGGATAAAAATTAGTTGGTTTGATCAAATACAATTATGTGACTTATCAAATAAAATATGATAAATAATTTAAAAGATGTAAGCGTGTTACAAAATTGATACCCATTTCAGAATTTATGGTCCAATTCAGGGAGAAATTGTTTATTACTATGCAAGGCACAGAAATAGGGATAGATGGTTGGATGAATAATTATAGATAAGTAAGGACACATTCTCACTTAGTTTGATTGTTTCAATAGTTGACTTTGTTGAAAATTATACATTCAAACAACAAATGAAAGTTTAGTCATAATATTACAACTCATCATAATTATCATATTCATGCATATATAATTTATGCATGCACCTAATAGTACTGAGTAAGAATAAAACATATTAAGGGAGTACCATTTCTATATCAACCATGACCAATAAAATTTTACATAGTACATGTATGATTATTTTGAAAAGTTATATGGGTGCTTGACTAAGAGGAACATTCATTTCAATAAACATTATATTTGGTCAAATAATTGTACGTCATGATTCAAGAATGCAAAAATGTTTTATTGGTTGATCAAGATGCATGTTACCACTAGTGTATAGCATATTTGGATTTTCAATGAGGATGGCCATCAAGGGTGCTCATTTGTCTAATGTACAAAGCATAGTTAAATGATGTAATGAGAATATGTGCCATGGTGATAAACCAGATTCTACTGTTCATAGACATTTATGTTTAATGGAGGAAGAAAAATTGGTAAAGTATGAGGATTATATGGCTGTAACAAGCTCAAGTGAGCTCCACTCATTTTGTAGTTAAAATATAGGCTATTAGACTATTCAGACAAGACACTTGACATGTTTCTGTTCCACAAAAATTTCCATTTATAGATGTGGTATCATCACATGAATTTGACCATGTATCTAATCTAGTGCAGCCAGGTAGAATATTATTCATTATGTACCATTTAATCCCACTATCTATCTTCATATAATATCATTAAAATTTATTTTTTATGATACAAGACATGTTTTTGCAATTATTACAGATGAGGATAATGAAGAGGGGACAAATTAATACATATGTCAATGTGTGGAGGAAAATAAAAAAATGACTTCCATAGTCATAGATGGAAAAAATATTGAGTATATTATTAGGTCTATGGTAATTAGTAGAGCTTGGCTTCGATGATATTGAATAAAAAATTTAGATATATAGTTGTTTTAATACTTTGAAACACATAAGAAGATATGAAACTATTAAATTTTGGTTCTTGCAATGTATATTCAATTGAAAAAATATTATGGGAGGCCATTAAATATGAATCTATGAAAAGTTCATGAATTAGACCATGAATATATTCTTGCTACTATCAAGATTAGAGTAGATACTAGTGGTTTGATGGATTGATATGTGTAGGTATGTTGACTTCTAAAATGTAGATATAATCAATTTTACCAAATGTTTTTGATTTTTTATATATTACATATAAAATTTATTCTTAATTACTTACTAACAATTTTTCATAGGTTAGTGGAGCCATATAAGCTTTCACCTTCAATCATTTGGCACTGTTGGTAAAGAATTTCATATTATTGAAGATAAGAGAAGCTCAAGCTAAAAGTACTTAACATTTATCCTTAAAATGAGGTTGTCTTGAATGAAGGAAGGTATAGAAGGAGCATCATGGTTGTTTGATGTGTTTTATGTGGTCAAATGCCTTCTCAAGTTGACCTACATTTGGGGATGGTGGTATCCTTGATTCCATTTTGTTCTTAACTCACCATGTCCTTGCTTTCAATGCTTCACTTATTCTTGAACCAACTTGTTTTCAACTCCCATGAATTAGTTCTATTATTAGAGGGTAGTTTGAAAAACCTTCAATGATTCTTTGAATCCATCAAATGAATACTTTATTTCTCAAGGCATATGGGTAACATGTTTGACATTATTTAATCCCTATTTCCTAGGAGATTGATGACCTTGAAGGCCCTAGTACACTCACTTCACAAAACACACCCTTATAAGTCTACACTTTTGATGAGTTTATTCAGTAGTATTGTATTATTTTAAACCAAAGATCATGGTATAAATATATCCCCATTCAACATTTACTCCCTCTATCCTGCATGTAATTGATTGTCAACTCCCAAGTTGCCACTCTATCATTACATTCACTAGCATTTTCATGATATTACATTATTTCAAAGTAGGATCCCACTTATGGCCATTCCTCCAAGTTTATCATGGCAAGAAAGTGTAGGCATATTTTTAAGTATTATTACATCTCAAAATATGACAAATAATCTCAAATTAAAGACTTTTTTTCTTGGAGAGGCAAACTTGCTCCTCTTGATTCTTGACTACACCAATCCACCTCATTAATGTAGCCAAGGTAGATAGTGTATAGATTAAGCTTCTTATGATTAAAATTATAAATTATATCCTTATAATAAATATAATTCATAGATTTAATCATTCCAACGTCTCACCTTGGGTCATTATCACTTTACTTACAAGAAGGTTCACTAGGCCACTAACTTTCTAGGCCTACTTGGAGGTGGATGAAGAGTAATATTGGAGATCTAAGTTGATAATAAATTTTGAAATGTATTTTAAAACCCTTTGGAGACTCTTTTATATCTTCCATGTCCATTATAAGATCTAAGACCTTCATAAAGTGATTACTTACTACTCAACCTAGCTCATTTAAGCCTAGAAACAAGGCCATGTTTGAAAACAATAATGTATAGCTTAATCTTTATCAGATTTCAATTTTATAAAACACCTCAAAAATATTAAATAAATTTTTAATCACATGAAAATAAAAATTTAGAGAATTTGGAGCAATAAAACTTGACATATAACACTTTTGGACTAATTTTCCTTCATTTTTTGAATGTTCAAGCTTATGTTTTTCTATTTTATCTATTTTAAGATACAATATAGACATTTAACCACTTCTAAAAGATATTAAACGGAAAGGTAAACCTTAAATACAAATTTTAAGTCATTTGGAGTTATAAAACCCATGTTATGGCCCTTCTTGTATTAGGAAAGTCATTCTTGAGGCCAAAATGGGTGGTGAGTTTATCAACTGAAAATGAGGGGAGGCCAAGAACCTAGTCTTATACATTATCCAACCATATTTAAATTATTTTAGTTTTGGTTTATAGTGAATAAGTAATGAGAATGGATTTCTTGAACAACATCTCAAACTTCGACAACATTTATTATCAGTGTTTTTGCCCTCCTAAACAGTAGTGAAAATCTATTTCTAGGTGGAATTAGATGTTAGGGTCATATAAATGCATGTATTTAACTTATATATATGTGATACAAGTTATAAATTTTTACTTGGGGGTCCTGAAGGTAAAAATTCTTGTTGGAGCTCAAGAAGTTGTCTCTTCACTACCAAAAAGTTACATTTTAGGACCTATCACTGTAACTTATGCCATGAATTGTTATCAAAGGTTTAGACAATGTGATATGGCTTAAAATAATTATTTTTAGATGTATATAATATGGATATTTTGGTTATTAAAAATTAATTATAGTTTTTATTCTATGCACATATGAAGTTAGGCTAAAATCATCTGTTTTTTCTTGTATTGGGAAGGTCATTCTTGAGGCTAGAATGGGTGATGGTTTTGTTTATCAGGTGAAAAGGGAGTATAGTAACATGGTTTTATACATTATTATCCCATTTTAATATTTTTTTATTTCTAATTTACAATGAAGAAGCACTGAAAAAGGAGTTCTCAAACAATTTCTCAAGTTTTGACAATATTTGTTGTCAATGTTTCCACCCTCTAGAACATTAGTGAAAATGTATTCACAAGTACAATTAGAAATTAGGGTCATGGAAAAAGGTGTAATTTTCCTATCCAAATATTCTCTATGTGATAATTTTCACTTGGGGGTCTCAGAGGTAAAAATACATGTTGAATCTTGAAAAGTTATCTATTCACTATCAAAAAGTTGCATTTTAGGACCTATCAGTGTAACTTCTACCACAAATTGATATCAAAGGTTTATAAAAAGTTACATAAGGTAAAATAATATTTTTAGACACAAATGTGAGGGATCTTATGGTTTTTGAAAATTACTTATATTTTTTGTTCTATCCATGTCTGAAGTTAGGCTAAAATTAAACATTTTTCTTGTATTAGGAACGTCATTCTTGAGGTCGAAATGGGTGGTGGGTTTATCAATCCAGCATGAAAGGATGAAAATAACATGGTTATATATTTTTTATACCCATATTATGTGTTTTTAGCAATTTTGCAGTGAAAAAACACCAAAAATGGAGTTTTTGAACATCTTGAACTTTGACAACATTTGTTATTAGTGTTTCTGCTCTCGTGAGAAGTAGTGAAAATGTATTTTTAGGTGGAAATGGAAATTAGTATTGTGGAAACATGTGTATTTAAAAAATATATACATTTTTCAAGTGATAAAATTTCACCTAGGGGTCCTAGAGCTAAAAATGCATGTTGGAGCTCAAGAAGTTGTCTCTTCACTACCAAAAAGTTGCATTTTAGGACTCATCACTGCAACTTACACCACAAATTAATCTCAAAGGCTAGGATAAATTGATCTAGGGTGAAATAATATTTTTCAAAAATGTATATGATATATCTTATATTTCATCAAAATGACTTATGTTTTTTGTTCTATGCAGGTCTAAAGTTAGGCTAAAATTTTGTATTTTTTATTATATTGGGAAGGTTGTTCTTGAGGATGAAATTGGTTTTGGGTTTATCGATCGAGCATGATGGGAGGAAAATAAAGTGGTAATATATGTTATAAACACACACACACACACACACACACACACACACACACACACACACACACACATTATAAGTGATAATTTTAGTGAATATGCACTAAAAATTGAGTTCTTAAACATCTCCAACATCGACAATATTTATTGTCAGTGTTTCTACCCTCTTGAATAGTAGTGAGAATGTAATTCCAAATGGAATTGGACATAAAGGTCATGGAAACACATGTAACTTGACTATATAAATTTTATACAAGTGATATATTTTCACTTGGGATCTAAGAGGTAAAAATTTGTATTAGAGCTCAAGAAGTTGTCTCTTCACTACCAAAAAGTTATATTTGAGGACCCGTGACAACAAATTATACCACAAATTGATCTTGAAGGTTTAGCCAAAGTGATATAGGATAAATAAAACTTGTAAAAATTTTAGAGGATGGATCTTACATTTCACTAAAATGAATTTTGGTTTTTTTTCTATGCGCATCTGAAGTTAGGCTAAAATTTTGCATTGTTTCTTATATTTAGAAGGGCATTCCTGAGGGAAAAATGGGTGGTGGGTTTGTTGATAAAGTGTGATGAAAGGAAAATAATTTGGTAATAAATGTTATCCTCCCATCCAAACATGTTTTAATTTCTATTTTGTAGTGAATAATCATAAAAAATAGAGTTCTTGAACAACATCTCGAGCTTTGACAACATTTGTTGTTAGTGTTTCCATCCTCCTAAAAAATATTGAAAATGTATTTCCAGATAGACTTGGATGTTAGATTCATATAAACACATGTAATTTTTATATACATATGTGATACAAGCAAATTATTTTCACTGGGGGTCCTAGAGGTAAAAATGCATGTTAGATCTTGAGAAGTTGTCTCTTCACTGCCAAAAAGTTGCATTTTAAGACCCATCAGTGTAACTTATGTTGTGAATTGCTCTCAAAGGTTTGACCAAAATTCTTTAGGGTACAACACGATATTTTAGGCATGTATAGGATTGATCCTATGGTTTATCTAAATGAATTATAGTTTTTATTCTATGCATGTCTAAAGTTAGGCTAAAATTTTGCATTTATATTATATTGGGAAGGGCATTCTTAAGGTTAGAATGACTAGTGGGTTTATCAATTAAGCATGATAAGAGGATAAGAACATGGTCCTATACATTATACATCCATCAAGATGTGTTATAAATACTAGTTTTCTTGTAATAATCACCAAAAATGGAGTTCTCAAACAATAACTCAAACTTTCAACCCTCCTAAATAGTAGTGTTTCCACCCTCTTGAACAATAGTGAATAATTTCATTGGTCTCTAAGAAATAAAACATTTAGAATATCCATATAACATCATATATGGGGGAGTATTGTCTTTCTACCTTTTAAAGTAATCCTTTTCAATACCATTCAACATCATGTAGGTTCTATACATGTTTTATGTTGTGATTATATTTTTACTTATGGTATGGAAACACTAGGGGGACTATTTTCCCTTTTTCACATTATTCCTTTATTTATCTTCGATTGTATGTCCATAAGACTTACCCATTATCAATTCTCAATTGGATAAATGATTTTAACTTCCCCCATAAGGTTAACTTAATATTTCACATTAATTTTCATCTTGGGATTCAACCTATATCTATTTTTTTCTTAACTAGTCATGCACACTCTTTAAGTTCAATATGTATCTCTCCTAATGAAGGATCTATGCCCTTTACTTCACTAAAATTTGTGGGGAAGACATCATAATATCATTTTAGGTTAAAAAAATCCTTTTATATCTATTAAATTATTTATACCAATGTATTGAGGAATGTTACTTTTATTTAAGAATACTATTGATAGACTTGATGAAATATTTCTCAATGTAATCATTATCCTCTTGTAGAGATCTACTTATAAATAGTCACACTATCTTCTTAGGTCTGCTCCTCTCTTTGAATAGTTATTATTATAGGTCACATTTTGAGTATTACACAACCTTAAGCACTTGTGTAGGTGTTAACACATATAATAAATCAACATTCTATATGACTAAGAGTTTAAGCTCTCATTCTCAAATTTTGTCTTTTTAGGTTTCTAGGTCTTTAGGTCTAGTTCAGAGTTCTAATAGGTCAAATTCATAAAACAAAGTTTGTAACACTTAAGGATTAGGTTTATAGTATTATTTTAAAATTTATAATATTTTCAACCCTTATCAATTTTTTGATAACTCAAAACAATAAAAACTCATCTTACCTCATACACAAACTTCTCAAAAATAGTGTTTTATAGGTGTATAGAAAAATAGTCCTTTGTACTGACAATTATGGAGTTATCTTTGATCTCAAATAACTTTTATTAAGATTTATATTTCCTTTCCCAACTTATCACGAAGTTTAACCTCATTTGGGAAAGTATTTTAGGATTTAAAGACCTTTTAATAATGAAACGTTGACTGAGGGTTTACATAGAAATGGTGTAGGATGAGAGCTATTTAGTAATTGTTTATAAAGATAATTGGAGGTTTTGAAAATATAAAACCTATATATTTTCCCTTAGGTAACTATTATATCATCTCTAATAGTCAAAACCAATCCGTACATCAACCTTCATGTGTAACAAGGCCTCTAAAATTGACTATATATGCAAAAACATAGAATTACGAGGGTTATAAGGGTTCAAATGAGTTTTTAAGCTTGAATAAAATATAAAATAGCTGAAATTAGATTAAAAAAGATAAATTAAAGTTGAAAACATATGATATATCTATGAAATCTTTATTATTTGTAACAAAAAGGCTTTTGCATAGTCCGTGCTCTCTTGAGATAGACCTGCCACTTACTCCAACATTGTAAACTAATCATTATTTTCCTTATTAAGCTAAAAAATAACCTTGTATGGTTCCTTTTGATTATGAATTTTAATTATCACTTTTTTTAGTTCAATATAAGCTTATAAATTAATAAAAAAATATTAGATTCTCTTTCACTCACTTGGTTTCATTTTAGTAAACTGACCTCATATGTAGGTCTTTATGGTTACATTAACTATTTAAGACAAAAGTGATAATTATGACCTATATATGTTTAATATACTTATATTATGTTTAATATTTACCTAAGAGCCTAATATAACCTGTTATAGTCAATATAATCTTTAAAAAGTTCCATTTATATTTACTAAGAACATTTGAAAATACAAATTTGACATTTTGAAGGGGAACTCTTGAAACCATAAAAATGAATTTAAACACACTTATAATTACTAAATAAAGACCTAACGAGACTTAATGGACCTCTAATACTATTGAAAATACCTCATTTACTTGTTTCTAGGATGCACCTTCATCAACTATCCACATGGGTCTAACGTCATGTCAGCCTCTAAAATAATATAAATTAACAATATTACAATCTTAAGTAACATAGGAACTCAATATATATATATATATATATATATATATATATATATATATATATATATATATATATATATATATATATATATATATATATATATATATATATATATATATATATATTATTACTACACTTTCACTTGTGCATTCAACATAATCAATGTCTATTTCACACAATTGATGGTTAATCTAAATCTCTAAATGTGTGGTGACCACATAGAAGGTGACTTGAATTGTCTCATATTTTGGAACTGAGGGGCTATCTGAGATATCTTAATTATATAATCCATTATAAATAACTTCTATAGAATACTATAGATTCTTGTGCAATCTATGATACATAATGAAAGGTTTAATCTCACAAATCTTATATCTTAGGATCTATCTCAACTTTAAATCAACTCTCTTCCCTATGCACATATGGAGTATAAGGTTATTTTGGTATCATTTATGGATTATTATTAGAAATTTTCAAATGTATGAAAATATAAACATCTCCTTGGTGTGCTTCTACCCATATTTATAATTTATTGATGGTCATGTGATCGTAATAGTCTTATTTATTCCCAATTATATTAGGGTAGTGAGTTTCATCAAAATTAATGTCAAACAACTTAAAACTCCCCATACAAAAATAGGACATCTACTTTTATTTCTACATCTTCAATACTTTCTGTAGGCTCAACACAACCATAATATTCAAAACCCAACGTGATAGGATTATATTTTAGAGGTGGCTTTCGAATGGACTCCCAGGTGGATATAAGAATCATATTTTTAGTGATCCAAAATAAAAATGTTGGATTAGGGAATTTATAGATTATGATCTTGATATCCATCCTTGCATCCACATCCAATGACTTCTTAGTATTTACATATTATACCATTCACTATGATATTTTATACCCTTTATTTTCACATTCTAGTAGATTATACAATAAATTTTTGATATTTTGAGAAATACATTCATTATGAAAAGTAATTACTCGTTTTAAGAGGTTTGTTAGAGTTGTGAATACCCATTCTTGTCACATTATTCACATTATTTTCTCATACATTATTTCTTGATAGTCATAATATATCCTTCAATAGTATATTTATTTTGGATTAGTGAAAAAAAAGGGATAATTCATTCCTCAAGTCATTATCTCTCACAGGATTTGAATATTTGTCCTCATGCACCTTCTAGATGGAAATTTATATAAGCATCTCTAAATATGGGATAAATTTTTACCTATATTTATTTTAGATGATAACATAGATAAAATATTTCTATTTTGGGTGTGTCATTACCTTATTCACATTTCATACCATATTATCCTTCGTATGATTTTATAGCACTGGAAAATCCTTCATATTATGTTATATCTTGTGACTCTACAATAAGTCCAAAAAGTTACCAGTTAAAAATTTTGTGGGAAGTTTCATGTGATATGAATTACCTCCCCACATAAATATAAAGTGATTAGATATCTATAATGTATTTTCCATTTCATTTGACTTTAGTAGCTACTAGGGTAACCTCCCTATCTTTAGGGTGATCTTTGTCACTATTATTGATTAAAATACCCTCCATACTATCTCTAGTGATATGGAGGTGCATAATTGGATTTATATTTCTACATTGGGTTTGCCTAATTACATTATTATTTATGTGAAATGGTGCCCATCCCTACAAATATTGAGGTTCTGGTGGCTTTTTACAAGATGATATTATTGAGAATGAGGGGCCCATCTTATTGAATGTTTTATAACTAGGAGACCCTATTTTCCTTTTTATGCCATATTGACATATTAAACTAGTGAATATGGATTAAGAAAAGAGGTTGGTACATTATTACTCAAAAAATATTTATAGTAATATCATTATTCATATCTTTTAGAGTCCTATAATTTTGAAATTACACTTCATTGTTCAAATCATCTAAAATTATAAAATGTGGATCAATGGGCAAACATTACAATTCATTTTTGATAATGGAAGTTAAAAAAACTCATTTATCATAAATTAGTTTTAAAATATAATAATAAAAGACATAAAGGCTTATAAAATAAGAACATAATATAATGTCAAGTGAATTCCATATAAGCACATGTACAATGTCAATAATACATAGATTGCCATATAGGCATACAAAAAATGCATACATTACCATATAGGCATATAAAAAATTACATCATGTAAGATGTAAGATAATCATAAAATAGTCTCCCTCTCTTTTCCTTACTAGAAGAAGACCCTCTCTGGAATGCCATGCTAGTTGATGGAGATCTTAAAATGTCTTGGATTGCTCTAAGGTCTAACTGTGAGTCTTATGCTCATAGCTCACTTGCAGTTGAACCTATTCAAATACAAGTGTTTTTATATATTTAACTCAAAATATGTATGTAGGGTAAGTGTAAAAAGTTGGGAAACAAAAATTGGCCTACCCATGGACATGATTTTCCTAAAAATTCAAAAAAATGAACTTCTATAGATAATTTGAGATATCTACACTCCAAATTTGAAGATGGTGTAAGAACATGAAATGTAGCATTTAGAGTGTAGTTTCCAAATTTTTTTTTTAAATCGTTAAGAATAAAAATCTCAAACATATAAAATTTGAAGAGGAACAATTATTTTTTTTAATAAAATAGAGTAGATAGAGGACTGTGTGGTGCACCATTTTTTGAGAAAAGTTTAATATTATTTGAAATTTTTGGGGGAAAATTTAGATAATATCTTCTAGTTTGTCACCTATATTTTTTTATATTTTTTCAATGAATACTTTTTTTTATTAATTTTTAAAATAAATAGATGCTGAAAATTGATAAATAAATGGATACTCATCAATGTGATCTGCTTAACTACCTAAAAAAAATGAAAATAAGTTTTTCTTAATGTGTGTAGAATTAGGCCTAATTTGTGACCTTATAACTTGTTTTTCACTTGGATTTACAAAATAAAAATTTCATGAGCATGTATATTCATGTATGTTTGCGGCATGTAGTGACCTAAAAAAGGTATAGTTAGAAATTAACATAGTTTGAAACCTTAAATTAGTCTAAAGATTTAAAAAATTACATTTTTGGAAAGAGGAGAGCATGCTCATTGTGACAGTATTAAGTTTTTGAATTTTTACATTGAAATTGATAGTGTATTTGGTGATAAAAGTTGGATTTTTTTATTTTTTTATCATAAGTCTTAGGATTGGCTATATATTGATAGTTTCAAGCCTTTGGCTCGATAATCCAAGCCATTCTCGAGCCAAAAGGCACAAGATTTGAATTCAAATTCAAATAGAATGATCATGTTAATAACATAATCATGGTATTAACATGATCACATTATTAAATACATTATTAATGTGATCACATTCATTGATAATGTGAATGCATTAATAACATGATCATGTTATACATTCATAACACCCAAAATCCCAAATTTGCATTTTGTCCTACTAAAGGAGCCATTAGGCCTAGTAGTCTTAAGAACAAAGTTTGGTTGATTAAGATTGTTATTCAGGACCAATGTTCTTATCAATATTTGATAACATGTAATGATAATTGGATATTTATTAACCTATTAATCAATTCACTAATCATTTGACATGAGTCTATTCTTCCTTAAAATGCAGACAATCTTAGTTCATCCTAAGCAGGGTCAAAAAGTCAAATTTTGGTTTTTGGTGATCCACTGATCCAAATCACTCATAATTTGGTATATTTCATGTAGGTTTAATTTTTTAAATGATTAAATAAATTATATTGTCTAAAAATCAATTGTAGTACAAGGATCCTCTAATGGAGTACTAATGGACCTAGTGTATTAGGTCCGACAGAGAGTTCAATGATATTATAAATGTTTAAGGATTAGTTATTTTAATGTTGGTGTTTGAAACGGAATTTATAGTCTTCACAAAATTCAAATGGTTTTTTGTAAAACAACAAATAAATCAAGGGTCATTTTATTTTGTGTCAAGAGTGTATACAATCCTAAAAGAGGTTTAATTTGGTTAAATAGGAATGCATTAGTTTTTGTGGATACTTGGTGATGTTTGAAACTTGTAAACAAACTTTATAAACTTTGTATTATTGTCTAAGTATCTAATAAGATTATTTGAGTCAGTAAGTGAAGTTATATAAGGATGTATTTTCAAGGTATATGAATGTGTTGGTACCCTATTTTGTAAATAAGAAGTTGTCTTTTATCAAGTTCAAAGATATAAAAAACATACATACCACAAACATACATGCCTTATGATATAAATGATTTTATCATGAGATGTCATAAAATGAATTTTTTAAATCTATGGCCAAAACTTAACCTTTGGAGTACTAATCTAGCTATGCATCTAACATAAATTGGGACTATTTAAAGCACCTTAAACCTAATTACATGACTATAAAATGTGATTTGGGGGTTGATAAATTCCAATTTCATGTATATGCAAGTTCTACATGTATATAATGTGGTTTTGAGCTCAATAAACTTGAAGTCATCAGTGAAGGAATGCAAATGTTTATTAGTTAAGTTATGGAGGTAATTAGGGTCAAAATGAACCATGTGAACATATTTTTTTAATTATATATTAAATATGATTTTGAGTGAAATTAAACCTAATGGCATGTCATATATAATAAACCAAAGATTTGATTCATTTAATCCAAGAGGCATTTGAGGCCAATTTGAACCCCTTAAAGAGTAAAATATGATTTGGGGAAAATTAAAAGTTTTATTCTATCATGAACTAATCCGATTAGTCAAACTGTGCAATTAGGGGCATGATTTGGGAAAAGTTGATCCCCTAAACCAAATTTATGGCTCAATCAATTGTATAACATGTATGCAAAATATATGGCTTAACTAACCCTACTTTTATCAAAAATGCAAACATGATTAGGTAATTGTCACAAATAGGTGAACAAGCAACTCAAATTTTATTCAATTACCGTAGTGATTATACCCTATATCTGATACCTTAAACCCTAAACCCTATACCATTTAACTTAAACCCTAAATTGGTACCATTTACCTTAAATCCTAAGCCATAAGCCCTAAACCCCAAAATCTCTAAATTTTTGACCTTAAACCAATCAATTTGGCCCTAATGAACATCCTTTATATATAGTAAGAACTAGGTTTACAAGGATAAACTTGGTCAAAATTTCATCACTTATGACCATAATTAACTTTGTAGGCTCAATGTGTGATGATGTGGGGGTAAATTGAGCCTAAAATCACATTATTTAATCACATTTCTAGGTTCAAAGATCTCAAATTTGCCCCAATCACCATCATAATTTTACCTTATATACCTAAAAAATCTATACCACAATCACTAATACCTAAAGTTCCTAATTCCTAAACACTAAACCATAAATATAAACTCTTTAAACCTTGAGCTAATAATTTTAGCTCAACTTAACTTCATTTAGACTAAAAATTAATTTCACAGGGCTCAGTGTGGCCTAAATCACATGACTGATTGCCCCATTTGACTAATTCACTCAATCAACATGATGACATGGGGTATAATGACAACCCAAAAACATATTATATAGTCACAAATAGGACCAATTGATTCAAATTATCCTCAATTATCTTTTTGATTGACCCTATGTGCCCTAAAACATATATACATTAAAACATAAGCCCTAAACCCTAAACCCTAAATTATAAACCATAAAATTCCCCTTTTTAGTAATTGATTTAGTCCCAATTAATATCATTTTTAGTAATAATTAGGTTCACATGTCATAGAGTGATTAGACATTATAGACACATCCTTAAACCTAAACCCTATACCATAATCCCTAATCCCTAAAACATAAATTGTAAGCCCTATACTCTAATGCCCACTACATGTTATAAACATAAATGCCTTGTGATATAACAGATTTTATCATATGATGTCATAAAATTCACTTCTTAAACCTATGGCCAAAACTTATCCTTTGGAGTACCAATCTAGATGTGCATTTAAAGTAAATTAAGGTTATTTCGAGCCCTTTCAACCAAATTTCATGACTATAAAATGTGATTTAGGGGTTGATCAACTGCAATTTCATTAGCTTGATTGAATCAAAGAAACATTATTTACTTATATGAAAATTTTAGATGTATAGAATGTGGTTTGAGATCAATGAACTTGAAATCATCAACTAATGAATGCAAATGTAAATTAGTTAAATTGTGGATGTAATTAGGGTTAAAATGAGCCACATGAACCTATTTAAAATTATATATGATGTGATTTGTAGTGAAATTAACTCTAATGTCATGTAATATATAATTAACCAAAGAGTTGATTCATTTAATCGATGAGGCACTTGAAGCTAATTTAACCCCCTTTAATACCAAAATATGTTTTGAGGCAAAATCAAAATATCGATTCTATCATGAATTGATCAAATTAGTCAATATCTATAATCAGGGGCATGATCTAGGCAAAATTGAGACCCTAAACCAAATGTATGGCTCAATATATTATATAAGATGTATGAAACATGTGCATGGCATAATTGACCCTATTTTTATCAGAAATGCAAACATGAAGGTAATTATCATAAATAAGTGAACAAACAACTCAAATGTTATTCAATTACCTTAGTGATTAGACCCTATATTTGATATCTTAAACCCTATACCATTTACCTCAAACCCTAAGCTATAAGCCCTAAATCCCAAACCTTTTAAATTGTAGACCCTAAACCCTAAACCAATAAATTTAGCCCTAATTAACATCCTTTATATATAATAAAAATTAGGTTCACATAGATGAAGTTGGTCAAAATTACATCACTCATTAAACAATAATTGACTTAATTAGCTCAATCTATCATGATGTGGGGGCTATTTGAACTCAAAATCACATTCTTTACTCATAGATATAGGTCTAAGGAGCTCAAATTTGCCCCAATTACCTTCACAGTTGTACTTTATTACCATAAAACCTATACCCTAAGCCCTAATCCCTAAATTTCCTAATTCTTTAACTTTAAACCATAAATATAAACTCTTTAAACCTTAAACCAATCATTTTAGCCCAACTTAACTTCATTTAGACAAAAAACTAAGTTCACAGGGCTTAGTTTGGCTTAAATCACATGACTGATTAGCCAATTTGACTAATTCACTCAATCTACACAATGACATGGGGTATAATGACAACCCAAAAACACATTCTATAGTCACAAATGGGACCAAGTGATTCAAATTATCCTCATTATCTTTGTGATTGACCCTATGTACCCTAAACCATATATACATTAAAACCTAAGCCCTAAACCAAACCCTAAATACTATACCCTAAATTATAAACCATAATAATTCCCTATTTACCAATCTATTTAGTCCCAATTAACATCCTTTCTAGTAAGAATTATGTTCACATGGCATAGAGTGATTAGAAATTATATACAAGTCCTTAAACCTAAACCCTAATCCCTAATCCATAATCACTGAAACATAATTTATAATCCCTATGCCATAATTCCCACTACATGCCTTATGAAATAACTTATTTTATCATGAGATGTCATAAAATGCATTTTTTAAACCTATGTCCAAAACTTAGCCTTTGAAGTACCAATCTAGTTGTGCATCTAAAGTAAATTAGGGATATTTTGAGCCCCTTCAACCTAATTGAATTATTTTAAAATTTAATTTTAAAGTTCATCAATTCCAATTTTCCCTAATTACCATCATGATTTTACCTTAAATAACCTAAAACCAATACCCCAAGCCTCAATCCTTAAAGCTCCTAATCCCTAAACTCTAAACCATAAATATAAACTCTTTAAATATTGAACTAGTAATTTTAGCCCAAAATAAAATCATTTAGACTAATAATTATCTTTATGATTGACCCTTTGTACCTTAAACCTGAGCCCTAAACACTATACCCTAAATTGTAAACTAGAAACTTTCCCTATCTACCAATCAATTTAGTCCCAATTAACATCATTTTTAGTAAAATTAGGTTCACACATGGAATAGAAATATTAGACCTTATATACACCCTTAAAACTAATTCCTACATGTCCTAATCCCTAATCCCTAAACCCTAAAACTTAAATTGTAATCCCTAATCCCTAAACCCTATGCACTAATGCCTCGATCCCAAATTCATAATCCCTAATTTATTTAAGTATAACAAGATTGTTTTATTTAATAAGGTGATCATGTTATTCTTAATATAGATAACACTTAATTCTTAATGTCAATTTCTAACCCCAACTGAGTATTAATAATAACATTATCACATTATTCTTAATACACAGTTCTCAATATGTATGTTGAATAAGAACCTAATATAACAAATAACACAATAGTAGCCGAGAGCACAGAGGGATGAGGGAAGAGGGATCACATCCATGGATGTGGCCATGCTGAAACACTAACCTCCACGGCCGCTTCCTCTATCTATGGTGACCAGATCTCAATCTGAGGAAGGTGGGATCCATGGTGCTGGTGCACGGCGTAGAAATGTGAGATCTCTTATTACGTGTTTTTCTATTTTTCTTTAGTTTGCCATATTACGGATGGAACCTGGGTTGGATCTCTAGCTCAATTTGGACTGTCATCCTAATCTGGTTTGCGAAGAAAATAGTGGTCTAATGGGGGAAACTTTTTTTCCTTTATGGTTAGTGTTTGAGCCACGGTGCCCTATTCATGGAAAAATGAAGAAAACCCTAAGCCGTGGTTGAGCCCTACTCATAAAAAAAATGATGGGTATGGAAAATTTGCCTATACTGTGTTGGTACTTAGGGAGGAAGGTGTGCCATGCAAAGGAAAATTTAGACGGCTGCCATTTGTGAGCAATTCCTTTGACATTGTGTTCTTGGGGTTACTGGTTTGAACCTGAGTGCCCACTCTATTCTTTTTGGAGTTGGGCATTGGTGTCTCCATTTATAAGGTTTCAGGTCATTGTAAAACCTAGTTTTTAGGTTGTTTTGCTTGTTTTTGTTTAGGTTTTAGGTCCTTGTAAAACTTGGGGTGCTTTTATTGGTGGTTTCAAGTCCCTGTAAAACCTGGTTTAGTTACTATTTTGCAATAAGTTTTAGGAATGCCTTTCATGGTGGTTTGTAATGTTTTATCTTTCTTGATCTGTTAAAGGGTTTTGGGGCCCCTTCAAAACCTACTTTTACCCTAATCTAAAACAAATAACACAATCATATTATGTAATAAAGTGAGCACATTATTATTATTATAGATTAATCTCACTTTTTAATATCTATTTTTACCCAAATCAATAATTTTATCCCCAAAAACTTTCTCTACGTACTTATGCAAGACTTGTGGTACTTGTGTACTTGACCCCACCTTTGAAAATATGCTAATTATCCTTGATGGGTGATGTATAACATTCAAGGAAGAGGAAGATATTGAAGAAAAAAACCAAAGGAATTAGAAGATTTGAGAGAAAAATAAGATACAAATGTAAAAATGTTGAGGTAGAAAAGGTACAAACCCTAATCCTGATGAACCAAATGCCATAGATAATGAACTAATTGATAATAATGAATTAAACAATGATGAAATTGACCATAATTAATTGAATAATGATGAATTGACCATAATGAAATGAATAATAATGAAATTGACAATAATGAATTAGATAACGTTTTAGATTAAGGTAAAAACAGGTTTTGAAGGGGCCCCAAAACCCTATTACAGAAGCAATAAAGATAAAACGTTTACATGCACCAGGAGAAGCAATCCTGAATCCTACTAAGAAGTAGCAACAACCTAAGGTTATACAAGGACAACCTCAAGATTCAATTACATCCAGCCCTCTAATTTCCAAAAAATAATTTAATAACTATTCTTTAGGGGTAAAATCCAGAATTGTTGCCTGCCTTCCATCAGCTATATTCTGCTTGCTTTCTAGCTCTCTGATTTTTCTTATGGGTTTTCTTCCAGGTTTGTCTAGACAGCCAACATCTGCTTTCACTTTTGAAATCTGCTCTTCTCTTTTTCTAGATTTATCCAGAATAGAAGCACGGTTTTTCACCTTCATTTGCTGGTCTTTTTTGCTGCTTTTGGTTTCTATTCCTTTAGTATTTGTCTTCTTTTCAGCCCTTTTCCTTTGGTTTGGAAAATGCTTTAAATTTTCTCTTTTAGCGTTCACAGGAAGCTCTTCCAAAGGCAATTCATTATCAACCTGAATCTCCATTGGCTGAGAAAGAAGAGGAGCTTCTCCTTCCTCCAACACTACTTTGCCTTCTGCCTCTCTCCATCGATCCTCTACCCTTTGGTATAGAATGATTTCCTTTGATAGATCTGTCAAATCTTCTTTGCTATGTGTAGGCACTGTGGTTTCTGGTTGCCTTCCCTTCCCTTCTGTCTTAGAATTTTCTAAATCTCCCCAGCTGTCTTCTATCTTTTGATAGTCAACAATTTGTTTTGTTAAATCTATCAACTCATCTTTTCTTTGTTCAGGATTTGTGATTTCTAATTGCAGCCCATATCCTTCTTGCTCAAAATTTTCTTTCTCAACCACAGACTCTTCATCCGCATCTGATTGTGGATCTTTTGATTCTTCAATAGGTATCTCTTTCTCCTCCTCAGCATGCAGAACTTTAATATCTTCATCTTTAGTTTTCCATACTTTCTTGTGCTGAACCTTGGTCTTCCTTTCATCCAAAACACTGCTTGAATAATTTTTCCTTTTGTAAGGATAGTTTCTAGCCCAATGCCCCTATTTTTACAAGCATAACAGGAATTGGGCAGATCTTCAAACACAAACCTTTGAGTTTTTTTACCATGCTTTGAAATTAAATCCATTTTTTCTGGGAGGTTGTTCAGACCTGCAACTTTAACATAAAGTTTGGCATGTTGAAGTTTGGATCTGGTAACTGTTGCATTGTCCAATGCCACTAGTTCACCAAAAGCGCTGGCTATACCTCTAAAAATATCCTCATGCCAGAACTCTAAGGGAAGTCCAGGAAGTCTTACCCAAATGGGAGTGGTTAAGAAGAAGGAATCTGATAGGTCCATATTGGGCTCCCACTTTTTAATAGTTAAAGAGCATTTGCCAAAAGACCATGGTCCTCCACACAGAACCTTGTTCATGTCCTCTTTACAGTTGAAATTAAACATAAAGAAACCATTCAGCATTGGAGCCATTTCAACATCTCCTCGAATAACCCATTTTCTTTTAACCATCTTGGTAAGGGATTCTAGATCTGGTCTTGCCCCTAAAAATTTACCAACTAGGGTGAATTCCAAAGAAGACACAGAAAAATCTATTAAAGGATCTGGGATAAATACTTGAAACTCACCTTTCTCCCAGCAAGATTTAGTAATAACCGGCGGGAAGAGAAGTTTTTCATTGGGTTTCTTGCCGAACAGAGAGGACCACTTCTTTTGTTCTGAGTGCTCTGCCTTCTGCACTTTTGAGGATTTTTCCTTGTTTAAACGCCCTTTCTCTTTCTCCTTTTCAGTCTTCTGCCCCAACACAGCAAGAGAATAAACCTGTTAGGGGGTACTGGTACCACAGAAAGGATCCAATCCATTCAAAGGTAAACCAGTCTTTTTATCAGCAAAAAATTTAGATCCTTCATTTTCTTTTTCCTCTTTTGTTGTCCCTCCTCTGTTAGTACCTCCTTCCTGGTTCTCCACCACCAGTTTTCCATTCACCTTCCATCCTTCATTTCCCCTTTCTGGAAGGGCATCTTCTTTCTACCTCCCTGCACATTTAGCTACAGGTTCTGGGAATGCTTCCAGCCTGCCCAACACGCCCAGCGCTCCCAGCGCGCCCAACGCGTCCCAGTGCTTGATTCAAATTTGAAACCATGCGCTACGCACCTTCCGCCTTCCATCTATGAATTAGATAATGTTGGAAGTATACATTGACAATAATGAATCAGATAATGTTGGAAGTTTACATTCAAAGTTCCATGTTTTTTATTTTGTTGATGATAAGTCTATGTATTATGCTCCACCCCCGATGAATGAAGAAAATTTGATGGAAAAAAATAATGATGAAATTAAACATCAATAAAATTTCATGGAAATATATAATTAAGAAATAAATAATGAATAAAATGTCATCCCATCTCTAAATAATGAAACTAATAACAATTTTGAAACACCCTCTCAACAAATTCCACCATTAACAACACCTCCAAGAATTATGCATAGAAAATACAAGTAGTTAATTGAAGTCAATGAAAATATTTCAAAACCAATGCATAACAAAATGTATGATTGCCATTCAAGAAGACTGAGTCAACAAATTTGTGATACTTTATTTCATAATTTGGATTATGATAGTCAAAGATGTTAATTATTTGTTTCATTGATAAAATTGATTAAGATGAGACCTATAATGTACAAATTAGGACTATGTACATCTAGCATAGATGATGAAATAAAAGAAATTATTGAAAATATACATGATGCATATCATACTATTGGCCCAAAATCACACACCCAAGATTGTAATGTTGCCGAGTATATACTTACAACTTGTGTAGTAAGTGACCAAATAGGGAAAAAAATGAATGGTTTCCAAAATAAGTTGAACACTTCATTTAAACATAAAAACATTAATGAAAGCAATTTAAAGATGTGAAAGACTTAATTAACCTAATACAAATGAGATATGATTATTCTTTAGTAGACTTCCATGAAAGGACAAGGTTATAATAGATACTCTCAAAGAGTTACTTGTTTAATTTTGGAAAGATAATACAATAATTTCATCCAATGCAAGACATGCAGTGAAAAAAAGAGTTGGTTCTTGTCACCGTGAACTTCATCCAAAACATTTATTGGATATGACTCAAAAACAATTGTGCTCTAACTTTTTTGAAAAAAATCCACAAATTTCTATTTGTCAAAGATATTTTGAGATGGCCAAACCTTTTTTTTAAAATAAATCACACATGCACTACTTGTTGTAGGAAACATGTTGATTTTTCAATGCAATATGATGTTTTTCACCATATTCATTGTACTTTACATACTAAGAAAATTTTGAGGCATGTGGCATTTAATTTCCTCCAAAATTAGTCAAGGAATTTATCCCAACTATCTTTTGGTAAAATATCGGATGGACAATTATTTTTAAAAAAATCATGTTTAAATAGAAATTGTAGCATTTGTGCTAGATTTCTAAAATAAAAAAAAATATATCCATGAGGAGATTACAAGTGAAATTAGATAGGAATTAGTTGGTTTAACAAATATAAATCAATGACTTATCAAGTAAAAATGACAAATAATCTAAAAGATGTGATCTTGTTACAAAAAAGATACATGTTTCTGATTTTTTGGTCAAATTTAGGGAGAAGATTATTTATGAATACGCAAGGTGCACACATATGGCTAGATGGTTGGATGAATATTTCAAGATAAGAAATGACACATTACCACTTATTTTAATTGTTTTAGTAGTTTATTTTGTTAAAAATTACACATTTAAACCCTAAATGGAAGTTCAATCATAGTATTAAAACTCATCATAAATTGCCATATTCATGCATATAGTATTCATGCATGCACCTAACAGTACAGAGCAACAAAAAAAATATTAAAAGAATACCATTTATATATCAACAATGATTGATCACATTTTTCATAGTGCAAGGTTATTTTTAGAACTTCTATGAATAGTTGAGTTAGAGAAACATTACTTTCAATCAACATTACATTTAATTAGATAATTGCACATTGTAATTCAAAATAACATAAATGTTTTATTGGTTTAGAAGGATACACTCTACCATTGGTGTAAAACACATTTGGAGTTTCATAAATAAATACCATAGAAAAGGGGAGCATGTTTAAAAAGAGCTATTACAAGGAAGGAGTTGAAATTTGAAGAGGGTGTTCATTTGACTATACTTAAAATTGATTATACTTAAAATTAAAGACAAGTTTTTGTAGTAATTTCACCTAAGGATAATGACAAGGAAACCTAATACTACTTGTCTCTTAGTGTAGAGAAAAAAAAATAACCATAACTATCACATATGGATAGACCTAGTTTATCTCATTGGATCTGTGGTGGTTTTAAGAACCTATATTTTCATATAGTTTTGTAAAATAAAAGTAATGGTAAAATAAATACTTTTAAATAAATATGGTGATACTTCATTATTAAAATTTGGTCATCACTACAAATATTCAATTGATCAAATTCCATGAAAATTCTCACAAAAAATGTTTGTGGAAAGTTCATGAATCCAAGCATGAACCAATTACTTAAAAAAATAAAAAATAGAGATGATCCTAAAAGTATGTTGAATTGACTTGGTTAATTAATAAGGCTAGCGAGTCAAGAGATATGCATCATACTAACAATTTTTTAGTCCATAAAGAAATATTTGGATGTAATAAACAATGTGCCATCATTTCTCCCTCATTGTGAGTATAAAATAATCCTTTAGGGGATTCTTAGAGGACTTTCCTATATAAATGTAGGAGCTAATGATTTGTCCCTACCCCTCATGATTCTCTCTAAACTCCTGTGAAAAGCTATTTCTATTTTCCTCTTAGGGATAAGAATATTATATTAAGGGATGCATCTGACCACATGAAAATTTTGACTCTGGGTCTAAGGAGCATGAACAAAGGTAATTCTTACATTGATATTCTCATATAGACGTATTTGTGAATATAGTTCATAAATTTTGATGGTGATTCAAGAGATACACATCTTGTTGACCAATATTTTGTCCCTAAAGAGATATTTGGTTGTGATGATCATATTCATCTTGAGTGGAATAAAATCCTTTGGGGGGTGCTCAAAAGACATACATATACACTTTTAGGAGCTGACGGTTCATCCCTACCCTAAATGGTTCACATGCAATGCCTGCAAAAAGTTTAGTCCATTTTTACATAGGGAAATATATTATTTTACCCTACACATCCAACTTCATGAAACTTTCAATTATGGGGCCTGACAGATGGTTGATGAAAGCCATTATTGTGCTTATATTCCCATATGGATTCATAAACAAAGATGGTTTATTAATTGGGCTAGTGAGTCAAGAGACAGATATCCTAATAACCAAATTTTGGTTCCTAAAGAGAGATTTGGATGGGAGAAAAAAAATTCCACCATTTTTCCCTCATCCCAAGCGAAAAAAAAAACCTTCAGGGGGTGCTCATAGGACTTGCTTATGAAAATGTAGGACTACTTGTTTATCTTTAATTCTCATAGTTCCCTTACGATACCTGCACAAACTTTGGTCTATTTTTGCACTTAAAGATGAGAATATTATTTTAATGGACTTGGATGACCACCTGAAAATTTAGACTCTAGGCTTGATGAGGAGCGGAAGAAATCTATTCCTATATGTATACTCCCATTCAGACATATATGTGGGGATGGTTCATTTATTGAGATAAAAATTCAAGAGATACATGCATTAATGACCATTTTTTTTCCCCAAATAGATATTTGGATACAAGATAAAATATGCTTCCATTTCTCCCTAATTCATTTATGCAATTTTTAATTTTCCATTTTGGTAAACTAGGTTGACATTGACCTAGTTTTATTTCACTATTTTTTGTTTTCAATCTTAACAAACTAATTCAACACAAGTTGAGTAAGTATTATTTCGTATCTTTAGTTTTATATTTTGAAAGACTAATTAAATTTTTTTCAAACCTATTTAATAACTTTAATTTTTAGGTCTATGTCTCTGTAGGACTAAATTGATCTAGGATGACCCAATTTTAGCAACTAGATCTACAACTTTCATACCTACCTAACTAAACTGACTTAGTCAACCTATTTATATTAGTTAGGTTTTTTATGTCAATATTAATACTTAAATATTGTCAATTATCTTAGTTTTCCATTTCATTTTTTCAATAAAGTTACTTAGTATAATAGGTTTCTATTCTATTCTTGTCAATTTTTCAATTCTATTGAAATTATATCACACAGTCAACTAATTTAACCTAGCTGACTTAGTTTTGTGTCTACTTATTTTTATAAAAAATTAATCCAACCATTGATGACCTCATTTATTTTGGCATGTTTTTATAAATGACTGTGAGGGTTTACATATATCATGGTGTGAGGATGTTTCCCTAATAATAATAGTCATAGTATACAGATAGACAAAGTCAATTTGATTTCCACATACCTCATGATATTTAGGAAACACCTATGAGTCATATTTTTATTTAACCTTAGGAATCCATCCATCCATTTGATCTCTTAGTTCATCGATTAGTAGTTAACTCTAAGAAGTCACTTCTAGATTATTGCTGAAATCAAGTTTAGAGGGATATGAGATAAGCGAGTACCTTTAAGAGCCTACAAATTAATCTAATCCTTATATAACATATCTATAATATTCATTTTAGATATTTATATGAAAATTTAGTTAGTTTTACAATTTCATTTATTCTTGTTTCTTATTTTATCTTTACTATTATAGATTGTGTTGACTAGTGTCAACATTGTTCTTTGCTATGTGATTCAACTAGATCAACCAACATCAACCAAGTTGACTATGTTTGAATAGAATAAGTTTACAAAGCTCAAATCAATATTTTATATTCTACTTATTTGATTTTAATTTTATATTGTGTAATCTAATTCATAGTCAATTTTTTTCTAAATCCAGCTAAGTTGACCAAGCTTGACCTAGCTATATTATATTTTTATAGTTTGTTCAACTAGATCAACCCAAGTTAAACGAATAGATTTCCAAACTATAGTTTTATCCATTCTATCTAATTTGATTGATTGTGGTTGACCTAGTAGGTTTATAGATATTTTTTTTCTACCTCCCATAATTAACTAAATTGACCCATATCAACCCTATAGCTTTATTTATTATTGTTTATACCTTCTTGTGTGACTAAATCAACCAAGGTTGATCTAGTAAATTTACAATTTCCTATATTCTAAAATAAGTCAACCCTAATCAACCTAGTTTAATAAGTGTTTGACCATGTTTTATTCATGTTTCCTTTCCCATAATGATTAGCATCATGAAATCACCTATAAGAATTTATTTTGATAGTCTTAACCCATTCATATTTTACATGGATCATTCTTTTTTAACCCACTTTATCCACCCAAGAGGATAATACCTCATGATAAAAACAATTCCAAATGCCATCTAGATCCATGGTACACATTAATAAAAATGATGATTTAGATGATTTTAATATATTTAAAAACCTTGATGAGAATACCATTCATACTTTTAACATGAATGGTACCTTATCCAAACTTCCTTATTTTACCATTAGAGTAATTGATGCTAACATAGGTAACCCTCATATCCCTCATCTTGAGAATGCTCCTCATACCAACACTAACGTTCTACCTCCTACCACTATCAATCAAAATTCATCCAAAGGTAAAACTCAAATTCTTTCTTGATTGGTTCAATAAAACAATGTTATGCAAACCAATAACAATTCACAAGTGCTCTAAATGAAAAATTACATCTTACAAATAGCTAGTCAAACCCCTATGATCATGCCTCAAAATACTCAAAATAAATTCCTCCTTCCTCTTAGAGATGTTGATGGTAATATCATCCCTTAAGCTCTCATACACAATGAAATGATCCAATATCTTCAAAATGAAACTTTAGCTCCATTCATCATATCCATAGATATTGGAACTATTTGTCCAAGTCTTAAGTATGATGGAATTAAAAACCCTATTATTTTCCTCAAATCATTTGTTAATCTCTATAAATAATGGGTCCTAACTAACACTTTCTCTACCACTAAACTTACTACAAAAGCTTTTATGATAAATGTATTAGACTGGTATAATTAACTTCCCCAACTTTTCATATGGAGACTAGAGGATCTTGTAAAATAATCTAGTGAAAGAATTTAAACAAAATGATCTTACTTTAAATTATTTTAGTCACTTCATAAATGATAAGAAATTACCAAGTTAATCTTCTCATAATTACATCAAAATATGGAAATTATTAGCTCACAAGGCTGTCTATAAGATGGAAATCATACTTTTCATTACCATATTTAAAGCCCCTATTCAATATAAGGTTCAAATATTTTCTCCTCAAACCTTATAATAGGCTTTTGATAAATCTAATAGACAATATTTCATTATGAATCAATTTGAACCATCTCATTAATCAATCAAAGAATATTTCCAAACTTTAAACTAATGTAATAACTAACACAAATTCTTAGTATAAATCTTGTATAACAAAAATGGGAATAGTCAAATAAGATATTGAAACTCCATCCCACCCACTCGTAACTATCTCAAAAATGAATAAATTATTATCTCCATCTAAACCATTCATCTATAACAATATTATTCTCCCATCATGGTACAATCCTAATAATGTTTTTTGATTCCATGCTGACATTGATCATTCTCATGAGACATGTTGTGAACTTATAAAAAATTAAGTTTATTTCATGTTAAGATATGTTTTCTTGTCATAATGTTATGATCAAATTGCATCACCTTGATTATCTAAAAGCTTCTCAAAAGAGAAAGTTCACCAAATCTACTACTCAAAAATCTCAAAAACCTTCTTCTGATCCTAATGCAAACTACTCTAATGAAAATATTTATGCTATTGATGCTAATTATGATCAATATTATACTAATTCTCAATATGTAAACATGACCAAAGTTGATTATCTTCAGAAACTTTCTCGTAACATTATTAACAAACTTAATAAGCCTTTTATATAAGATCAACTTTTTAAATATATTGCAACTTGTAAAACCTCATCTTCTAAACTTATCATTAGTGAGGATCCACCTCCTCTATTGGAACCTTAGACAATTTTAAAAAGTATCATGCCTAATCAACCTAAACCTCACACTCACTCTTATTCTAAATCTCATTGGAATTTATTAGATGAAATTGATTTTATGCCTTGTAAAATTACTCTTATGGAGTTAGTGAGAATTTCTCCTTGTCATCATAAGTTTCTTATGCAATAACTACAAGACATCAAGTGACCTTTATCTATTGATCCTGAGTTTCACCTTGATGTAACTCAACCCATATAGGTGTATGTTGTATGAAATGAATTAGGATGGATCTGAAACTTATCTTACTTATTTAATTCCAATCTTAGAGAACGTAAACTTACCAATACTTCATTGAATAGATATTTACATTGGGACATGAACAATTTAGATTCTTAAACCTAAATAATGGATATCTTACTACATATTACAAAATAATAGGGTTTTAAATCCTCTAGATAAATGATATGATTCAATAAACTTACCTAGGCCTACAATACATAAAATAAATCTAAATCTAGTTCTTACTAAAGCTTATGTCACAAAGAGGGATAGTCAACAACAAACAATACATAACAAGAAAAGATAACTCTACTCAAGTAAATGTAGAGGTAAACTAAGTAAGGATTAAAACATTCAACCTATTAATTTACTCAATATCTATCTACTAAATGAAAGAGTAAAAGTTAAGAATACTTACTTTTGGATGAATCTATCATACCTCAATCTCTCCCTTGGTCAATGGTTCATTGTAAGAGGTTGTTATGGATTTCTAAGGATCACACTATATAAATTATATTTAAGCTCAAAGAATCCTACTTTGCATCCAATACTTTCCCATAAGAAAAACCATCTTAATTCTAAGGTAATTCCCTAAGCAACGATAACACAATTACAAAATTAGTAAAATTATGAGATGTAAAAATGTAAAAATGAATGTTCCTCTCTATTGAATTGAAGGGAAGGTGATATTTATAGCCAAGGATTGACCCTAAACCCTAACATGAGTTTAACCAACATGATAAACCAACTCAAATTTATTACATGAGAAACATAGTCATTAAGTCTTCAACTAAGTTAGCAGGGCTGACTTAGTTCTATAACATGTGATGAATCCCTAACAAGATCGACTTGACCACATAGTAGGAAAATGGAGAAATTTGAGTTTTGTTTAGTAAAGGGCTATTTTGAAAAATGAATTAATTAGATAAGTGGGTAAATGGGTTTTAGTTTGGGTTTTAATTTCTTAGAGAATTGGATAAAAGTGACTTGTAGTGGTTTTAGGTAATGGTATAGGGACGAATAATCTTGAAAATCACTAAAAGTATACCCACCCATTTATTGGTGTACCCTTTTAATACATGCACTCAAAGAGATTAAATTTGAATAATTTTCTAAATAAGATAAAGTGTTAATAAATGATAAAGTTTAAAACATATTATGTGTATACATATGCCCCACTTGAATCTCATCATGTGTCATGTATTTGTAGCATGGGATGGTGTTTCAATAAAGAACATCAAAACACATAATAACTGAGCTAAAAAATTAAAATAGAAAGTAGAAAATAGATGAAATTAAATAATAAAAAAACATACCTTCATCTACTTTTTTTAGTTTGGATTATATTTGGTGTGTTTATAGTCTTGATCGTGGAGGGTACATTTGACTACTTTGAACCAAACCTAAGGATACAAGGATAAAGAGTAAAATAAATAATTGATCATAGGAAAATAAAAATAAGAATGAATCAATGGGAAATCTAGTAAGTTGGGATGATATATGCTAGGCTAGGACCAAAACACAATGACAAATGGATAAAATAAGAGTAAATCAAGCAACTAAAGATCCAAGGCTATTAAATAAATGACGAACCATACAAATATAACCTAAGTAAAAAAGTAACATTCCATATCAAACCAAGAACACATGAAATGGAAATAATGGACGAAACATCAACGTATAAAAAGTAACAATCCATACTCAGATAAAGATGGGAAAATTAAAACATAAACAACATCAATGAAAGATAAGTAACAATCCAAACTCACTAAATAATTAAAAACTGAATATAAATGTACAAAAAGGGTTAAGAATAATCTTAGACTCTCAATTATAACCAAGAAAATCTGAGAAGGATAAGGTAGTGATTAAGGAAGTATTGTATAGCTAGTCAAAGAAACAACTTCTATTTTAATGATAGATAAACTATATCAATTAAATTTTGAGCATGTCTCAAAGTAGATGAATAATAGGGAATATAGAAGTTGGGAGAAATACATAGAAATAAATTTTATTTTTAAGGATTTATGAAAAGGGTGGTGGGAAAATTAAAGGAAGCACTAAGGTGAATAATCTTTATTAGAAACAACTCAATCAAATCAAGTTGGAAAGACAAGAAGACTTTTGACATTTAGGAATCCAAATATCTTTCCTTATCCACACAAATTTGTGTTATCTAGTAATGTATAAATATCATCCCATGAAGGATATACATGAAATATAAATTAAAATGGACCTACCTTCCCACAATGTGCTCCCTATTCCTTAGGAACCCTTACAAAGTCATCGGTCTACTGTGAAGATTGGGTACTTGTGTGAAAAGTTTGAGGGAAATATATATGTATTTCAAATTATGAGACATCTTACCCTAGTTTATTAACCTACTGCTCCCCAATCGACCTTGGTTCTATTGTGAGGCCAACTATGGATTTTGAGCTTCAACTAGAATAGAAGATGTGCATGCAAATAATCACATATTTTGGTGTGATTTAGTATTTTGAATTTTTTTTTTAATTTTAATCATTAATTTTTATGTTAATGATTTGGATTTTTATTTTGATAGCTTTTCTCTATTCCTCTTTTATATAGATTTGGAAAACCAAACATGGGTGTTAAAAAATAACTATCACCAGAGAAATATACACTTGGTGTCTAGGAAAAAGAATTTAGAAAGCATGGTGTTGAAGACTCTTGTACCTTAATTATAGATAATAATCCCATATCTAAAATGGCCTTGATGTGTCCATAGTGGAATGGAAAGAGGAAGATATTATGGAAATAAACATGGAATGATTGAGTTACCTCAAATCATAAAAAAATGTGTATTATGAAAATGGTACAATGACAGGTAAGCATGACTCTATATTATAAGAAATAGTGGATGTGAGTGGAGAAATGAGAATGGACTATTTTAGAGTTGTTTCAACAAAAGAATATAACTAATTTTGAGAACATGAAATCAGAGTTCTAAGCCATTGCCTCATTTTTCAAGGAAATCACTTAGCTAGAAAATAATTTATGAAATGAAAATTTGTGAGGAAGGCCTAGTCTCATCTGAAATCTTACACTATAACTCATAAATGACAAACTGAATAGGTGTAAAAATGAAGACTAATATAAGATTATTTTATGAGGACAGCCTACTCTTATACAATGTCTTACACTTCAACTCATAAAAATAAAAAAAGAGAGATGGTAAAGGAAAGCAAGATTGTAGTGATTAGAAAGAGACTTCAAGATTGACTCCAAGAAAAATAAAATAAAAGATATTCATGGGGATGATTAGGTCTTATCCATGGTCTGACACTAAAAATCATGAATTAAATAAATTAATATAAATAGACCAAAGGACCAACGATAGGAACTAAGGTTACTGAGAATGGTGTAATGTTACAAATTGGGGATCTTTTGAAAAACATGCAAATTGTTAGTATTTAAAATATATGGAAATATGTGAAAGATATGTAGAATAATAATAGTAAATCATTTAATTAAAAAAAATTCTTTAATACTTGATCATTAGTATGTTATTTGAAGATATGTACTTTATTATTTTGTAATTTGAAAGTACTAGGACCAAGATTGTCTTTGACAAGGTAAGGACCATACCATTTTTGGACATGCTTTACTTATTTATCATGGATATAATCTAATTTGAGGACTAGGTCACCAATATTGAAATTATGAACTTTAAATTTATTATTATGTTATTTAGCAATGCAAGCTTTGTATTAATTATTATGTTATAAGGCAACCATGTATCAGTCATAAAGGAAATCTAAGGCATGGAGACATGATTCATGTATTTACTCATTAGGAATAATACCACGAGGACAAATGCATAAAGATGGAAATTAAAAATCTATAGGTAAAATAGATTTAGACCCATGTACTAAAGAAAATGGTGTTTCCCCAATAGCTGTATGTATGCTCGTGTGATAAGCTCAAAGTGGAGGATAGAGATGAAGGTATAAATTGGTATGAGATTCTATCAAAGTCTTTTTCAATATTTTTTAAAGATTTTTTTAGTGGATCATACTTGGCCATTGCATTGAGGATGATAAGGCATTGAAAATTTGTGCATAATTTTGAATTTTGCACATAGGTATTTCATATATTTGTTTTGGAAATTGCCACCATTATCAAAAATGATGGAATCAGGAATTTTAAAATCACATATGATTTTATTGAATATAAAGTTTAAATGGTAATGGTTGTAATATTAATAAGAGGGATAGCTTCTACCCACATAGTAAAATATTTAGTGGCAGTGATGATGAATACATGACCATCTTGACATCTAGGTAATTTTATGATGATATCTAATCCCCACATATAAAATGGCTAAGGATATTATAAGGTTGGGAGATAGGTTGGAGTAAATTAAATGAGATCATCATGAAGCTAACAAGGATTACATGTTTTATCAAAATCAGTGGCATATTTTTTAAGAGTAGGCCAAAAGTATCCCATGTGTAGGCATTTGTGGATTGTGGCATGGTTGCTATAGTGACCCATGTAATGCCTCCATGTGTTTGTTTAAGGAGATCAATAACTTATTATAGAGTTACACAATGGAGTAAAGTAACTTTTGTGTTACAATAACAGAGGGTATTATATCGAAGTACATATTTTAATGCATATTTTTTAACTGGATTATTTTCAACAAAAACTACTTGTGGAGGGTAAGTATAATGCACAATGAATTAAATGATTTTTTTTACCATAATATTTGTCAAGTGGTGACAACTTATATGTGTAAAACTAGAGAATAAATTTTATTTTTTAATAATAACTTGACTTACTTATTTGGATAAGGAATTGGGAATCATGAAGAACTTGATAAGGATGAAAAAGAGATGTTGATGAATTGAGAGGATCAACTATAAATTTTTTCTCGTATGGGATAATTCCTTGGAAAGTCATAGTGGAAAATTGATGATATGTGATAAGTTTTTCACTTTTACATTGATATTTTTTTATTAACTTGACAACATGTGAGTCATGAATCATCTAAATCATGTAAATATGGGATATCTAAATCAATCATAGCATACATGCATAATATAAGATCCTCGTAATTTATCTATGTTATTAGTGACATAAAATGTTAATATAAATTATAGAGTTATGATTCTATCATGGAGGTTATTTAAGATGTATCCTGCCCCATCTCCTTCAAGCCTTTTTTAGTGTCAAAGTGAAGTGTCTAATTTTTTTCATGCAAGTCAATTCTAATTTTTGGTAATTATTCAATGACCACTTTAGATTTAGTGGTACAAGGAGGAGGGTCAGGTTTTTAAAGGTTATATACTTCAATATCAACAATGAAGTTGTGAAAATAGTATTTGAGTGAAATTGTTTGGTTAATAGCTTCAATAAAAATAATTTCTTCATCAGGAAGAGTATTTTGAAGGTGATTAGTAGTTGGTAGAGAGGCATTCACTAGTTAATCTATGATGACCTGTCCTTTAAAAAACTTATGTGTAACAATTCAGAGATCAAATTCTATTAACATCACCATCCATTTGATAATTCTATATATAAGTAAGAAATATTAGGATAATAAATGATGAAGGGGATCATAATGAATAATGACATAAGTAGTTTGATAGAGAATATCATGGTGGAGCTTTTCAAATATGAAATATATAGCTAGATAGTCATGATCTACTTTTTATAAGTGTTTTTTAAATCTATTAGGGCTCGAATGATATAATATATGGCATATTCTCTAGTAGCTTCATCTTTTTGAGTGAGCATTTTCCTAGACAATATAGGGGTAGATGATGTATACAATATTAACGGATGATCATACGAAGGTAATTAAAGAGTAGGAGGATGAAGCAAGAATTATTTCATGATATCAAACTATTTTTGGCATGAATCTATCCATTATATAGCATTAACTTTTTTAATAAGGGAATTAATAGAGTATATATGATAATCCATTTTCAAAATAAAGTGGTAAATTACCCAAAGCTTTGCAAGGTATTTGTGGGTCTCAAATGGAATAAGGGAAATGTATGTTGATAATATTTTTTATTTTAGTTGTATTGACATCAATGCCTTGGTGGGATACTAGAAAGCCTAAGATTTTACTAGAATTAACATTAAACACACATTTTAATGGGTTAAGTCTAAATTTATATTTAATAGTCAATCAAAGATGATAGTTAAACTATGAAGATGATTTTCATGATGTTTATATTTAACAACAAGATCATCCACATAATTTTTGATGATTTTATAAATGAGATCATGGAAAATATGGGTCATTATGCATAGATAAGTATCTCTGACATTTTTGAGACCAAAGGCATTTTAACATAGCAATAGGTGCCCCATTTTATGGAAAATGTTATTTTATGTTGATCTTTGGGAGCTATGTGAACTAGATTATGTACTAGTAAACCATCCATGAGTGATAAAAATTCATAATTGCTGGTAGAATTGATAATGCCATCAATTGATGGTATGGGAAAATTATTTATTGGATAGGTTAAGTTTAGGTTGTGAAATTCGATGCATATGCAAATAACCATGGTGAATTTTTTATGAATATGGACAATATTTGAAAACCATTCTAAAAAATTCATAGGTTTAATGAATTTAGTGTCCAAAATTTTGATGATTTATTTATGGCATAAATTAAAAATATAGTGATGGAATTTTTGTTTCTTTCATTCTATGAGTTTTATGTTTGGGTAGCTAATAATATTATGGACAACAATGTTGGGATCAATTCTAGGAATGTATTCGTATGACCAAGTGAAATCTTCATAATATTTTTCAAAGAAGAGACTAATATTATCATGTTATTTTAGGGTGAGCTCTTTAGAGATAATGATAGGTCAAGGACATGTAGGTGTATTGTATTCAATTTTTGTAGCTTATTCAATAAGCGTAGAATTTCCATATTGGACATGATATGGATAAGGAGAGAGGGAAGAAATAGGACATGTTTTAGGATCCACACTAGCAATGAAATTGTTTAAACAAGGAACCTTTTATTGAGAGTGGCAAATCTTATGATGTTGGCATGAAAGTTGAGGTTCTCTAACATGGAGTTCTAGTATAGATTCATCATTTATAAGCATAGGTAAAGGTCCATAATATCTAATATGTAATTCAAGATCAATGATTTGATTAAATTTACTATCATATTCACAATATATTTGTTTCACAATGATAGATTTAACATCTAACATAATTTTAGGTAGAGTAGAGGATAAATATTTTGTGTTGATGAGATCATGTTGAGTGAAATCAATAAGGTATATAGTAATTGTATTAGTTTGTTCATTAGATGTGATTATAGGAGATAAATTATGAAGTGGTATTTCAATCAAGTTATGTTGGATAGGTTTAGATGGTAGTTGTTAAATATTATTAGATTGATCAATACAATCATAAAAGGGGGAAATGATATTTATGGTTGGTAAAATTATTGAACCAAGTTAGGTATTACATTCATAGGATGTAATATTATGTATTTATTTGATTATCCATGAAATAATTATAATGGTGGATTAGTAGCGGGTACATACCCTCTGGGTTTTGATTTAGTATTGAATTAGATATGAATGACATGAACATCATGGTTAAAGGCATGTATTTGAAAATGTTTCTTGATAATGTTGTAAATCTAAATCTTGTTATTGACATTGGTCCACACTATAATTGTCATCATAGATGTGAGAGATATTACATGCATTAGTTTATTTAGGAGAGTTAGTAGTATAATCACATATGTTGTTGAATTTGTAAGGAGACATAGTTAAAGGATATTTAAAAAGTTTAATTACCCCATATTCATTACAAGTGAAATCATTGTCTATGTAAGAGGCTTCATATGCATTGCATGGGTAGTGGGGGTATCACTATTATCATCGAGTAAGGGAATGGTATGATCACATGGGAGTAGATAATAAGGGAGCTAGTATTCTATATAAAGAGGTAATCAAGTGGTATTATAAGTATTTTTAAATTCATTTGGTTCATCAACATTTGAATCTACAAGAGTAAAATGTAAATCAGAATGCACGTTAACAAACTTAGGGAGAGTTATATTGTTGATGTGAGAAATAGTAGGAATGTGATGTTAAGATTTAGGATTTGGTAATTTGATGCTCCATGAATTAAGATAATCTTCATGTTTGTAGTGTTTTCCATTATATATGAATCTGATACGTTGACTACCTAAAGAAGTAATGGCATGTATATGATGGGTCCATAGGTGACTCAGGAACATGTAATATAAGGGAAAATCAAGAACCATAAGCATAGTGTCAATTATCTTGGGTTTGATGGTAAGAGGGATCCAAATGTAACAAAGTGGTTTTTTATTTTCTTAATGAATCCTCTACATGTGAGGCATGTTTGTTTGATATTTTCTCTAGTCTAATTGAATTGTTGAATTAACCACAAAGAGCTGAAATTAATGCCTAATCCTTTATCTACTAATACTTTTCAAATGAGGGTCTTATTGATTCCAATTTTGATAAAGAGAGGTGGATGATCTGATTGAAAGAAAGTCTCATAATTAATAATAGCTTCTTTAATAAATTTTATGGAGGGTTTTATAAATGAGGAGATTATTTTGATTTTATAAACTTCTATAAGTGGAGGACCATCGGAAGGGAATTTTAAATCATGATATTTTGGTTCTTCAATATTTTTTAATGGTTGAATAAGGAATTTATAATGATAGGGGGATGTTTAGATGATGAAGAAACATTGAGTTAAGTTCTTCTAAGAAATTCCAATGAGATTTAGATGATGAAGAACCAGAATGAGCTTTATGAGAGATGAAATTTTTCATAGGGATAGGAGAACTAGGTTGAGGTTCTAGTTGTGGAAGTGGTTTATCATTATTATTTGGTTTAGAATATCTTGGTAAAATAGTTGTATTATTTTTAAGCAATTCTTTGTCAAGAGAGGATTTCTTATGTTTAGTGGTAAGATCCTTGTGAGCAGGTTTACATTGATAATTGACTTTAGTTGTGTTCACATAATGATATTTGGGATAATGTTGATCATGATTAGTGTAAATTACAAAAATATTATCATTTTAATGTTGTGTATTAGGATTAAAAGAGGATTTATAAGGTTTTGAGGATATGGCTTTAGTAAGTTGTTTCTTTTAAGAAGTTTTGAGATAATCAATATGACATAATTTGATCATATCAACATGATAAATTGAGTCATCTAACATGAAAGAAACCACAAATTTGATAATAACATGACACAATTAATTAAAATGATCATTGTTGGCAAGGAACTAACTAAATTTATTAGGATCATATGATTAGAGGGCATAATTATATAGTTGAAGGGTTTAGATGGAGATAATAATTACTTCATTTGTGATACAATTAATGGTGGCTGGAAAGAAGTTTGATTATTTATTTTAATCAATCCTATTTTTTATGTAGGGGATTGAGATTGCAAATTTACACTTGTAATTACAATAGTTGAAGTTTGGAAAGATTCCTTGATTGAACTATGTGGTGGTTCAAAATGGTTCATAAGGGAGTCTTGTCTTTTAGTTTGATCAAAGTCCCCATTTAAATTTTGTGGTTAAATAGACTGAGACTTGTATTAAAGATAAAGTTTTAAAGTAGTGATAAATAATTTAAAAAGATTATCATCATTCATGTTGTGGTCTACTTTGTGATCTAATGATTTCCACTAGTTGATGAAAGTGTGAGTTGATTCAAATGGTAATTGCCTTGCATTAATGAAATGATTAAAATAATTTTTGGGGAGATGATTTTGGTGAAATTATTTAATTAAAGCATTGATTAATTCCTTTAGTTGTGAAATGCAACATTGAAGGAGTTAACTATACCATTCTAAAACATCTCTTGTCAAGTTTTTGACTAAAATTTTGGTGGTAACAAAAGTATTGATTTGGACCCATTCCTTGTAGATATTATCAAATTATTTAAGGATGTAGTGTCTTTAGTTCCATCATATTTAATGGTTGGAGATATGTTTCCAATATCGATGGATATAATGAAGGAAGCTAATTATTCATTTTGAAGATATTGAATCATCTTGGTATGCACAAGAGGTTGAGGAATGATATGCCCATTAGTATCTCTAAGAGGAGCAATAAAATTTTGGTTATTTTGAGGCATGAGGAGAAGATGTTGATTAGTTATTTTCAATATGTGATTTTACATTTGCATCATTTGGGAATTGCTAGTTATTTTTAACATTCATTTGTTAAACCATTTGAGCAAGAATTTGAATAGTATCTATAGGTGTATTTTGATTGCTAATAGTAGGAGGTGGTAGATGGGCTTGAATATTAGTATTGGAAGGAGGAACATTTCAAAGACAAGGGATAAGAATGTTTATTATAGGAGGATTCCTTATGGGAGTATTTGCTATGTTATTATCTATATCTCCAATGGTATAATAAGTAAGTTTGGATAGGGTAATGTTATGGGTATAGATGATATCATCACAAGAAGTGTGAGATGGGTTGGATCCATCTAAGTAATAATTTTGGGTAAATTGAAAAATGTTACAATCAATAGAGTTATACAAAGGTTGGGAATAAGTGCACCATGAGGGATTATCCTCTTGGGTGGCTAAGGTCGATAAGAAATAACAACCCATGTATCTTATAAATGGGTTAATATTATCAATAAAAATGTTGATAGGTGATTTCATGATGCTATGAAATTTGGAAAGGAAATTAATAAAGTGTAGATTTTTAGGAGAAATTTATTTATAAATAAAACTAGATCAATCACTAATGAGACTAGATCAGTAAAATAAGTGAAGAACTAAAATTAGCCCTAAGTCATCCTGATGATTCAAAATCAACCAAGTCGATCTAGTTAGATGTTTACAAAGAGGATATAGTGTGATATTTAGATAAATAGTCCAAGAGCTATGTATTTGAATAGATTGATCTAGTTAGATTATACACATGAAGATAACACTGATCTAATAATGAATAAAATAAGTTGGGAGTTACATAATTGATTAGCTCAATATAGTTAAATTTTGCATAGGTAGACAACACTGATATAATAATGAACTAAGTTGGTTAATAGATATGTGATTGAGTAAGTTGATCGAGTTATATTTATCGGAGTTGTTGTTGCCAGAATTCGGATAATGCAAGTGCAATGAAGACGTGATCACACAAGATGAACAAGTGCACACCACGAAGATGCTAAAGCAATTTGACAATGACAAGAGGATAAATTGCACAAAACAAAATGGAGAAACCAAATCTAAATTAGTAACATGAAATGGCCAAAATGAAGAATACATATAGGAGAGCTAGAAAGTAACTCCTCCACAAATGGTGGTCAAAGCACCCCAAGAATAGACTCCTCAAAAGGTGGTGACAAGGTGCTAAGAATAGAGAAATAACTCCCATACCCGAAATAGGAGTATCTTATGCCATTCTTATGACACCTTATGACACAAATATGACACACAACCTCCACATAAGCTAGCCTATCCCACGAATGTAGGAAAACTCCATGTATGCACAAATATATGATATTCTCTAATTAATAAATAGGGAAAAATAAAAACCTACACTAATACCCCCCCATAAGCGCAGCTTAGGTGGGAAGTCTGGAAATATAAAATGGGTCCCGAAAACTAGGCCTGATGAGGTACCCATGTACAAATGCAATCTCCCATAAGATAGAGAAAAGGAGAAAACCCGTAGGAAAAAACTCCCCCCAAAAGAGAGACATAAAAGAAAAGAAGAGGCTAGAAGGCCCCCCCTGAAGATGATGTTGTTGCAGATGTAGACCGCACCCCAAGAAGAGCTCGTAGATGAATGAACTTACTCTCAGTGAAAGGTTTGGTGAAGATGTCTGCAACCTGCTCTGAAGACTGGCAAAATATCAAGTCAATGACCTGACTATGAATAAGCTTCCAAATGAAATGCATGTGAATCTCTATGTGCTTGGTCCGCTGGTGCTGAATCGAATTCCTGCAAATCTGTATGGTACTCTGATTGTCACAATAAATGATGGTGGGCTGCCTGATAGGAATGCCAAACTCAAAAAGAATCCCCTAAAGCCAAATTGCCTCAGTGGCTGCATTAACAGCTCCCCTGTACTCTGCCTCTGTGGATGATATAGCAATAGCATTCTGCTTCTTGCTAGACCAACTGATAGGACTTGAACCTAGAGAGAAACTATAACCAGAAGTGGACTTACGAGTCTGTGAATCGCCAGCCCAGTCTGAATCTGTATATCCAACCAAGTCAACCTCTGTGCCAAATCTATAGTGAATCCCATATCTATGTGAACCCTGTATGTAGTGCAAGATCCTCTTAGCTGCTTTCCAATGCAGCTCATGGGGTTCCTGCATGAATCTGGAGACAAGTCCCACTGTATATGAAATGTCGGGCCTGGTGTGAGTCAAGTAGATGAGACTACCAACAAGTTGTCGATACCGAGTGGCATCAACTAGTGGTGAAGAACAATCAGTCTCAAGCTTGACTCCTAATAGAAAGGGAGTCGGAGATGGCTTGCAATCAGCCATGTGAAATCGAGCCAACAAGTCGAGAGCGTACTTAGGTTGTACAAGAGAAATCCTTGAATCTGACTGTGAGATCTCGATACCAAGGAAGTAGTGCAACAAACACAAGTCTGTCATGTCAAATCTCTCCTGAAGAGATGCCTTCACTGCTGTAATAGCCGATGAAGAACTCCCGGCGATCAAAAGGTCATCAACATATAGAACCAAAATCAGAAGCGTATCATCCTGCCGTAAGAAGTAGACATTAGGATCATAATGGCACCTAGTGAAACCCGCTGTGAGAAGGAAGGAATCCATCTTGGCATACCAAGCCTGAGGGGCCTGTTTGAGGCCATAGATAGATTTCCTAAGTCTGCATACTAAGGAAGAATCCTGAACAAATCCTGGTGGCTGCTCCATGTAGATCTCCTCCTCAAGGTCTCCGTGAAGAAAGGCACTCTTCACATCCATCTGATGCACATCCCAACCATGTGCTGCGGCAATAGCCAAGGTGAGTCGGATAGAAGTCATCTTTGCAACGGGTGCAAAGGTCTCTGAGTAGTCAATGCCTGCCACTTGTGAGAAACCCTTGGCTACCAATCGAGCCTTATACTTATCAATCGACCCATCTACGGCAAATTTGGTCTGATATATCCAGCTACATCGAACCATCTTTCTTCCCTTAGGAAGTGAAGTCAAATCCCAAGTGAGATTTTTGATTAAGGAAGAATATTCTTCCTCCATAGCACTATCCCACTCAGGTACCCCCGATGGCTCTCGAAAAGTTTGTGGATCCGAAACTGAAGCAAAAAAGGCATGTGGATCTCTCTGAAAATCCCCCCTAGTACGTCTGTCATCTGCAGGGTCTCCTACCCATGTGCCAGCACTCTCAAGTGTCTGTCTGGCCCAAAGTGACCTAGAAGTGGGCAAGTCAGGTGCTAACTCCTCATCCTCTGACTGACTAGAGGTGGATGACACTGCATCACTGTCCTCACTGTCTGAACTCGAAGAAGAAGAAGATGACTCTGGCTCAAGAACCTGTTGTGGCTGATCTGAATCTGACGAGGAATCATCATGAAAAAGTAGATCCGATGAGGGAGAAGAAGTGTCAAGTGTTGAGTCTCTAGGACTCTCCTGAAAATGGACACTTCCCTCGATGAACAACTCATGTGTGACGGGATCTAGAAGGCGATATCCCTTAATACCATCCGGATATCCTACAAAGATGCAAGGCTTGGACTGACGTTCCATAGCTTTGCGTTTCTTCTTCGGAATGCGGGCCATGGTTAGGGATCCGAAAACTCTAAGGTGCTCAACATCAGGTTTCCTTTTATGCCAAGCTTCAAAGGGTGTTATCCCTTTCAAAGCTTTGTGAGGAACCTTGTTCTGAATGTAGCAAGCACAATTGATGGCTTTGGCCCAGTACTGTGGTGCTAGGGATTTGGAGTGAATCATACAGCTACCCATCTCTTTCAAGAACCTATTCTTGCATTCTGTAACCCCATTTTGTGAAGGACTGTAGGTGACTGTGCGCTGTAAATCAATCCCCTCTATGGTGCAAAACTGCTCAAACCTGATGCTAACATACTCTCCTCCATTATCAGTTCGAAGAACCTTGATGGATTTCTCACTCTGTTTCTCAACAAGAGCCTTGAAGTCTAGAAAATATTCAAACACTTCAGACTTTTGTTTGAGAAAATATATCCAAGTGTACCTAGATAAATCATCAATGAAGGTGAGGATGTACTTGGCCCTTGTGAAAGATGGTTTGGGAAAGGGTCCCAATACATCACTGTGGACTAACTCCAAAGGTTGTGAAGCCCTCCAAGCTTTGCCTTTGTCAAATTTTGCTTCGGGATGCTTCCCAAGGGAGCACCCCTCGCAAAGTTCTGTTGAGAATTAGACACGAGGCAAGCCAATGACCATGTCATTTTTGCAAAGTTGCTCAAGGTAGCGGTAGTTAAGGTGGACAAACCACTCATGCCATAATTTGCTAACCCCATCTAAATGAGTCAGCAATGCTGTAGGAGAAGAATCTGATGCAAAATGTGAAAAGGTGTATAACCTTGCTTGGTGATCTACCCTTCCCACTGCCACTGTAGTATCACTATGCAAGTCCCTGATAGATACAGAATCTGGTGAAAACTCAACTCTTATGCCCCGACCAATGTGAGTGATTTGGTACACTGATAGGAGATTGGTTGAAAGAGAAGGAACACTTAGAACATTGTTGAATGTTCCTCCTTCCATTTCAACTGACCCTCTCCCTGCAATGGAAACTGATGTGTCATCACCCAAACTAATTGAAGTCATGCTACAAGGCTCTAAAGATGAAAACTCAACTAGTGAAGAGCCCATGTGGTGAGAAGCACCTGAGTTAATGACCCATGAAGATGTGGAAGCTGTTGTAGCTATAAGGGCCTTGCCCTTTTCTTTCTCCTTACCCTTGCCCTTTGCCTTAGTAGAATCTTGGGTTGATGAATTCTGCTTGATGGACTCAGGAACACCTATGTTGTTCTTCTCTAGAAGATGAGTTAGGTGGTCTATTTGTTTCTTCATGCACTTGTGTTCATCATGCCCATTCTTTTTACAATAGCCACACTTAACCTTCTCCTTCTTAGGTTTAGCATTGGAAGATGAAGACTCAGTGTTGTTTTTGGCAGGGTTGGTGTTTTCTTTCTTTTTCTCTTGATCCTTGTTCTTTTTCTTCTTCTCCTTTGTTGAAGTCGTATCCTTACCATTTCCAGCTATCAAAGCTTGGGGTTGAGTAGACTTCATTGTGCCCATCTGAATTAGCTTATCTTGCTCCCTAGTCAAGTCGGCAATGAATGAATCCAAAGAAGGCATTTTCCATGTAGTGCCAAGGGCACTTTTAGTGGCATGGAAAGTGGAGACAAAGACTGAATAACTTGGACCTAACTTTGTGAGAATAGAAAGTATGAGTTGATCATCTTTCTTCTCTATCCCACATTCTTTCAATTGCAATCTAAGGGCCTTAAACTTAGTAAAGAAGTCTTGTAGGGTGTCAAAGTTACTAGGACTTAGACTTATGAGTTCATTTTCGAGCTCATGACCTCTCATCTCATCAAGCTTCCCAAACAACTTTTCTAAGGTGTCCCATATGTCATTAGGAGTTTGGGAGGATTCTAAGTGGAAGAGAAGTTCCGGAGACACGGACAAACTCAGTAACCCAAAGGCTTCATCACTACGGTTGTACCACTTAACCTTTTCAGCATCTGTATTAGGTTATACTTCTGTACCCATTGTGATCCTATACAACCCTTTGTTTCTAAGAATGATAGACATTTTTACTTTCCATTCATGATAGTTGAAGGGTGTTAGGGGTTTGAGTTGAAAAGAATCCATTTTTAGCTGAAATTAGGTGAAGTTGCAAGTTGTGGAAAGCAATCACACCCCCCCGAAATATTGAGCCCCCCCCAAGTATGCAAGTGCATGCTCAAAATACGTCGGACTCAACCGAAAATGCGTCTTAGAGCAATCAGTGCAAGACAAAAGCAAACAGGACGTCGAACTCAGCCGAAAATGCGTCCTAGGAGACCCAAATTTTGGCACTTTATAAACTAGTGCATTTTTGAAAAAGAACAAGTCTACGCTGTGGAGAATTGAATTACAAGAACTTTTGCACAAAACGGCACCCAAAACCGAGTTACCGTTTGCAAGATTTTAAAGTTACAATTTTCCCGTAAACTAGTGTTTTTACAAAAAAAAGCACTAAAACGTTAAAAAAATGCTGTTATGAGGAGTGAAAATGGCCTTCCAACCACTCATTGGATTCGGCACGGAATGAAGAATCCAAATGAGGTTTTTGTGAGGGGGAATTGGCCTCCTACCAACCCGGGCCTCACCCTTCGTCTTCGACAAGCGAAAATACAAAATTTAATTTGAACCTCTAAATTGCCTTTTTTTTTTTGAATGTTAATTTCAAATTTAATTTTAACACAAACAGTCAAATCACTGATTTAAGAATATCAGAATGATTATCAAAAGACAGATTTATCCAGAAAAGGAAGGAGGGTGGGCCCACCAAAAGAGGCGTGGTCAACCAAAAAGGAGAGGCGCCATATTCTGGAAAATAGAGCAGAGCGCTCCCTGAAATCGTTGCAAGCAGAAAAGACAACCGATGCAAGGTCAAGGTGAGTCTAGCAACAGCGTCTAAGCTAACAAGTCAGCTCTTTGACTGATTGACAGCTGCAACAAACTCTAAGCGCCCAAGGATATTAGTGATCCCAGGGACAATGGATGGTGACAGCCAGGCGCAGCAGAAACAGAAAGAGAAATACAGCTTACTGAGGCTCCACCTCACAACCTTTCCCACTTTTAGAAAGAACAGCTGTGTAGTAAAGAAAATGTTTTGCAAAGAAAACAAAAACTAGCAGACCTGGTGTTGGGCGCCGCAAGGCCAGTTTGGCGCCTGGCAAATAGAGAGGACTGCTACTTTGCTGAAGCTGAAGAAAGGAGGTGCAGACCAGAAGAGAGTTGCATGCTGCTCCCTGAAGTGAAGACAACCAAAGGCCAAGGTTTCCCAAGAAAACGATTCCAGATATGGACAGAATTTTTATTTTTAATTTGATCAAAAATAAAAAACTCCACTCCTCTTGATTTCAAAATAAGCTAAAAGCAAAAACATACACAAGATTACCAGTTTTGCTCTGATACCATATCGGAGTTGTTGTTGCCATAATCCGGATAACGCGAGTGCAATGAAGACGTGATCACACAAGATGAACAAGTGCACACCACGAAGATGCTAAAGCAATTTGACAATGACAAGAGGATAAATTGCACAAAACAAAATGGAGAAACCAAATCTGAATTAGTAACATGAAATGGCCAAAATGAAGAATACATATAGGAGAGCTAGAAAGTAACTCCTCCACAAATGGTGGTCAAAGCACCCCAAGAATAGACTCCTCAAAAGGTGGTGACAAGGTGCTAAGAATAGAGAAATAACTCCCATACCCGAAATAGGAGTATCTTATGCCATTCTTATGACACCTTATGACACAAATATGACACACAATCTCCACATAAGCTAGCCTATCCCACGAATGTAGGAAAACTCTATGTATGCACAAATATATGATATTCTCTAATTAATAAATAGGGAAAAATAAAAACCTACACTAATAATATTATGAAAAAGATAAAAAAAAAAAAAGTCTGAAACTAACTAAATTGAGCTAGTCAATCTAGTTGGGTAAATTGCTAAAAATTAGTCTACTATATCAAGCTAGTTGATCTAGTTTTAGAATAGTAGTAAAAATAGCACAAAGTATAAGACTACGTCATACTAATAAACATATTTTATCATAAAAAATCAACTATATTGAGATGATAGATCTAGTTGAAACACATAACACAAAACTTGTATCAATGTTGGTCAATATAGTTTACAATATCATAAAGAATAATAAGTAAAAAGCAAAAGATGTAATTTTTGTAACTATTAATGCTAAGTAATTATTCAAAATGAAGATCAAGAGGGTGTACCAAAGGTTGTGTTTGATAATGTAGGCTTTCAAAGATATTGGCTTGTCCATTGGATAATGATGGCCTAATGTTTTAGAGTGCTAACTATGGAAGAAGTTTCATTCTCATAGCCCACTAAACCTAGTTTCAAATGTAAGATAAAAGTATCTTGTTAGTGCTTACCACTAACTAAATCACCAAAAAATCAAAAGGATGGATGGATTCCTAAAGTGCAATACAAAGAGAAGTCCTAGGCATTTATAAAATACCATGAGGTATGTGAAAAATAAAAACCATGTTTAGATATGTACTATGGCTTTGAGTATTATGGAAATCCCCTCATGTTGTGATATATGTAAATAATATAAAAGGACCATAAATAGAGTATAAATTTGACCTTCATGGCTTTAGCTAAGTAGTTTTAAAATTGTTGGTCCACAGTTTCTAAGAAAAACCAAATAAGATGAAAATAGAAGAGAAAATCAATTTGTCAAAAGCCAAATTATAATTTTTGAAAGAAAATAAATATGCATCCAACTCTTTATCTCAATATTAAAATTGATTATAATTACTATGAAAAATAAAAGCTAATTCTCTCTACTTATATTAGAAAATAAAACATATAGAACAAGATCAAGGAGGTTGATCTAATTTGTCAAGAAGTATAGAATATGATTGATCTATTCAATACAAGATATTCCAAAATTAATCCCAAACAAATTAAATTTAGCAAATTGATGTAGTTTGGTGGTAAAAAACATAATCACAAAATTAGATCGAGCTAGTGGGTTTAGTTTATTGTGTGTGCAGTTTAGTAGAGCTAACAACTAAGTAAAGTAGTGAGGGAAATTTTAAACTAAAAAACAGGAATTTTAAATTGATTCAAATTGACAAAAATGAAAATTCTAAGTTATTAACAATAAACTTATAAGATAAAGCAAGATTGCCCAGGTCAATTTAGTTGTATTGATAAATTTATGTTGACTAGGTCATCGAGGCTAGAATTTTAATTGTGCAAAGGTAGAAAACTAAAAGCATAATTAATAAAAAGAATTGAGTAGATAGATCTAGTTTTATTAGACTAAAAGCATGAATATTAGAGAATATTGAATAGGTAAATTTAGTTAACTATAAATAAAATGTAGAAAGTAGGAAAATGATTGGATCGATTAGTTTGATTTACATAGTTGAAAAATAAAATTTGTGAATAAAAAAATTGAGTAGATTGATTTTTTTAGATATAAATAAAAATTCAAAAGACTAGTTAAATAACAAGATAGATCAATTTGACCTAGTTGGCCAAAAATAGAACCTATAAAGAGAAGATCAAATTACGTCAACTAATCTGAACTAGTTTATTATAAACCTTGTACCTACAAACAAAGAAATTGATTAGATCAACTAGCTTGATTTAGTAGATAAAAACCCAAGACTAGTAGATAGAAAATATACTAGATTGACTAGTTTGATCTAGTTAAGTGAGAAAGAAACATGTATTGATAGAATAAAACTTGATCGACTAGCTTGATCTAGTTGGATTTGACTAAAAAATTAAGAAATCAAGGGTTAGATTCATGTCAGGTTCACTAGAATGTATTTTAAAAATTAGGATAGATATGCAACCTATCCTAATTAGTGAATTCCAAGCTCAAGGAAGATGATCTTACCAAAAAATTATTTTATAGATATTTATAAAGACATGACCAATTAACATCTGATAACCCTAACCAAGGTATATCTTACTATACAACACCAAAGGAGAGGGTTCTAAATCCTCTAATAAAATGATATGATGAAATAATCTTAGTTAGGCATTCAATACATAAAATAAATCTAAATATATTTCTCACTAAAGCTTATGGCACAAAGGGGGAATAGTTAACAATAAAAAATGTATAATAAACAAAGATAACTCTACTCAATTCAATGTAGAGGTAGACTAAGCAAGGAGTAAAATATTTAAGCTATTACTTTGTGCAATATGTATCTATTAAATGGAGTAAAAGTTTGCATACTTTCCTTAGGACAAATATGTCATGCCTTAATCTCTTCCTTGGCCAATGATGCTTTTCAAGAGGTTGTTGTGGATTTTTAAGGATCACACTATAGAAATCACCTCTAAGCTCAAAGACTCCTATTTTTCATACAATAATTTATCACAAGATAAGTTATCTTCCTTCTAAGTAAAAACCATAAGCAATGACTCCTTAAGTGTAGAATTAGTAGAATTATGAGATGTAACAATGTTGAAATGAATTATCATCCCTATTAGATTGAAGTGAAGGTGATATGTATAAAAAAGGATTAAACCTAAACCCTCAAGGGATTTTAGCTAACAGGATGGACCAAATTGATTTTGTTAGGTAGGAAAAGTAGTTGTTAAGTCTCAAACTAGGTCGGTCACACCCACTTAGTTTGGTGAAACATGTTAAATCCTAACAATATTGACTTTTTTGACATAGTAATAAATTGGAAAAAGGGGTGTTTGTTTATTTAGGGGTTATTTTGAAAGGCTAATTTATTATAGAAGTGGGTAAATGGGTTTTAATTTCTTAGGGAATTGGATAATTTTAGTGGTTTTAGGTAATGGTATAGGGACCAACAATCTTGTGAACTAAAAAAGGTCTACCCACACCTTTCTTGATGCACCTTTTAAGGAATGCACTTAGATAAATTGAAGTCTGACAAGTTCTTGCAAGATAGAAAACATTAATAAATGATAAAGTTTAAAAAATATTATGTGTATACACATACTCTCAAAATAATTTATTCTACCAAACCTTCCATAGAAATTCTCAAAGATGATAAGATCAATGATGAAATTTTATTATGAGCTAATGATCCACTTATTTTAATCAAATTTTTTATTAATAGTAATTTAATTTGAAATTTTGTAGTCAATAAAGGATCTAACATCAATGTTACTTCTCTTTGGTTAATTCAATAAATAATATTTTCCCAAAAAATCTCAAATAAACCCAACTCATCTATTTTAGATTCAATAAAACCAATCAAAAACCACTGGTTACATTTGGATCCCTTTTATTATTGGACTTAATATAATTCACACCAATCTTATGGTTTTTATCTTCCTTTATTTTATTCTCTAAGGTCATCCATGGACTCATTGTATGTGAACTATTACATCTTCTAGTAGCCAATGTATCAAAATAATACATAACAGGCAATGTTACAAACATGAAACCAATCCTAATCCTTGGAGAATTCTACTTCTAAATCTCGAATCTTAGTATTGTATCCCTACCATTATTTAGATCAATATTTCTCCTCTTCCTAAATTTATTAAAATGCATTCATAGACATGTAACTCTTAAAAATTAAGATGATTATGATCCTAAAAAATTAAAAAATATTTTCAATACCACTTGATTACCTCCCTACATCATGGAATGGATCACTCCTCTCTTTATTTGATATTGAACTATTCCTTTAATAGATGATACTAATAATAGTCCTCCCCATCCAAAGTACATGAACCCTCTTATACAGAAGATGATTTTGTTGGCAATGAATATTTTGTCATCTTATATTATGGTCATTTATAGAGAAAGGCTCCTTGCATTAACAATTTTGTTGCTAGTGTCAATCCTAAAACACATTCTATTTCCATGTTCCTCTTGCTCCATATCATTTATAGGATGGAAATGTTATGTTTATTGAGTAAATTATTGAAATTAATTATGTAACCACTATTATTCCTTGACCTATTCTCATCTCCAAAGAACTTTGTCCTATCAAATATGATAATTTTAGTCTATTTTATGACAAATAATGCTAACTTTTATATGGTCATATGAAGACATGCCTAATATTGATCTTATCATTATGGACCATAATATAATTACTCATCCTAATGCAAAACTTGTGTATAAAAATAAACATAAATTCCCTCTTGATATTTATACGTTATGTCATAAGGAGATCATCAAAATTTTAGATGTCAAATTCATCAAACTTGTACACTACTCTAAATGGGTATCCAATATTTTTATCATGCACATTAAAGTCACCATGGTTATTGCATCTACATAGACTTTTAAAATATTAATTTATCATGTCTCGAAGCTAATTTTTGTTTACCATTAATCGATGTCATTGTTGATTCCACCACTAGCTATGAAATGTTGTCTCTTATGAACGGTTTCTAAAGATATAATAAAATTCATATTTCTCCTGATGATCAACATAAAACTGAGTTTACCACTAAATGGGACACCTATTTTGATGTTAAAATTCCTTTTAGCTTTAAAATGTTGATGCCACTTATCAATGTGTAATTACTCATATATTTCATGATCTCATTAAAAAAATACTTGAAACTTATGTATATGATATTAATGTTAAATCTAAACAACATGAAAATAATATTCATGATCTCGGTATCACTTTTGATCATCTCATCAAATACAAATTCAAACTTAATCCTTATAAGTGGGTTTTCAATGTGACCTTAGGAAAACTATTACTCTTAGTCTCTTTACATGGAATGGTTGTAGATCTTAGTAAAATCAAATCCCTTCTTAACATGTTTATTTATCTTTATATTATAAATATACAAACACAGCTTAGTAAATTTGAGGAAATTAGATGATTCTTTCATGAGATGGATTATCATATCTATTAAGTTAACTCCATTGTCAATAAAGGTATTGTTTTGAAATGTACTGATACATGTCAAAAATCATTCATTAACATGAAAAATCATTACTACATCCTCCCACTCTTTGACCACCTTCCAATGATCATCTTCTCATATTGTATACTTCCTATACCCCCAATCAATTGGGGTATTTATCTCCTAATAATATGAAATAAGTCATTAATATGCAATATATTATATTATTTGTGCTTTAATAGAATATGAAACAAGCTATACCAAAGTTGAATGATATTATCTTACTATTTATTTTATAGCTAAAAAACATTGACATTACATGTTATATCAAACTACGTATGTCATTATACATTATCATGATCTTTGTCATTCCTTTTCCAAAGCTTTCTTTCCTAGAGATAGAATTTACAAATGGATGGTTCTCTTGATGGAATTCAACTTAATAATTGTTACACAAAAATTAGATAAAGGCTAAGTGATCACCTTACGGCCACCCTTATCCCATCCACTAGTTATCTTCAAGACTATCTTCTTGATGAAAAAATCCTTCACATTAAAGGTTTAATTAGCATATTTGACATAAATACTATTTTCATAGCTTTACTGCTAATCTCATAATCTTGATGAAATCAACCCTTTAATTTATAAAAGAAAATCCAAAGTCATCATCGAATAATTACTTAGAGTTATAAATTATTTGCATTAAGATACTAGGACACTTAATTCAAATGGAGATAAATGTCTTCAAATAGCTGGGGCAAGATATGTCTTAATTGATCCCCACAACAAGATCATACTTCTTGCTTTCTAATTAACATTTGACATTACTAATAACATGGTTGAGTATAAAGTTCTCATTTTAGGTATGCAAGATATAGTCTATTTATAAATTCCTTAACTACATGTTTTAAGTGACTCAAAACTCATATGTCGTCAAGTCTGTGGTAATTATCATTGAAAAAGTGAAAATTTTATCGTACATCATCAAATTTATACCACTCTTTCTAAAAAATTTAAATCCTTAACTATAGAACCAATTCCATGAGAGTAGAATGATATAGCTAATTTGCTTTCTTCATTCACTTCTCTTTTACACCCTCATCAAACACTTCATGATTCAAAATTTTTCATAAACATATGTAAATCACCATCATCATTAAAAACCACAAACTATTCTCTTATATGTTATATTAAGGATATCACTACTCAATAAAGCCCATTTTATAATAATAATATTTAATTTATCAAGCATCCTCCTGACACCAATTCTCATGAAAAGACTCAAATTAACAAGCAAACTTAAAAATATGTCCTCTGATATGCCATCCTATATTATAGTAATTTTGAAGTTAGCTTGCTATATTAAGTTACTCAAGATGAAGTTTATACCCTTATAGAACAATCACATGGAGCATTTACAGTTGTCACTATAGAGAACATGTTATAGCCTATAAATACCTTCACATGGGATATTTTTGACCTTCTCTAGAAAATGATGCTATCATGTTCACTAAAATCTGTAATCCTTTTTAATTGTATGATGATATTATTCACTATCCTCTAGAAAAGATTCAAACATTAGAATCTCCTTGGCATTTTTCCATGTGGGGGTTAAATATCATTGGTAAATTGCCTTACTCTTAAGATGATCATGTCCTCATCATCAAAACCACTAAATATTTCATCAAACAGGTCAAATCTATGCCCCTTGTTAATGTTATGGGTATCACTGTTTCTAAACTCATACATAATTAAATCATTTATTGTTTTGTAATTCCCCACACCATTATTTTAAACAATGGTGGGAATTTTAAAAATAAAGGTAGTAAAAATTTATGTGATATACTCAAAATCACACATAAATTATCTACATCTTATCATCAATGCAATGGCTAAGCATATACCACTAATAAAATCCTTAACAATTATTTCAAAATATGATTCAGGATTCTCTTTTTAACTGGCATCTCAAGCTTTATCTTTCACTTTAGACTTATCACACTAACATTCATACTATTATTAGGGTAACCCCTTTTTCCTTAATAAATGGTTCTTAAGTTATCTTACTTCAGAAGTTGAGTTGCCCTCCTTACACATTTCTCTTCGTGGAATTAATCCTAATGAACATGTTTTTGAGCTCATATTTATGCTTTATACTTTCTTGATGAGCTTCATATGGGTGCATTACAATATAACTACCAATACAAAGCTCAAATTTTCAAACAACATAACAAAAAGGTTAAAGTATGTACCTTCAATGTTAGTGATTTAGTCCTTAAATTAGATTACACCCATGATAAAAAATGCAGTAATGGCCTACAATGGTCCTTATTTGGTCAAATATATTCTTCACCTAGTAATTACAAATTACAAATTAATAAAGGACATATCTTCAAAGAACCAACTAATGCTCAATTTTTAAAGAAATATTTCTCTCAAATTATTATTTATATTTCCTATACTATTATTGTCTTACATGCCTTTCATATATCTTTATATACTATGGTACTAACACTTCTTATAGGTTTATCATTTCAAAGATTCCTATTATGCAACATTACATCAATTTTAGTATCCTTAGTTCCTATAATTTGTCATCTTGTCTATTCTTGATACTTTACATATATTCCTTAGTTTATGTGTTTACATCATAAGACCATGGATAGGACTAGGCCTTCCTCAGAAAGTATACTTATTCACTATAAAATCCCTCCATTTCTACACCTCATTGGTTTTCCTTCGTGAGTTACATTATAATACCTCATATGGGACCAAACCTTCCTCATAAATTTTCATTTCATAAATATATTATATCTACAAATTTAGTTAAGTGTCTTCCCTAAAAAATAAGGAAATGGTTAAAAGTTGCATCTTCATACAAAGTTAGTCATATTATTTTTTTGTAACAACTTTAATCATCTATTCTCATGTCCTTATCCACATTCATCATTTATCATGATTATGATTCATGATTACTTGTCATTGTATCATCCTCACTAAACACATTTTTTATGATTTGAGATAGCTCATTAAGTCCATGTTTATTTCCATTATCTACCATATTCTAATTCACTATAGGCACACTGAGGTCATTTTCAAGACTACACTCTTATCTAATGTGGAAGTATAAGAGTATTAGACACCATGATCTCTATGTTATTTTTCTTATCTACCAAGTGTAAGTTCCATAGTGATAGTCATTTCCAACACCCATGTTTTCTTTTCTAAATCCATATGGAGGAAGAATACATAAAATCCATAAATATTTAAATGATAAATCATCAAAACAAATGGAAATGATGAAAAGTTAAAAATAAATATTTAAAATTTAAAATCACACCAAAAGGCATCATTATTATCAGGTACATCTCCTATCGTAATTGAAGCTCAAACTTCATAGTTGGCCTCATGATAGAGCTAAGATCCATTAGGGTGTAGTAGGCTAGTAGAATGGGGTAGGAGGTCTCATACTTTCAAAAATATATAATGCCACCTAATTTATCACATAACTACCCAATCTTCACATTATACTGACAAATTTGTAATAGTTAATATAATGGGGAACACATCATGGGAAGGTAGATCCATTTTATTTTTCTTGCATATATAATGTTCATGGGATGATATTTATACTTTAGTTGTTAACCCAAATTTGTGTGGATATGGTGAGCTTTCTAGGGTTCTTAATGTTGAAAGCCTCTCTCTCTTTTCAACCTAATTTGATTGTCTTTTCTTTAGTAAAGATTCTATTTTCCCCTTGGTGCCACCTTCATTTCCCCTACTTGATAGGCAAGCTTATGTCTTAATATTTTCCCAATTTCTATAGTTCTTATTCTTCATTTATTTCAAACATACTCAGAATATGACTAATTTTTAGTTCATCCATCATTAGACTAGAAACTAATTCTTTAAAGTGTGAAATAATTTATTAAACATTTGTTTATCCTTCTTAGATTTACCTTAGTTATGCTTTGGACCTTCACTTTTATTTTTCATCTTTTTACAGGTCATTTTATCTTGTTTATTTGTTGTTTTTCCATTTTTTATTATGGATTGTTAATTCTCTTTCAACAATGTTATTTACAATTCAATTTTTCTATATTTGTTTGATTATAGATTGTTACTTATCTTAAATTGATGTCAGTTCCATTATTTAGTTTCATGTGTCCTTGGTTTGATCTAGATTGTTATTTTTCTTATTTATATTGTATTTTTTGGGTATTTTGGTCATTTAATAGCCTTGGATTTTTAGTTACCCAATTTTATTCATTTTATTTTGTATTTTGGTCATAACTTAGCCTTTCTCATCCCAACTTGCCAATTTTCCAAGTGACTCATTCAGTTATAAAAGTATTCATTTACTTTGATTTTCTTGCAATTGTTAGTTTTTACACTTTATCTTTATATCCCTAGGGTTTATCCAAAGAAGTTACTATGCTCTTCATAATCAAGACTAAAAATATAATAGACCACCATTCAAAAATAAAAGTAATTCAAGGTATGTATATGGTAGTTTGAATTATTTCAAAAAATTACTTTTTATAATTTATTTTTTTCATTTTATTACAATTTAATAGCTCAGTTTCATGCGTTGATATGTTACTTATCAAAATAACATCCCATGTTACACTCACAAGAAACGTGATGAATTTCAATTTGGGAATATATATGCACATAATATTTTAAAACTTTATCATTAGTTAATGATTTTTGTCATGTAGGAGCCCATTGAGTTTCAATCTCTCTAAGTGCACTTCTTAAAGGGTATACCATGAAAGGGTTTGATAGACCATTGGTGCTTTGTTAGATTGTTGGTTAATCCTATCATACTTAAACCCACTAAAAATATTATTATCCTACTCTTTAATAAAATTTCCTCTCAATATCCCCTAATTAAGCAAAAACCCATATTTCCTACTAGGTCATCCTTGGTCAACCTAGTTGTAAAAGTTATGAAACATGTTATACATCTAGGTCAGCCATGGTCAACCTAATTTGAGCCTAAATGGTAAATTTTTATAAATAGGTCATGATGGAAAAACCTTGTTGAATAAAATTCTAAAATGATTAGGACCTATCCATTATTATAAATGCAACCTTCACTTCAATCCAATATAAAATAACATTCATTTTCACATTATTATATCTCCCAATTCCACTACATCTACATTTAAAGGATCTATTTCTTAGGGTTTACCTTGAAGGAAATAGTTGGTTGTATGGAAAGTTTTAGATGCAAGTAGGAATATTTTAGCCTAGAGCTGATTTTAACTACTGGATGAACTACAAAGGAACATATGAAAAACTTCAAGACTTATTTAGGGTTATTTAATGTAATTCATTAAGACCTTTCATGTGAAGTATTCCTTTTCACCTTATAAGATGTTACTTATGACTAGTTCTTCAATCTTCCACAGAATTAAATCACATCATGGAAACTATGTCACAACTTACCAAAATTTAGAGATAAAGTTATGTCAAGGTATGTATATGTTAGTTTAAATTATTTACAAAAATTAATTTCCATCATTTATTTTCTACATTTTATTTTAATTTTTTAGGTTAGTTTTGTGTGTTACTATGTTCTTTCTCAAAGCACCATCCCATGTTACACTCACATGACACGTGATGAGATTTAAGTGAGGAATATGTATACCCAAAATAGTTTTAAACTTGATAATTTTATGACACTTTATCTCTTGTAGGAATTGGATCAGTTTCAATCTCTTTAAGTTCAGTAAGAAATGATTGGGCAAACCATTGGTACTTCACAAGATTATTGGTTAATCCTACCATAACAAAACCCACTAAAAATATTGATTATCCTACTCCCTAATAAATTATCCTCTTAATATCCCTTAAATAATAAAAAATACATATTTACTACCAGGTTGGCCATGGTCAACCTAGTTGTGAAAGATACAACACATGTTACACAACTAGGTCAGCCATGGTCAACCTAATTTGAGGCTGAATAATAACTTTGTAAAACTAGGTCATGGTGGGATTACCTTGTGAAATAAAATTAAAAAATGGTTAAGACCTATCCATTTTTATAAATACAACCTTAAATTCAATCAATAGAGAGGAACATTCATTTTCACATTATTATAGCTTGCAATTCTGCTACATCTGCATTTGAAGGAGCCATTGTTTAAGGTTTCACATGGAGAAGATAGATTGTCCTATTGAAATTATTAGATAAAAGTAGGAATATTTTATATTAGAGATAAATTTAATGAGTTTAATCATTAAAAAATTCAACAATCTCTTGCAAAGCACCATTGGCCATGAGGGAGATTGAGACTTGACAAGGTAGCTCAAAGGTAAATATCTCTAACTTTTGTTATTTCATTTTATCTATGGATATTACCCAAAGTAATAGGTTTTGAATATATAAATACTTTCTTATATTACCTGTACACTTAAACTTAGTGTATTTATAGGGTTTTCTTGGCTTTCCATATTCCACCTTAGGTGATCTAGGCCCCTATTTACCTACCATTATCCCTTGTTTGTTTTGTTTATTTAAAACCATCTTCCTTTGTGTTATATGTTTTGTTAACACTAAATTATATTTCATTTTATGAATTATAATACCTAGTTAAGGTTATTACATAATATTATTTGTGTAGAGACTTTGCAACCATCTATTTTAATGTTGTGTGATAAGTGTTCTCTTAGTTAGGTTTAGCAGATCCAATTAGGTCACGATCCTAATATACAAAGTATCCTAGTATATGTTAGTTGATTACCCTATCTGATCTCACATTTAATAAGTAGGATAATTTATATATCTATCTTAATATATTGCATACACTTTTTTCTACCCAATAGTCATGAGTTATCAAGATAAATCTCTTGACAACATATCTCTTATGTTTTATGTTTTATCTCCATTTTTTATTCCAATTCTTATTTTAAATATATGTTTATTACACTCATATAAACCTAATATTATTACTAAATATGTTTTTAACACTCCATTTTTGTTACTAAATGTTGGTATTACTTAGTCCTTCTAGGAATAAATAATTTTTCTGGGTATAGGTTCTCTAACCTCATAAAAATGTTCCTCATCATTACAATGATTTTCCTTGTCTCCAATCTAAAATGATTCAAAATCCACGTAGTTTATAGTGGAATGAATGGAATCACATTCTCTAAAATTTACATTTCTTATGAAGTTCATAAATTAGTTTTAGCTCCTGTGTACTCATATCTCATTTTTTAATTTTTTTTAGCTCAAAGTAAACATTTTTTTTTGTCAAATTTGAATTTCTCCCTGGGCACAAAAATCATGTCATTTTAGCTCCAAAGAAAAATACTCTTACAACATGTTCATCTTTCATCTAATAGTTTAACTTTGTTATTAGAAAATTTCCTTAAAATATTATATGAAGGGTGAATTTTTGGGAGATAAAGGAACATGAATAAATAATTTTAGTTTACACAACTTTATTGTATGAATAAATCTTAGAAAATGGTTTGATAGGCTTGAGTGGGGAGATAGAGAAAGTTGGTCCATATTCAAGTTTTATGTAACATATGGCATAGGATAAGGAAAAATATCATTTATATCTTCATAAATAATAGGTATGCATCAATATTATATATTGAACTTACTTGAATTTTTGGGTTCATTGTGATATGTGTTATCATACATTCTTTAGTCGATTTGGTTCATCTCAAAAAGATGATATTTTTATGTGATTGACCAAGCTTAACAACATTTGAGGCATTTTATGAAAAAATTCATGTATAACATCCATATATATGCAATGCATGAAATATAATTTATATAATAAAATTATATGATATACAAAAATTATTTACTCATATCATTTTCAACATATAAGTGGAAGACATTTATGGATGTCTTGGTGTCAATAAGTTTGTATATGTAAGTATGCAACGATGAGTATATCTAATCCATTATAGATTTCGAATCTATATTTCTCCAAACAAAGGATTACAATGAAATATATAACCTATTGAGATACCTAGGTTTGAATATAATCCATTCAATAATGCCCGTACTTCCACACACTTGTAGGTCTTTTCGATAATGCCCCTATGATATGTTGATGCACCAGTAAATGTTTAAAATAGGTCATGGTTATGATTTTATCAAGAGTTGTTCACTATATGGAAAGACATAAATGATTCATTTATCTATGAATAACTTATGTCTTTCCATCCATTAAATAACTCTTAATAAACTCATAACTAGGACCTATTTTCAACATTTATAGGTATGTCAACATAACATAGGGGCATTGTCAAAAATTCCTTGAGGTCCTAGTTATGAGTTTCTTAAAATTTATTCACTAGATGGAAAGACATAAATGATTCATGGATCCATTATGGGAAATGGAAAAAGCTTCAAGGATTTTATAAATCATACCATGAATGGAAATGGTTCACGAATCTGTGATGGGATTGGAGAAATCATACTATAAAATGGTTCATAGGATGTTTGAATTCAAACATGATGTCAATGATATTCCACATCAAATGTAACTATTAACATTTGAAATAGCCATGCCACATCAATCACTCACATTATTCCATAACATACCTTTCCACATTGATAAATTTTGTGCATGCTCATTTGGTTTCAACATGTTAACAATAAATAGAGAATGGTGGGGGAAAATGGAAGACTTTTCAACATATGGTGGAGTTAGGACTAGCCATGCAGGCATGCACTAAGGTTATGCATGCTAGTTATGGTTAGTCTTGGATGATTACACCTCTTTTATCTAGAAAAACTTCATCCTATTCATTATATCAGGAGAGTAGAAGACAAATAATTATAGTTGTGCACTAACATCTTTTAGATATTTAAGATCTTAATCAAATGCTAAGTATAACTTTTTTTGTAAGTGAGGGGTGAGGTATCATTCATGTGAAGCATGAGTGGTAGAAATTATTTTGAGTGTAAATGGAAAGAGGTCTAATCAATACTTATTAGAATTTATGGAAGAAAAATCTAAGATAAATCCATCCATTGAAATGATTATGGTTAATAATGAGGAGATTGCCTTAGATATTGAAGTCTACCTTCCAATTTTTCCACCCCAAAAACTGATTTAAGAATGGGGAAAGATGTGGGAGGCATCCCAAACAAGGATGGATTATAAATACTTGGGGAATGGGGTACCTATAAGGTACTCAAATTTTCCATGGATCCTATTATCCTAATTATCTCATTTTCTATCCAATTAGTGGCTTTATTTCCATCTCTCTTGGTGTAGAAAAACATCATCCAGTCAAATTCTAATATAAATCGAGCTATTTTCTCCATTATGATAATAGTTTTCTAACCTTTGATGTTGCCTCCAAAGTCCACATTAATAATTTGATGACTATCCCCTTCCATAATGATGATTTTTCATTCTTTTATCATGGAAATTTGGATCCCTTACAAAAGATATGTAGCTTCATTAATATAGTTTATACTAGACTATTAGAGATAAAAGATGACTAAGGGGGTAGGGTGAATTAGTCAACCAATATTTCATTTTTTGATCACTTATCATTTATTAATTGGCATTCATGAATCAACACAACAATTAATTGCAACTAGATTACCATCAAAGAAATAAAACCACATACAAAACATGAATAAGAGAAGATCATCATAACACAACATGTCATGTGGGAAACCCTCGTAGGGAATAAAACCTACTCTCAAGCCTATAAACACATGGACTACTTGTCCTATAAGGTATTACATACATGAAACTTTAGTGGAACACCCATTCCACAAGGAGAAACTTCCCCTAGGATGGTCAATTCCTTATGACTTGGAATTAATGAAACACATACTTCACAAGGAGTACATGCCCCTAGGATGGTCAAGTCCTTCTGACCTAGATTCAATGAAACACTTGCTTCATAAGGAGAACCTACCCATAGGATGGTTAAGTCCTTATGACCTACATGTTTAAAAACCTCCCAATAGCTATGAAATGAACATTTATTGAACACTGATTTCCTACCAATCTAATGGAGATACATTTTATATCAGTCCCCTTCACTTTTTCACATAGACACAAACATATAAAACTAGTTTTTGGATCACTCTACACTTCTCAACAACAAATCTATCACAACATAAAAAATATGACCAAATGGTCATACACATAGTCCACACTCTAATCTACCTTTGAAATCAACCACCAAGCTTACATAGACATCATCTATCCTTCTCTCCCACTCAAGGCATCCAAAACATCCTTTTAAATCACTCTAGACTTCTTCACTCATCCTCAATCTTCAAACTTGTAAGAGCACTATTTATGATATTAGAAACATTACCTATACATCATACACACAATCATCAACCTAATTTTCTATATAACCCATCCATTGGGCACACTCCCTTTCTTATATCCTGCACTCCCCAACACACATACATGCCTCTCTTTTACAAGTCTTCAAACCTGTAAGAGCACTATTTTTGATATCAAAAATATGACCCATATGTCATACACATAATCATCAACCTACTCTATTCTTTAATCCATCCACTAGGTAACCTTACTCTCTTTCACCTTTGAACTCTATACTCTTCCTCCACTTAGAGCCCCTTCTTACAAGTCTAAAAATCATCACCTTGGATTTCACCTTTTATAAAGACTTCCTGATTATTATCTTCTAGGTCAGCCATAATATTTAACTTGACCCTTGAGATATATAACATAGGTCAATACCATCCACACAAGTTAGCCATAACATCCATGGGTCACACTTAAGTAGCTACACCTTTCAATTAGGGTTTAGTAGACCTTATATGTCTCATGGAGGCCTATTCACCCCTTTAAAACTTCAAAGATAAAATTAGAATCATAGGACCAGTTCCAAATGCATAGGTCCACTCTTCATGATCTCGTAGACATCCTCAAAATATTATATCTATCATAACACTCCTATGCTAAAACTAAATAGATCTATCTTTGACCTTATACAAAAAACCAACATCAATGAACACACAGTCAACTTCTAAGCATTTGTTCATTTAAAATATAGATTGTTCAAACCTTCAAAATCCATATAGATGATCTTCATGGAGTCTAAAAAAATTTACAATATCTTAGTCCACTTGAAACATCCAAATACCATAAGAACAACTCAAATATCCTTCTCAAGTCACTTGCAGAACATGGTCAAACACACAATCAACTTTGGAGTTTAGTAACTTTGATTATACAAAAATTTAGACCTTGTAACTAGACTCAATGGATGTTTATTTAATTCCTCTACAAATTCTATTTTTACAATACCTTTGAATTCATCCTATATCAAAAGATATGAGGAAAATTCTCAGCACTAGTATTTTCTCTGTTAATTTAAATGCCAACGGTCACAGTTAAACATCAAACACTTTTTCATCATCTCGTGCACTCTCATAAATTGAAAAAATATTTATCATATATATTCTTTGAAATAATCATGGTCTTTACCTTTTCTCATTTTTAAACATCAAGCACTTTTTATCATCTCGCTACTTCTTGCAAAACATGGTCAAACACACAATCAACTTTGGAGTTTAGTAACTTTGATTATACAAACATTTAGACCTTGTAACTAGACTCAATCGATGTGTCTTTAATTCCTCTACAAAGTTTATTTTTACTATACCTTTGAATTCATCCTATATCAAAAGATATGAGGAAAATTCTTAGCACTAGTTTTTTCTTTGTTAATTTAAATGCCAATAGTCACAGTTAAACATCAAACACTTTTTCATCATCTCGTGCACTCTCACAAATTGAAAAAATATTTATCATATATATTCTTTGAAGTAATCCTAGTCTCTACCTTTTCTCATTTTCAAACATCAAGCACTTTTTATCATCTCGCTACTTCTTGACAATTTAAACACTTTGTTCTCAGTCTATGTATTTGTTCCACTTGGTAGTCCCACATACTTTATTAACTCTTTGACTTATCCCACACCATTGTGTCAGGAATGCGAAACACCAGAAGCATACAATTGATTACCAAATACCAAGCAACTTAATATGCGGAAATAAACCAGATTCACCAAGTAACTAGAATTCAGAATAACACAGCATATGAGAGACAATACACAACTTGTATTAACACTTTATACAGAAAAGAATACAATAAATAAGATGCCACTTCTTCTCCACCACCTTACAGAGGTTTCCCACACCTCAAGTGAACAGTAAATCTTCTCCCCAAAGCTCTCCCTCTCACAGGTCCCAACACCCAATTCAAATACAGAGTTGGTGTTCACCTCCCGTGCTCCACGCACACCACAAGTGCTCCACGCACTCCACAAGCACTCCACATGCTCCAGAAGTACTCAAGGTACTTCAAGTAGATCTCCCATGAACCTGCAATAACCTGCACTTCAACAGACCATACTTATGGAAGGAACTCCCTTGCCTTCCTCTCTTGCTCTATCTGAGTACACACCTGTACTCCAAGTAGATCCTGCCTGATACTGCTCCCTGTTGTGTTGCTGTCTATATGACCTTGCACACCTGCAAATCAAACAACGGTTCTGCTCACCTGTGAACCTCGACCTTGCACACACATACACCTGCAGATCAACGATCTTACTTACCATGTAGATCTCCTATATAGGCCATGCAACTGTGACCAAGATCCTACACTCTTGAAGAACCCAGCTGGCTCTCCAATCCAGCACCAACACACCTGGTACTGAGGCACTAGGAGGAACGCACCATTGCTCTACCTCACACACAGAAGGAGCTTATAATTATGCTCTCTTACTCCCTAGCACACTTTTCCAATACAACCATGAGTCTATTATATAGATCTCATCCAAACAATAATTAGACATCTAATTACAATAATTAGATCCGCAGCTCTCAGTCTAAAATTAGATCTCTTCATGCAAACACTTGGTTCATTAGCTAACTGCCCGTAACAAGCGTAGTCCAAACCACATAGGCGACCGACGTCGGTCCCTGTCTGCCTGGAGGTGACCGACGTCGGCCGATATATGACCGATGTCGGTTGCTTCCCTTTGCTATCCTGCCGACGTCGGCTGATCAGACCGACCCCAGCTTCTCTGCAACTCAGCAACCTTCAGCAACCTCCTCTCTTGTTTGCATCAGTGAAGCTTTTAGCTCCACAATCCTAACAATCTCCCACTTGGAGATAAACAACTGCACTGTACCTGTACTTGTACTCTGTCTAATCTGTTTCTTGGTTTGTATCCCTCTTCAAGCTCCCACCTGAAGACAACCCACCACACAACCTGTGATGTACCTCCTGTCATCCGAGTACCCTACCACATCCGAACCTACAGCACCTGTAGTGAAGTCCTGACCCTGCATAGCAACACCTGCTGCCGGTCCCTCTCAGAAACCTGAGAACCCACTTCCCCGAATTGGCTCCTAACTCTAACAGCTCCCACTGCATGGGAATACTCAGGTCTATACCAGACCTCATGTGATTTCGGACACTGTACCTATCCAGCCCTTAGTGTGCTCCGATTCTACATCCTGAACCTCGCTAACACCTGATTCACATCAGCTCCCACTCGAGACAAAATCAACCTGTGATCTCCATGCCTCCCATGTCAAAGAATTTTGCTGCTCCAAACTCCTCATGACATGCCACTGAACTAATCTTACCCTTAGCTCAGCAAAACTCTGTATGTACTAAACCTACTAGCAAATATACCATCCACATACAGCAACAGAATGATGTCGCGACTCATCATCCACCTAGTAAGTCAAACCATAGTAGTTACCTGACACTGACTGAAGCCATGCTTCATCCTCCACCTGTCAAACCTGGTACCACTGTCCTGCAGCTCCTCAAGACCATATGCCTGGTCTTTCGTCTCACATATCCGTTCTCTCTATTCTTCTACTAAGGCATCGATTCATCTCGGTGCTTTCATCCAGCTGGCAAACCTACCAAATCTCCCGCTTGGTTTTGCATCATAATCCTGCCTAGCTCACCCCTGTTTCCTGGATCCTTCCTGCTTTATAATCAACAAGTATGAAGAAGAGGAACATGAATTTGAGGGCCTACTTACGCCTTCAGTCCTCCGTATGGGTGTTTGAGACTCCTTGATAACATGCTGTCCACCCAAAATTCGTTACAATGACCGACCTCGGCCACCCCACAGTCTGCATCCGACCAATGTCGGTTCCCATGCATCTGTACCTGACTACCAGCCTGCCAGCACTGGTGTCCCTTCTGCCGACGTCGGTCCTCCTGACCGACATCGGTCTTACTGCCGACGTCGGTACCATGATCGACGTCGGTCTTACCCTGCCCGACATCACCGGCTTCGGTCTGCACATGACCAACATCGGCACCTATCTGTTTGACACCGGTTTCTCCTGACTGACATCGGTACCTGTGTTCACCTGTGAGTGATGACTTTTTACCCGTGAGCTTCTTTGAATCAAAACCCATGTCCAAACTGCTCTGCTCAGATGTATCCAGCCTCATCCACTGAACTCTGTCCGCCATCTCCTCCAAGAACACCAAGGCTTTCCAGTTCTTAAGCCTATCAAATATATCTGTCTTCCTCTTAAGAACATGCATCTCCTTCCTGCTCATGTGACCAAGCCTACGAAGCCACGTCTCCGCAATAGAAGAAGAATCAGTAATATAAACAAGTAGATAAAGTATACCTATTTTCTTACCACCAGCTAATTCAAGTGCTACCGCTGTGAGAGTTCTTGTGCATCTCTCATCACCCAATCTTTCTGAAGAAATTAGCCAAATCTCCAAACCTGGGACCTGCATGACCTTCATGAACACCTGTGTGTTGGCCGCCTACAATTTCAGCTTCACTTCCCCTTTGCCAATTCTTTGGCAAGGCTTACCAGCTCCTCTACCTGGGGCTGCATGGAAAGAGGCAACCGAATCTTTTATCCAAGATTCAACTTTATCCAAGAAACCTGCAAACACATCCTGTGCAACAACACCTGCAACATCTGTATCTTCAGTTTCTTCATGCTGATCTGCTACCAACCAACAATATTCTTTTACCTGCTCTTTCTTTCCATCAGACCATGAGTAACCGTCTGTGCTTTTCAACTCCTCCATTCTTAGCTTACTTTGATCTGCCGTTGCTCTACTCCCACTCAATCAGAAACCCCTGAGAGTGCCCTGTAACCAAAACACAACCTGCTTCCTGCAACCTTAGCTCTGATACCACTTGTCAGTATCAAGCTCAAGAACCTACAACCAAGGCTCTGATACCACTTGTCAGGAATGCGAAACACCGGAAGCATACAATTGATTACCAAATACCAAGCAACTTAATATGCAAAAATAAACCAGATTCACCAAGTAACTAGAATTCAGAATAACACAGCATATGAGAGACAATACACAACTTGTATTAACACTTTATATAGAAAAGAATACAATAAAGAAGATGCCACTTCTTCTCCACCACCTTACAGAGGTTTCCCACACCTCAAGTGAATAGTAAATCTTCTCCCCAAAGCTCTCCCTCTCACAGGTCCCAACACCCAATTCAAATACAGAGTTGGTGTTCACCTCCCGTGCTCCACGCACACCACAAGTGCTCCACGCACTCCAGAAGCACTCCACGTGCTCCACAAGTACTCAAGGTACTTCAAGTAGATCTCCCATGAACCTGCAATAACCTGCACTTCAACAGACCATACTTATGGAAGGAACTCCCTTGCCTTCCTCTCTTGCTCTATCTGAGTACACACCTGTACTCCAAGTAGATCCTGCCTGATACTGCTCCCTGTTGTGTTGCTGTCTATATGACCTTGCACACCTACAAATCAAACAACGATTCTGCTCACCTGTGAACCTTGACCTTGCACACACATACACTTGCAGATCAACGATCTTACTTACCATGTAGATCTCCTATATAGGCCATGCAACTGTGACCAAGATCCTACACTCTTGAAGAACCCAGCTGGCTCTCCAATCTAGCACCAACACACCTGGAATTGAGGCACTAGGAGGAACGCACCATTGCTCTACCTCACACACAGAAGGAGCTTATAATTATGCTCTCTTACTCCCTAGCACACTTTTCCAATACAACCATGAGTCTATTATATATATCTCATCCAAACAATAATTAGACATCTAATTACAATAATTAGATCCGTAGCTCTCAGTCTAAAATTAGATCTCTTCATGCAAACACTTGGTTCGTTAGCTAACTACCCGTAACAAGCGTAGTCCGAACCACACAGGCGACAGACGTCGGTCCCTGTCTGCCTGGAGGTGACCGACGTCGGCCGATATATGACCGACATCGGTTGCTTCCCTTTGCTATCCTGCCAACGTCGGCTGATCAGACCGACCCCAGCTTCTCTGCAACTCAGCAACCTTCAGCAACCTCCTCTCCTGTTTGCATCAGTGAAGCTTTTAGCTCCACAATCCTAACACATTGATCTTCATAAGTATGAACCATCACACACCATTTATCTTTTATTATATTAGTATGGTTGTGACACTTGTCAACAACATGTGAAAAATTTTACATTTTGAATTCTTGTGCACCATTTATCTCAATATATACAATTAAGTACTCACCATTCGATCTTCTAGACCAATGACCTCAGACTTTAACATGATTAAACTTGATGGTGTCTGGCCCATCATAATATGCTAGAGAAACTTTGAAGATTTATAACTTGAGCTAAAAAAACATTTCAAAACACCAAATTTTTAGGGTAGCTTCTTATAACTAATATATAACATCTCCATTTAAATGTTTGACCATTATTGACTTTTTATACCTAAATTAAATACATGAAATTACTAGCTCATACATATAGACATGATGTGTAGTCATGGTATGGCTTCTCCTAATCTATAATATGCATGTTCTTCTTTCTAAATGTTCACAAAATGAACTAGAGCTTTATCAAGATATCTATGGATGCCTCACAACCTCTTATTTATCCTTACAGACCTATACAAGTGCCATATCTCTCCAAACAATCCATGTTAGCTCATATGCATATAAATATTGCCTTACACAACTTCAAGCTCAAACTCATCATCATGACTTTTCCATGTTATCATTACCTTTGACATCAATGCACATATGACATTAATCATTGACATCAATGACACCACTTGCCAACAATCACCGCCTTTGTCATTGTTGGTAACCTCTTTTTTCCTTTTCACCCGTTTCCATTAATGATAAAATGGACTAAACAACTACCAAGCTCCTCTTAGCATCATGAATGTATTCAAATAAAATTCTAGGTTCTTAGGATACTTACATACCTCATATGAAACAATTTCTCTTCCTTTTAACATACACTAATCTAAACTTGGGTTTCTTTGATCCTTATACCTATTAACCTATAAAACTCACAAGCTCCCTTTCCTTATGCATTAGGATTCAACACATTTTCTCAAGGAATGGAACATCTTATAGATTCTTATCTTTTCATCATGCATGGATCCACAAATCACTCAAACTATCTGAGTTAGCTCCTAATAACTCTGTGCATACCATCTTGTACTTCTCAACCATGTACCATGATAACAGTCATCTTTGATCATGCACTTATATCAATGAGGACTAAACATAAATTAATACCAAAAACTTATTGAAGTCACCTTAATAACATTGAGGGAGACTCCCCCTAAGATCTCTAAGCCATTGCACCTCTTGAGCATCTTCATATCTCCACACACCATGAAGAACCACCACACAAACTTATTAGCCTTTTCTCTCAAGCCACCTCAAGGACCACCAAAAAAACTTCATGCCACTAATCAAATAGGAAACATGATCTAAACCAACCTAAGAACTTACCTTTTAAAACTCATTCCTTACTTTTTTGTATAAACTGAGTAGAAACACCAAATCTTCACACTAGGATTGTCTAGAATCCTTGTAGCCCTACCTTGAACTTGTAGAGCCCAGAAATTCTAATACATATATTTTCAAGAACTAAAACTTAATATCTATATCATTCTCATATCTCCCTCAATCACACCAATTTCCATCACCTAGCTCATCCTCTACAACACATTTTCTTCACAAACCTTCTAGCCAAATAGGCCTCCATCTTGACAAAAACATGAATAATCTAAAAACCACAAACCTTCAAATCTCTATGAAGCTATATTTTATAACCCATTTATCCCATTAAACCTACTAATAATCCTTAGACTCAACTCATAAGGCAAACCACTTTTCTATCATAGCCCAAAACTCTATAATCTTAAAACAAATAGGGTCAACAAACCTCCTTCTAGTCAATGCCCACCTCTGAAAAGTCTTTCACACCTGGAGATAACCATCACATAGTTATGGACCAAGATTTGAGCCTCCATACTTTTGGGAACTCATACATCATGTAACCCATTTTAGGCTTTCTTTCCCTTATGCCAAAAAATTGAGAAAATCAAGAGCACTCAAAAATCTCCAATTTGACTTCAACTAAACTTTAGACTACAAAACCACCTAGAGAAAAAAGCTCAACAGAACTTTATATGAAAAAATATCATCTTCACAACTCATAAATCCTCATTTTCCACTTGGAAACCTTCAATATAACCCTCTAGACTAAAAACACCTTTGCAAGACCACATGCTTCTTCAAATTGAGAAATTTCTTCACGAAGCACAACAAAGACATCTCTACTTCACCAGGACCTATAATAGAGGAGCATACTAATCCTCATCACAGGACTGAAGAACATTCTTCTTCTTCTTCCTTTTCTTGATTGAAATAACTTACTTGGCATCTATCTCTTCTTTGGCTTCCTTGACAAGGCATGATGTAAACACAAGTTTTAGGCATATCTCTTCAATTACACCTTCTCCTCTTTGAAAGCAAACAACAAAAACCTTTGGTAATCATGAAACTCCTTCTTACCTAAAAATTCTTCAACTACAGTAAGTAAACCATCAAATTGAGATCCTTTTTTTAGATTCTCCTTCACTTTGAATGGTATAACTGACTTGATTATTGGATCATCAACCTTCTTCTCCATTTGGACTAATATCAAGCTTCCTTGTCACTCTTGAGACATCTCCAAAATTGATTCCTTTTATATAAATCATAAGTTTGATCCTTGAACTTAATAGGACTAGCCTTCACTACCTTAGGTCTCAACATCATGTTTTGAATTTTGATATGCTTTCTAGGTGTCTCTTCCTTCTTAAAATGACTTGAGGGCTTATCAAATTTACCAAGACAAAGTATAGAAATATGACCTTTCTTATCACAAATGAAACAAATAACATCATTCATACCTTTTGACATATTTGAACTATGATCATTCTTTGGCTAAAAACTCCTATCATAGCTCCATAAATGTCCGTAGGTGACTAACTTAATTTTATAGTCCTTAGCTCTATGACCATACTTATTACAAGTACAACAATGACCATGGAATAAACTAGCACACCTTGAAGCATTTGATTGTCTAACAAACCTTCTTGCCTTACCTTCAAATCCTACATTCTTCTTAGCTTACTCGGGCTTTATCTGATCTTTTTCCATCTTGTCTAACTTGTCTATGATTTTGTCACGCTTTACTCTCAAGAAATCAATATTAGTCTTTAACTCATCATGCTCACCTTGATATGAACTCACCTTGGTATTGACATCTTCTAACTAAGTCATAAGATATCTGCATTCTTCTTATTTTGAATTTAGGCTACCATTAGTAACCTCTAATTGACATTTGAGATATTTGATGACCTCCTTATCCTCCTTGGCTTATTTAGCCATGTCATCCTTTAATATACATGTTTTTTCTTCAAGAGAGTTGATCATCTATTGATACTTCTTCTCATTTCTCTTGGTCTTACCTAACAAACTTTCTTCAAGAGAACTAACTTGTGATACAAGACATTTGATCACATACCTCATTTGTGATTCCTCTTTATGAGCTTAGCTCTGAAATCCACTTTTTATTCCTCATTGTCATAGAATACTTCTTATTCTCCACTGTCATGCCAAAATTCATCATACATGATGTCCTTTTGTTTTGAACAACTTTCTTCTTTTAAACTCAAACTTACCTTGGCATTTTCTAGATAAACCTTGAGATCATTGAAAACTTTCTCATCCTATTTGGCATCTTTCTTCAAAGTTTATATCTACTCTTCAAGTGCCTTGATCACAACCTTCCACTGTTGATTCTCTTTATTCAACTACTTAGCCATATTGTGCTACTTAGGATCTCCTTCAATTTATTGATCTTCCTCCAAAGGAGTTGACCTAATAAAAATTATTAGAGGTATAAGATGACTAAGAGGGGGGTGAATCAATCAACCAATCTTTCATTTTCTAATCACTTATCATTCATTCATTGGCATTCATGAATCAACACAATGAGCATATGCAACTAGATTACCATCAAAGCAAGGAGACCACATATAAAGAATGAATAAGATAAGTTCATCATAACACAACATCTAATGTGGGAAACCCTCATGGGGAATAAAACCTATTCTTAATCATAAAAACACATACACTACTTGTCCTATAATGTATTACAAATATAGGACTTTAGTGGAACACCCATTCCACAAAGAGCACCTGCCCATAGGATGGTAAAGTCCTTCTGACCTGTATTTAGTGAAACGCCTACTTCATAAGGAGCACTTGACCCTAAGATGGCCAAGTCATTCTAACCTAGATTTATTGAACACCTACTTCACAAAAAGCACCTACCCCTAGGATGGTCAAGTCCTTATGACATAGATTCTGAGCACCCTCTCAATACCTATGATATGAACATCTCCTAAACATTGATTGCCTACCAATATTATTCAGATACAATGTATATTATCCCCCTTCACTTATTTACATAGCCATAAACATTTAAGACCACCTTTGGGATCACTCTACACTTCTCAAAAACTCTGACACAACCTAAACAACATGACCAAATGGTCATACACATAATCTATAGTATGATATGCCTCTGAAATCAACCTCCAAGCTTACATATACATCTACTATCCTTCACTCATAGTTAATGCATCTAAAAAATGCTTTTGTATCATTCTAGAATTTTTTGATCATCCTTAATATTCAAATCTACAATAGAATTATTACATCAAAAATATGACCTATAGGTCATACACACAATCATCAACTAGATCTACTCTATAACCCATCACTAAGCGCACTCCCTTTATATATCCTTCACTCGACAACACTCACACATGCCTCTCTTTCACAAGCCTTGAAACCTATAAGAGCACTATTGTTTGACATCATCAATATGACCTATAGGTCATACACATAGTTATAAACTTATTGTATTCTTTAATCCATCTACTAGTCACACTTATTCTCCTTCACCTCTCAACTCTATACTCTTCCTTCATTTAGATCCCCTTTCTTAAGCAACTATAGGTCTACATAGGTCTACCATAGCATCCATAGGTCACACTTAAGCAAATATACCTTTCAATTAGGCCTTAGTAAACCTTATAGGTCTCATGGAGACCTATTCATCCATTTAGTACTTCAACGAGAAAATTAGAAACATAAACACTTTAGAGCAACTTGACGGTCTCTAGCCCATCATAGTCTACTAGAGCAACTTTGAATCTTTATAACTTGATCTAGAAATTACTTCAAGACTCTAAATTTTTAGGGTAGCTTCTTGGAACTATAGATAACATCTCCATGTAAACCATTGACCATTATTGACTTTTTCATACTTGAATTAAATGCACAAACTTACTAGTTCATATATATCTACATGACATGAAATGATGGTCTGGCTTCTCTTAATCTATAATATGCATTTTTTTATTTCCAAATTCTCACAAAACAAATGAGAGCTTTTTCAAGATATATATGGATGCCTCACAACATCTTTTTTATCCTTACAGACTTGTACAAGTGACATATCTCTCCAAGCAATCCATCCTACCTCATATGCATCCAAATCCTACCTTGAATAACTTTTGGCTCAAAATCATCATCATCATCATGACATCACCACTTTGTCATTATTTGACATCAATGCACACATGACATAAATATTTGGCATCAATGATAATAGTTGCCAGCAAAGACCAGATTTATAAATAAATGATCTTAGAAGTTGACACCACAACCAATAGGGCCAAGGTTACCACTAGAGGTGCCATCAAAATTGGATTTAATACATCCTAGTTTAGGAACTTTCTAGAAGATAGGCATACTAGATTTAATATTTAGCCCACCAACAAGCCCCTTATTAGAAAAATTACTACTGCTAATAATATTATTATAATTTATAAATATAAATATTATAGTATATATTAATATGTTAACATATTATATAATATAATCTTATATAATATATTTTGACAAAAAAACACAAAAATAAGGATAGTTGTCTTTTTTGCAAAGTTTATATTAAAACACAATTTAAACAATTGGTTTTCACTTAGTAATTTGAATTAATGAGAATCTCACACATTTCATAGTCTTTCCACTAAACTATTGGGACCCTTAATTTAAATACCAAATGGCTCTGTTTGAAAAGTGGTTGAGTATAGAAAAATAATGAAATATGGCCAGGAGGCCTACTTTAGGTCTTCATAAATTTTTATTTATAGTAGAAAGTGAGCTTAAATTTGGTGTATATTATCCTAACATAAATGTGAAAAAACTAATTTGACCATTTCTCTTAAATATATATCACATGAGAGATATGGTTTTATGAAAATGCCTACCAAAGCTTTTTAGACCTAGAAAACTAACTAAAATGCTTTGAAGGCCAACTTTGCATGCTTGAAAATTTTGATGTACTATGTCACATGGGATAAATTAACTAATCTATTCCTTATATGAGTTTTAATAAACCCATTTCACCATTTCATCTGAAGTTGTAGTGTATGAAAGATATGACCTAATAAAAATGCCTTCTAAGTTTTGTTTGAGTTCTCTAAAATTGGCTAAGCATAGAAAAAATAGTGAAAATACATTGGAGGAAAATTTCCACATCCATAAATTTTTATGTATTATGATGCATAATCTTAAACTCGTCAAACATGTTCCTTGCATGAGGGTTAACAAACTCATTTGACATTTTTTCCTGAAGATGTAGTGCATGTGAGATATGGTCTCTTGAAAATGCCTACTAGGCTCAATTTAGACCCTGCAAAATTGGCTAAGTCTAGAAAAATAACAAAAAATTGTTGAAGGGAAACTTTACATGCTTGTATATTTTTATGCAATAAGTTGCATGGGCTAAAACATAGCAAAATTAGTCATTTTATGAGGGTTAAAAAACCCATTTGACCATTTTATCTGAAGTTGCAGCACATGAAAGATAAGGCCTCATGAAACTGCCTTCTAAGTTATGTTCGATTTCTCTGAAAATGGCTAAGTATGGAAAAAATAGTCAAAATGCATTGTATGGTAACTTTCCACATCCATAATTTTTTTGGTGCTATGTATGATGATCTAAAATATGGTGAACGAGTTCCTTGAATGAGGTTTAACAAACCCATTTGACCATTTCTCTTGAAATTGTAACACATGAGAGATATGTTATCTTCAATATGCCCACTAGGCTCTATTTTCACTCCCATTTTAATGTCTTCAAAACCATCATTGACATCCATAAGACCATCAAATTTAATTTTCTATGTATTTCTACATAGGATTAAATTTGATGTCTTTATGACCGCTACGTGACGTCTGCATGACCATCATTGACCTCCCTAAGATCGTCAAATTTAAGCTTAGATGTGTTTTTATATGGGATTAAATTTAATGTTCTTGAGATCGTCATCTATTATTGGCCAACTTTGCATTTTTTTATCTTGAAACACAAAACTCACCAAGGCACCAAATTTGTAGGGAATAGACTTAATACCAAAATTAACCAACCTACTAAACATACTAGTCCTGAGATCTTTCTAAATGCACCTGTGAAATGTTGAAATGAGCTTATTTGCATGATTTTGCATGGCGTTCATATACTTGTCAGGAAAATAGTATAAAACTAGTCAGAAGACAACGTTAAAGGCTAATAACATTTGATGTGATATTCATCATAAGCTCAAATTTGGTGAACATGTTCACTGTACAAAGTTGAAAAAACCCATTTGACCATTTATCCTGAAGTTATAGCACATGAAAGATATATCTTCATGAAAATGCCTATCAAACTCTTTTTGGACTCCCTGAAACAATGGCTTATGGGAAAATGACAAATTTTATTTGAGAGACCAACTTTAAAGGCTAATAACTTTTGATATGATTATGTGGAGGACCTAAAACTTAGGGAATATAAACTTGGCACAAATGTGAACACACCAATATGACCAATTTTACTTTACCCATTTACATGTGGAAATGGTGATGTTGGCAAAGTACCTACTCAAAATTTTCTGCCACTTGACCATAATGTCTAGATGAGCACAATAAAGGACCAAATGAAAACCAAACACTTCCATACTCTAGGCACTCTTGACACCCCATAATTTATTTATAACCTATCCAAAGACTTTTTTATCAATATTTATCAGTGTTATCTCCATGAAACCTATACTTTCCATTCATAGGTCAAATTATTAGTAAGACTAGGCAAATTAATGTTCAATAATGAAAAAGAATAAACCATTTTATAAAATATGATGATCTTCGAATTCAAATAATATTTGAACATGTCAAATTTTTAGTGTTAAGGTTCAAAGAATCTCAAACGTCCCAATTTTTGATAAAATCAGAGTATGTTGGCTTCAATAGACCCCTCTAATGCCTTGGATTGCTTTAAGGTTTGATTTTGACTCCTACACTCATAGCTAGCTTGCAGCTAAGCCTACTCAAATACAAGAATTATTATAAAATTAACATAAAATAAATTCAAATAATTTAAAAAAAAAATAATTTTAAACTACAATAAAAAAACCATTTAAACATTCACTCACTGCAAGCTCACGATCCTACACAATCTATTTTTCAGGCTCAAACAAGTCAATCACAGGATCAACTATCTAAATAGGCATCTCAAATATGGTAGAAAAATGAGAAGTTTCTATACTAATCATATGATTTCATAGGATAAACATGCATATAAAATACATTTAAATAAGTTATATTTTCCCAAAGTACATGTAGTAAAATTATTAAAACAAGTATATTTTTACAATTCAAAATTACAAGAACTTATAGATACCTCTATTAACATCTGTACAGATGACATTGCAGTAGTAATTCATATGTCTATCTTAGATCATACAGAGGGAGGAGAGTGTACTCCAACCATCCACTATTCATATAAACAAGGTCTCCCTTAATTTTATATAAAGTATCAAATCTTATATATGAAAACCATGCATATCATGAAAAGACAATGTAAACCAAGAATCATGGAATTAGTGTACTGTCATACAATGTCCATATCATGAAAAGACACTGTAAACCAAGAATCATAGTACATAATTACCATATAATGTGCATATCATGAAAAGATAATGTAAAGCAAGAATCATGGAAGTGTAACCACCAAACAATGTGGAATTGCCAAAAATAGCAAATAGTTTGCGTGTTAGAGGTATTATTGAAATTGTAATACATGTAGGAAGTGTGAGTGGAAGAGTAGGAGGTGGAAAGAGTAGTATCACTTCAAAAATGAAAAGTTAAGGAGAGAAAAGGAATAAGAGATATATCAAGAACTTTGTCCTTAGAGTAAAATACCATGATATATTTACTTGGGAAAGGTCAAACTACACATATATGGTCATCATCCTTCTATTATATGTGTCATATCAATCATTTATATCTCTATATATAATGCAAGGATTGATATCACATTCCTTTTTGATAGATAGATGACAAGTGATTTATGGGAAATCACCCAACCAATAGAAAGGAGCACCAGTCACAGTGAATCCAGCTCTTGATAAAGGTGTGTGTAAATAACATTATAACAATAGGTCAAGGAAGGGAGTTCCTTGTCCACTATATCAAGTTTTATCCATCTAAATATATTGTCTTATTTTGACTCAAGAGAACAAAATTGTTAACTAGTTTGGATATTGAATTGGAATAAACTACAAGGTGTAATTGTTGAGGCTGGCACATATTTTATTACCAATACAAATAGTTGATCTCCCCCAAAACTTATCTATTACCTTAAATTATTCTATCTTAGTATGATTGGAAGGTGTATCAAATAGATGTGAAGAGTGTGTCATTGAATTGGGATTTAGGCAAGAAAGTTTACATAGTATAACCAAAAGGATACATGGTCCTAGAGAGTGACCATTGGGTTTAGGATTTTGTCAAGTCATTATAGGAACTTAGGCATGCTTCACGAACTTATTACATAAAAATATATCAGAACCTCTACAATTATGGAATTATAAGAAGTATTTATGATATAAATTTACATTTTAAAGAGATGATGATATCATAGTGACACTCATTATTTATGTTGATGATGTTGCCATCATAGGTAGCATGGTTATTGCACTTCAGCAATCAGAAACTAATTTATGTTATGATTTTAACATGAGTAATTTGGGCCTCTTACATTATTATTTAGGTGTAGATTTTTGGAAATTTTATCCTACTATATATATGACAGATAAAATTATGCCAAAGCACTTTTGGAAAAGTTTATGATGAATAAAAATGATCCATCTACTAAATCCAAGGATGTTTACTATCTATAGGCAACATTGCAAGTAGATTGGTATCGGATACTTATTGCACACACCTACCATAATATATATATGTGTGTGTGTGTGTGTGTGTGTGTGTGTGTGTGTGTGTGTGTGTGTGTGTGTGTGTGTGTGTGTGTGTGTGTGTGTGTGTGTGTGTGTTGAGTGCATAAATATATATGGGAAAGAGAGAAAATGGATTGTTTATATTTACCCATATCAAAGATGAGGAAGTAAATGCTACATGTGTAGTCATGTCAATTTTATGTCCTTATGGTTTTCGATACAATATATTCATAGAAATTTTAGTTTGAATTATTCAGAAAGTCTTTGGGAAAGAGGTATATGAATGAGATTCCCATTTAATAGGATATTATCACATCCAAGCTAACTTCCACTAGGAAAATGGGTATATATTCATAAGGAAACTTCAAATATTTTGTGGAAAAATGTGATTCATGTTTTCTTCATAAATAATGTCCTATCCCTAGAAGCATGTAATATATTTATTTTAAAATAGTGTATTGACCTCGAGTAATAGAAAGAGAAAATGCACCATATGGGTAATGGGTAAAATATATGAATACAATGTCTACATCCTTAATCAGTGACCCTATGAGATCATTGTAGGATGTTACTCCCAAGGAAGAATGGTTTAGCATAAGACCATTCATGACTTTTATGTTTTTAGTTATGTTATTTTTGAATTAATTATTTGGAAAATAAGTAAATTAGATGCAAAGAGAAAAACATATATGTTTGTTGTGTTATGCTTATTGTTAATGATGCACATTTCTTCTCTTTTACCTTAAATTCCCTTGCTATTATCACTCATTTTCAAGGATAACATGTGGATTTATGTATAACAGTAATGGTGACATAAGTAAAAATGAGAATATGACTACATTGAGTTTATCAACTTCATTTTAAAGATAGTGTTACCTAAAAGGACACCTAGATATGTGTTCTTCATTTTTTAAGTATCCTCGTGGCATGTAAAATACCCTCATCTAATCTTGAAAGGGATTATTCATGGGATATTTTTTGAATTTTATAAAACATGTATATAAATACTATTGATCTAATTAACATAGCTTGAAACTATTGTGGTTCCTCTTTAATGGTTTTTGATAACTCATAACAACTTCCAAAGGTTCATGGTACCCGCAAGATGATCAACCCATGTCCAAAATTTGTTGATAGCTATATTTATTTTAGGAAGAAGAGGATTTTGAAGGTTTAAATCTGATTTGAGTCTATATGGTATGATTTCACAGTCAGTAGACTTTAGTTAGGCCTAGGAGACCTAATTAATCCTAAGGGGTGTTGAGTTAGGTGTTCTCCAAAGAGAGTTAAATTATGAGAGTCCCTACATGAGCTATATGATGTAAAGGGGTATTTGAATTTGGGTTTGGTTGGGATCATTTTATTTTAATTAGAATAAGGAGGTTTGCCTAGAAAAAGGGCTAGTAGAAGGAAGGTGTCAAAGAGGAAAGAAGAGTTAAGTGAAGAGTTGAACCTTGGGGGTTGTGTGGAATGGTTGGATGAATGAAATGATATTTAATTGAGTAGGTGGATGATATTATGAGTATTTTGGAATGAAAAAATAAAATTACCATGCATACTTATTGAAACACATAAGAATATTGTAAAGAATAGAGCAAGGATAAAGAGAGAGGACATGAAAACAAAGCATGAATAAATTTAACTTAAACTTACAAGGCAATTATACATAGACTAAATATACATAGAGCATAATATTAACTTTAAATTTTATCTTTGTATAAGAAAATGGTGTTGTCCTAACATAGATAGATGCAATAGTGGATGGGTTAGTAGCTAGATCCAAAAATATAAACAACAGTCATAATAAATCAAATGTTATAAATGTTGATTGCGATGATGAAGGCATCATCACCTATTAAAAAATAAAGATGGCATATATATTATTCAATTTATATGTAAATTAATTTTTATCTAAATTAAATTCATAAATATAACTTAAATTTAACATGACATTTATATCAAATATACTTACATCTGTGTAGTGGTTGATGTCTGCACACCAAACATGCATACCAAAAAATCATCACTCATAAGAATATTATCTAGTCCCTCTAAACCACTAGCACCATCATCATCATAAGGTCCTATGCACATAGCTCCATAATAATGACAAAGGTGGGGTCAGGTATGCACAATAGGTTATGCATCTCTATCATCACTCTATGAAAGCCTAATCATATGCTAAATGAGTGTATCAGTGAGTGAACTAAGAGCATGTAGAGTGTCGATATTCATGATCTATTTAACTACAAATGGGATCTTAGGGTCAACAGGATTTTGTATCAGATCTACATAGGCTAATTAGGAACATGACATGCATGTAGTTGATCTTGCATAGAGCCTTTTCATTGAACCTAAAACTTACTAAAATCAAAATAATTTAGAAGATCATTGAGGATAAACTCATTGTAGATTTTAATAAAAAATAATAATGGGACCTCATGGCTGTTACACAGTGGATAATAAAACAACATCCACCATTGATCCCCAAAATTGCTTGTGATTAAGTTATATACATAGTGATTGATATGAAAATGTTTAGCAGTTATGGGAAATGGGGCATTGGTGGTTAGGTCGATGAATAGAGTGAAAATGAAGGATTTTGAAAAAAAATGTTACTGATCTAAAGTGCTAATAATTTTTCATCATAATATGGCCTACAAGTATCCCTATATGAATTATATCTATCAATTTGACTTTTTATAGAGTCAATTTAACCTAATAAGCTTTCTAGGGAATTGGCTAGCTAGGTGCGATGGGGGTTAGTCGAAGTGGGATCCCTCATTCTCTCAATTAACTCTTCAATTTCAATTTTATTTCCCAAAATATTATCAATTAGAATCGTCTAATTGTTAGGGGCTTTTGGGACACTGTAGGAGGACAAACAATATTATCAATTAGGTGGATGGATAAGAGGAGGAACAAGAGTGTTTTGTGGAGGCTTATTAGGATAGGAAGTTGAAAAAACAAATTACAATGAAAAATTAGGGATAAATAAGGAAAATATTGAAAAATTAGGCTTAAATAAGGAATATTTATATCACTTACCTCTCCTAAATTGTGGCATCATTAATCAAAGGTTTGTGGGATGAATTTGGTAGATTTTTGACACTCTCTGGTCTATTCCACCCAAAACACGATCGTGAAAGCTAGAGGAAAGCAAGGAAAATTGAATGCAAAATGAGGATTTTGCATTCAGGTTTCATTTTTTATTTTTTACAATACACAAGTAACATGATCACATTATTGAAAATGACAATAACATGATCATGTTATTGTTTAATATAATATGATTACATTATATAATAACATGATTGTGTTATCGCTCAATAATCACTGAGCTATAATTCAAATATTTTGATAGTGTTAATTAAATAATGCAATCACATTATTAATTAGCATGATCATGTTAACTAAAATATCTACAAAATTGTCCCCCAACTCTGTGCACTTACCCTATGACTTAAAAATAATTATACTCTAAATTTGTGAAAAAATATCCATATATTTCTATTAGTCAAAGATATTTTGAAATGGTCAAACCCTTTTATGTCAAAATCAATCACACATGCACTAGTTGTTGTTATACGAAACATGTTGAATTTTTAATTCATTATGATATTTTTGATCATGTTCATTGTAATTTTCATAATGAGAATATTTTTTGGGAGTGTGGAGTGAAATTTTTTTGCCAATAGCAGCAAGGGAATTTATTCCATCCATTTTTTTTAAAACATGAGATAGACAATTTCTTTTATAATAGGGCATGTTTGGATGGAACTTGCAACATTTGTGGTGGATTGTCAAAATTGAAAAATTGTATCCATGAGGAGAGTACACATGAAATTGGATAAGAATTGGTTGGTTATATTAAATATAAATTTCTGGCATATCATTTTAAATATGAAAAGGAATATAAAAGGTGCGAACTTGTTATAGAACAAATACCTATTTCCAAATTTATTGACAAATTCAAATAAGAAATTATATGAGTATGAAAGGCATACACACAAAGCTTGATACCTAGATGAACAAATCAAGTTAAGGACACATTCTTTTTTGGTACTATTATTTCAGTAGATGAATTTGTATGGAATTACACATTACAATCATAAAGATAGGTTTAGTCACAATATTATAACGTAGTACAAGTTTCCATTTTTGGGCATATAACATTCATGCATTCACCTAAAAGTACAAATCATGATAAAAAAAATATTAAGGGAGTATGAATCCTATGTTAGAGATGATCAAATACATTATTTAGGTTATCTGTAAGATTATTTTTAGATGTTTTATGAGAATTTGAGTGAAAGGATTGTTACTGCTAATCAACATTATATTTTGTTAGATAATTACACGTCATAATTTAAGAATGCACATATGTTATACTGGTTAAACAAGATTCATGTGACCGTTGGTGTAAAACATATTAGGAATTTCACTGAAGTAGGCCATGGAAATGAGGAGCATGATGGTGCGGGATCATGTGTAAAAATTGAAATTGAAATAGAGGATTTGAAGTATGAATAAGTCATTGATTTGACAGATGAAAAAAAATAGTTCAATAGTGTAATGAAAATATGAGCCATGGTGTTCAACACAAGTCCATTTTTCAGAGATATTTCTGCTTGATGGAGGATAAACAATTGGAAATCTATGAATATTATATGATTTTAATAGGATTGAGTGAGTTAAACTTAGTTTGTAAATCAAATGTCAATTTCTAGATGGTTCATACAAGGGACATGGCATACTTTTATTCTGCATGCATTAAATTTATTTAGAATGAGTGTGAATCACAATAATGGGTGGATGAATAGATTTTTATTCCTCTAGTTCCAATTGACACTTATCAAGTTCCACCAGCATTATAACTTATATATTTGACATCATCACATGACTTTGACCATGTATTTGATCTAGTGAAACTAGGTACATCTATATATTTAACACATGTTTCATACATATACTAAATTTGGTAAATATATCGATAGATCAAGTTATGAAATCATATGTGATGTTGGGCATGTTTATGTAGTTATTGTAGATGAAGATAATGAAGAGGGGATAAACTACTACTTGTGTTGATGTGTAGAGGAAAAATAGAAATTGACTTCTGTGGTCAGAGATGGGTAAAACATTCACTATCCTGCTGGGTCTTTATTAGTTACTAGAACTTGGCTTCAAGAATATCCTATCAAAAATTCAAATCTATGGGGTTTTAAAGGCTACAAAGTATGTAGGAAGATACTTCACTATTAAAATTTGGTTCTTGAAATAAATAGGCCATCAAAAAGGACTTTATAGAAGGTTTGTGAATATGATCATGAAGCAATTCTTGCTAATCTAAAGAATAAATTTGATCCTAGTAGTTTTTTAGATTAAACTCCTAAGATATGTTGATTTCTCAAAATCTAAATGTGTTCAATTTTAACAAATTTTATTTATTTCTTAGGTATTACATATAATTTTTAATTTAATTTTTAAGTTAGTGGTGCCAAATTAACTTCCACCTTCCCATGGTTGGCACCATTAATAGAGAATTCCATATTCTCGAAGCTAAGAGAATTTTTCAGTTCATGTAAATGATTGATTATTTTACCTTATATATATGAAAATGTCATCTTCAGATTTTTGGGGTCAATAACTAACTAAATATCAGTTTAGACATAACCAAAGTTGTAGGAGGCTTTGAAGAGCATAAAATGAAGGATAAACTCAGCTGGTAGGATTCATATATAGTGTGTAATGAGGTTACAAGGGTGTTTTGTGTAGTTTTCAAGTAATAAATGAATAAAATCAAGTTTATATAATATTTTTCATGCTCTAATAGGTGTGATTAAACCATATTTTATAAGTTTTTGACTTGTTTTTGTAAACATATCATTATTTGTGAAGTGAATGGTTTGAATAACATGGTTGTTTATGGTTTCTAATGTGTATTAGACTAGTAACCCACCTTTCAAACATATTTGAATATATATATATGTTGTTGTGTGATAATCAGGTGCATTTAGACTCATATGTATGTTTGTCAACTTTGTTTTATCTCATTCCTTGCTATTATCATGTTCCAAGCTCTAGAAACCCTAAAAACAAAGTTTTGAGAACCCGAATTTAAACAAACCTTAATGTATAAGTAAATTTGTATAATATCATCCATTGGTCAAAAAATAAAAAAGTTGGATAACCCCAAAATAGAACTTTTGAATTTTGAATTAGGTCTTCAAATGTTTTTTTGCTCTATTTATGCATTTTGTATGTTTTGATAGGATAGACTAGAGTTTTTTCACAAAAATTTGAATATCTTTTGGTTTATTTAGTGGAATTCATTAAAAATTGATTGGAAATCATAATGATTAGACAAGCATGAGATGGTTCTTTTGGTTTATGGATATGACATACATTTTTTATTTTATGCCTATCCAAAATTTACCTAAAAACCAACAACTTTGCCTTATAGGGAAATGTCATCTTGAGGGTAGAACAGGTGCTCTGTCTCCTAGTAAGGGGTATTCAAATGCCAGGAATGTGGTCCTAGAGATTAATAAACACCCTCAACATAATTTATATGTTATTTTTTAGCCACGGGGACTTCTATATAGATATATCCATTTTTGGCTTTCATCTTGATAATGTTTGTTGTCAATGTTACTCGAGGCTAGAATTATTGAAAAAAAGGTATTCACATGGATTTTGAGGCCATGATGACGTGAAAATGTGTAAATTGAAAATTTTGAGGTGTTGGAAGTGATGTATTTTAAAGTCAAGGTCCTGAAAGTAGAAATGTCTATAGGAGGTAAATAACCTCTCTTAATTATATAAAAGTTAAATTTTAGGACTGTTCACTAAATCCTATGCCATGATTTCATAAATGATTTGAAAACCAAGGGATTTCAAGTGAAATTATAATACTTCCATAGGAAAATGAAAGTTATTTTGGTTCTTGGATAATACTTATGGTTTTTATTTTATGTATGTCCAAAGTTTTCCTAGATAATAACAATTTTACCATATAGGGAAATGTTAGATTTAGGTTGGAATGGGTGATATTCTACTAATTGGGCATAATAAAATTCCAATAATGTGGTATTAGAGGTTAATATCCAATTTCAATATGGTGATGATTCTATTTTTCTATCATGAGGCCACAACGATAGAGATATCCAACTACAACTTATATCTTGCATCTAGGGAAATATTGTCTTAAAGCCAGAACAAGTGATTCATTTCCTAACAAGGTGTAATTAGATACTAATAATATGGTATTAGAGATTATTCTCCACCACAAATGTGGTAATAATTCCATTTTTTAGCCATGAGGCCCTAGAGATAGACATATCCAACTACAATGTGCATCTTGATATTATTTCTTGTCAATGTTGTTTGAGGCCATGATTATTGCAAAAAATAGTATTCACATGGATTCCAAGGCTGTGGTGGTGGGAAAGTTTGTAAATTCCACCTTTTATATCAACTTTACCCAAAATTTGAATAGAGTATGTTAGTTGAAAATTGAGATATAGGACTTTTTGTGTTAAAATACCTATTATAGGGTTTTTCTAAAAACACAGAACCCTGAGAGCTTCTTAAAGTGATAGTTCATATATTATAAGAACTCTCTAACCTTCCTTACATAAGACATTAAGTTTTAAAATAAGATATTAAGGAAAACACTAGAATTGGGACTCGATCTATCACTAGATCAACAAGATAAAATCTTCTAGTTAAATGCTTTAGATGAACTTTGAAAAGAGGCACTCCATGACATTAAAGTTATGCAATAACAAAATGTTTTATGGCATGATAAACACATCAAGAGTCAAGAATTGTAACCAAGGGATTGGGATTTAATTTTTGACTCTACATAAAAGGATCATAAGGTTAATTTCCAAAGTAAATGGCTTTGGCCATATGAAATAGAAATAGTTTTTGATAATGGAGTTGTTATGTTTTTGACTATTAATCGAGTCCACTTTCATCTACTAGTTAATGTACATCCAACAAAATTATACAAAAACCCTTTTTCTAGGGAAAATTTCAGTCACCAACATGTTTATGAACATCAATTGTCTCTATCTTAGCACAAGGATGACATTGTTCCTATAGTAGAAGGGTATTTATTTGAACCCTAATTCACCAATTTCCATGGATAAACAAGTTCCTATAGCCAATACCATCATGAAATATGCAAAGGTATAGGATGAATAAAATTCTAATTTATCAACTATTCCTAGATGATTGGTGTCAACCAAAAAATATTTTAAAAAACTCGGTAATGAAAACCTTTGGGAGTTACTAATAAATGTTAGTTAGAAAACCAATTTTATTGGCTAGTTAACATCTGTATAAAACAACCCTTATGGTAAAAACATCTTGTCGACTCTCTTTCAAATAAAAAAACATTCTAAAGTAATAAAATTGTACTTTTTGTCCTTTTCTCACATCGTCACTTCTTTTAAGCATTATTATGGTTACTATAGGATTAATTACTATTACTATAGGGTTAATTTTGGTTTCTGAAAGATCAATTTATGTTTCTACATTATCTTTTTTTATTGATACATGATTAATTTATGTTTCTATAGGATACAAATTGGTGTCTTATAGCATACCCTGGACTCCTAAAAGCTATTACAGAGTGATTTAAGGTCTATTGTTTTCATCTACCACCATATTGATAGAAATATTTGTATATTTATTGAATAACATGCTCAAAAGTTCTCACTTTAGAAAAGGATGAGAAGTATATCTATGGGTCCAACTATTACTAGTTCCTACAAGACTATATACGTATTTCTCCTAAGGGTTGGTAGATGCACGAGCCAATTGTTGTGTCACTCCATGCACCTTTTGAATTTACACTTTTTGAGATTTATATATTACTTCTTGTAGGTGATATGAACTCCATAGACCATAGAAACACAACATCCATCTTCCTCATCCACTCAAAGCCACCTTATAATGATCACCATCATCCTCCATAGTCATCAACCATCCACATCATGTTCAGACACCATTTACTCACTCCATAGTGGCATGATGACATAATCCATGTTCTCTCATGCCAACCATGCATAATAAAGTAATAACTAATCATGATGACTAAGTTTTTAGTTTTACTTTTTACAAAGCATCTATTTTAATTATTTTTTATATATAGTAATTATGTTATCATATTGATATAAACAAGTGACTATTACAATGGTAACCTGCATAATAATCCATTTAAAATATATATTTTATTAAAAATCCCATTAATATTTTCCACCACCAAATATCCCATCCCCAGTTGTCCCATCCAACCTATTACACATACCACAATCTTATGTCACTTGAGGAAGAGTGATTAGATAGTTTAGGGGGGGTAATTTCCATAATGATGATGTTAGTTTTGCACAACCACCTTGAGCTATGGGATATGGGTATTAAATGCATAAAAATGTAATAATTGAGCCTAATGGTCCTAAAACCTTGAATTATCCTTTTGTATACCCAAATCCAATAACCTAAATGGACCCTTTCACTTGCTCAAACATCCAATTTAGCAACTCACTCATACTAAAATTTAGTAATCATGGTGGGTGACTCTGTGGAACATAAACCAATAAGACTCACACCTCTACTAGAGAAACTAAATGTCAAAAAAATATTCCAAAATGTATGTTGGCTAGCATATTTTTAAAAGCTAACTAGGTATGTCCAGAGTATAACTGAATAATTTTTTAGTTCACTAGATAATGATTTGGATATTGTAAAGGGAATACAAATTAAGATGACTAAGACACTAATAAACAATGTGTCTAGGCTACCCCATAGTGGACACTTGTGGAAGGATAAATTTGACACAAAATCTAAAAGATAAATCTTTTTACAATGAAATGAATTCTTAAGATCCTCCAAATAAGAGACTAGTTAGCTATCATTACCAAAGATATGGGTTAGATTAGTTGTTTTAATTAGATATTTCACATGTGAGGGTATATATTCCATGTTATATGGAACCCATATCATAGATTTGAATCACTTGAGTCATGGCATTAAAATAAATGTGCAAAATTTTCTATTGAATATGTTGAGGAAAATGGATATAGAATATCACAAAAGGTAAATCCAAAAATACTTACCCATTAGTCCTTAATTCAATTGATTATCCAAGATTCATAAAAAGAAAAGACTCAACCTAAGTTGGGAAGACTTTCTAAAATTGATTAAAATACTAGAAAGTGAAGATGAAGAAGAGTGTAATGATAAAATAAAGGAAATGAAAGAATAAGAAGAGATTAAAGAGGAGTTTGAAGAAGAGGAAAGAGAAGATATACCTCCAAAAGTAAATATGGAGATGTCCTTTGCACAAGAAACTAAAGTTACACAAGAACCTGTATCCGCACAAGAACTTGTAATTGAATATTTAAGGGGAAAGCAAACAACAAAGAGGAAGAGAAAATTGATCCTTCAATATTCTTCATTAGATTAGTTAGAGGAGGAAGTTATTCAAAAAACTAGAGCTCATAAGAAACCCACACAACCACAAGTCTATAGAAAGAGATCTCATAAGTTGAGAGGGAAATTATAGAAGAAACAAACATCTAAAACCCTTGTTGTAATTGACATTAGTGAAGGTTCCTCTGATGAAGAAGCTAAAGAAACCAATGTTCCATCATCTAGAAGTGAATAACATTTTGCCTGCTATGGTTTAGAATATACATCGATGGATGATAAGGAGAAATCAGCTAAAGAATAAGGACATTCAACTAACGAAAAAGAATAGTCAAATAGAAAAAATAAGGAAGAACATCTAGCAAAGGAAGATATGGGAGAATAATAGAATTGATAAAATGATATAATATAGGCAAAATCTAAGGATGTAATAAAATAATAGCCTCTAGCATCCTTGAAAAAAGAACTTACAGCTCTAGAGAAAACATTACAAGAAATTGAGATGTTGAAAAAGAAGTTGAAGGAGAAAGAAATCCATGGACTAGAAACTTTAACAATAATAATGTCAAAGCTACATGACCAAGTTGTCACAATTGAGTCCTAACCAACAACACCTAAATAATCAACACTAATGGTTCATGCCCAGCCTATAGTTAAAGCATTTGCCTCCAAAACCATTCAAACTAAAAGGTATAGTGCACTATTCACTCTCTCTACTGGACCAAGCCAACTTATAAAGGAATGGGTTGAACATTTTAAGCAATTGAAGAAAGAAAATTTTGCATTAAATAAATGTTAGAATAACTAATGGTTAAGTGGTATTATTTATGTACCCTTAATACATTAAATTACATTGGTTAAATAATAATATATTTTAGTATTTTTCATGAGTTTATCCATGTGTAAATAAATAATAAAATATATTAAATAAATTTTGGAGAGGTTGGACCCATTAATGTGATGGTTGGAAAAGGTCACATTATAATAGTCAAATTACCTTGCTTATATAATAAAAGAGTCTATATTTTAAGATGCAATGAAAAAAAGGAGAGTTGATACAAATGAGGAAATATGGATAACACATTTATAAGTTATGTGAAGATTGATTGAGAAGAAGTGAGAGAAAGAAAGATTATACTGGGCACTTGTTAGTTTCTCATAATATGAATAATCTTTGTGGGTTTTTTACCTCTTAGAGGTTTTCCCACATATATCTTGTGTTGGTTTCAAGTATGCCTTTGCTCGTGATCTCATATCTAGATTCATTTCTCATATGTAACATTTTTCTTAATTTATCATGGTATCAGAGCCTATGATGTGTTGATCAAGTGGTGAGGTTATAGATCATGCATTTTAAGCTTATGTTCAAGCTTATTTTTGCTAAAAAAATCAGCTTGTAGATCATTTGGCTTGTTCATGGGAGTTTTTTTAGATTCTATGTCCTTCAAAAGTTTATGATCTATACATTTCTCTTATTTGTGGAATATTTGGTGGCAAATATAAGAAACTAGAAGCATTTTTAAGGCAAAATCAGCCTTTGGAATTTATTTTGGTTTGTTGAAGGCTTATATCTCATAAAATTTAGTAATAATTTCATTTTTAGTGTTCTTATAGCTTGAAATTCATTTTTAAAAGTTAAATCTCTATTTTTTGGCTTGTTAACACTCTTGCAAAAGCCTCTAAAGCTACCAATTGAAGTTATAGAAGATTAATTAATCATGGGTGCCATTTTTGGCATGTGTAAGCTAAAAATATATGAAAGATCAGATTTTGGGTAGTAAATCTCAATTTTGATCTCTCTATTTGCTTAGTTGTCTATTTTTAAGCAATTTAGACCTTTACTTTGCCTAATTCATACTTGTATAGCTCATTATAAATTTTCTCTCTCCTCTCAAAGCATCATACTTCAGTGTGTTTGACATCAATGAGCTTAAAATTAGAAAAATAAAAAAAGATTTGTTGATATATAACATATTTCTAGCGTTTAAGGGTTTAATCTTTAGTCTTAAAACCAGTTAAAACCCTATGAGTAGTTTGTGGAACATCAGAATCACATTCTAAGTTTTCTCCAACCACCTGGGGTGACATAGCATCTAAAATAGTATAAAAAATCATTTTCTATTAGAAAAACTTAGTTTTGATTATGCCAAATGCTTAGTTTGGCCATTTGGAAGTAGTTTTGAGCTTTATTTGATCAAATTTGGTGTCCTAGAGCTCCCAAAGTGCATCCAAATTTTACCTAACCGCCATAATTCTGCTCCCTTGCATGATTCTACTTATTTTAAATGGTTAGTATGTTTTAAATGGAAATTATTTAATTAATAAAAGTTTTTATTTAATACTTTATTTTCCACATAAGTTGTGGAGCCCACCTTGATTATTTTTATCTTTTTTAAATTCATATATTTGCATGCAAGTAATTATTTATTATAAATATTTAATTATACTTTATTTTTTAATAGAAAAGTTAGAATTAATTAAATATGTTTTAAATCATGTAGCTTGCACGTGAAGTCTTGTATTAAACAAAGGGAAGTTGATTAGTGTTTCTTGAAAAATACTTGTAGATCTAAGATCTTTAAATTAAATCTCAATACCAATATATTATTTTTTAATCAAACTTAATTAGTTTTTTTTTAAAATAATTAGTTAAAAAGTCTAGTTGTGAACCTACAAAATCTCACATTTGAAGTTTACGACACTTTCGATACCCTTGAGTTGTTGTATTCTTTGTCTAAGATGGTTACTTGACCAGTCGATATTTAGGTTTTTACACCTTTTAGACACATTGGAATGGTATTTTGTTTGATTTAAATCTCCCTAATACGATTTTTAGTGTGTTTAAAACACTTGTGAATTTCACCCTTATTGTGGTTATTAGTGTTTTTTGAATTATTTTGCAATCAACTAAGTGGATAGTGTTGTTTACTCACTAGAATATTTATTTTTATTACAAAATTAAGTATAAAACATGTTAATTTCTTTTATTTTTAAACCCTTTTTTCTAGTTTAGTATAAAATGCAAACACGTAGTGTTGACTTTAAAAAGCAGAAAAAATTTTCATAACTCAAATTATAATATGAATTATTTATAATAAATATATCTAATGTTTAGATAACTTAGTATCATATTATTAATAAATTTAATATATGTGCATCATATAAACTTCTTTTTAAATATAACATTCTTGATTGTAAGCCTACATATACTCCTATTGAAGGCCTGTGTTAAAGTTTGATCCAAAAACTATGTCGGATAAAGTTAACCCCTATTTACAGACATCTTGTTTGTAGTTTTATTTATCTAACCATTAATAGGATAGATACATCATATGATGTGGGTGTTGCTTTTAGATTCATGTAGGATCCATACTTGGATCATTAGAAATTAACAAAGCAGATACTTTGGTATATAAAAAGAATTGTAAACTTTGGTTTATATTATTCTTTCTTTGATAATTCTAATTTATTTGGTTATTTTGATTCTAACTATAGAGTTATATTTTGAGCCTAATTCTATATATGTGTTTATGTTTTGTGTAGGTTCTATCATTTGGATCACTTCATGTGGAAGTTGCTAAAGAATACTTGTGTCTATGAAGGATGATATAAAAACATCATGTGGAAGTTCATCATTGTACCAACATTTTTGGTGATAGTCAATGTTGTATAGATTTTTTTAAAAATCCAATACAACATGAATGAACTAAATCCTATTTAAGTTCATTTAATATTGGTCCTATCAAAGTTACCATTGAGGGGGATTATGGATGACAATGTGACTTCTTAATAGCTATGTGGGTCATGTGTTTCCTTATATCTCTCTATACTTCTTCTCATTGTAAATAAATCTAATATATCACTTTATGTGACTTTGATAAACTTCATATGGAATTCTACATTATACACAATACATAGTAGCATGGAGGTCCTTATGTTACAAAAGACTCCAATATGTTTGGTTGATTATTTATGACAAATTGTGGGATGTATTCTCATGATCATGCTAACCTAAATTCACTCTAAGTGGTTTAGAATAACATAGTGTAATTCCTTTAAAGGTTACTATGGGTACATAGTGCAAAACCTTTACGTGTGTATGAGTGTATAGTGTAATTCTTTTAAACATGACTATGTGATTGTGGTTACATAGTGTAATACCTTTGAGTATCTATAATTGTATAGTGTAATTCCTTTAAAGGTAAGTATGTGATTATGGTTACATAGTGTAATACCTTTGGGTATATATAATTAAATAGTGTAATACCTTTGGGTGACTATGTTTACATAGAATAATTGCTTTAAAGGTGATTATGGCATGATGAAGGATATTTACTTCAATTATTACCTCCTAAAACTTAACATGTGGATGGTTCATGGAGTATAACTTATTTGTTTTAAATGTAATTATGGCATGTATCCAAATTTAACATTAAGTGGGAGTGTTATAATAATTAATGGTTAAGTGTTGTTATTTATGTACCCTTAATACATTAAATTACATTGGTTAAATAATAACATATTTTATTATTTATCATTAGTTTATCCTCATATAAATAAATAATAAAATATATTAAATATAATTTAGAGAGGTTGGACCCATTAATGTGATTGTTGGAAAAGGTCACATTATCTTTCCTATATGATAAAATGTTTATATTGTAAGACGCAATGAAAAACAAAAGAGTTGATACAAATGAGGAAATGCAGAGAACACATAGTCTACTAGAGCAACTTTGAATATTTATAACTTGATCTAGAAATTAATTGAAGACTCTAAATTTTTAGGGTAGCTTCTTGGCACTATATATAACATCTCCATGGAAACCATTGACCATTATTGACTTTTTTCATACTTGAATTAAATGCACAAACTTACTAGTTCATATATATCTACATGACATGAAATGATGGTTTGGCTTCTCTTAATCTATAATATGCATGTTCTTATTTCCAAATTCTCACAAAACAAATGAGATCTTTGTCAAGATATATATGGATGCCTCATAACATCTTCTTTGTCCTTACAGACTTCCACAGGTGACATATCTCTCCAAGCAATCCATCTTACCTCATATGCATCCAAATCCTACCTTACATAACTTTTGGCTCAATATCATCATCATCATGACATCACCACTTTTTCATTACTTGACATCAATGCACACATGACATAAATATTTGACATCAATGATAATACTTGCCAGTAAAGACTAGATTTCTAAATAAAATGTAAGAAGCGATTGAGCCTCACGATCTTAGAAGTTAACACCACAACCAATAGGGCCAAGGTTACCACTAGAGGTGCCATCAAAATTGGATTTAATACATCCTAGTTTAGGAACTTTCTATAACATAGGCAGATTAGATTTAATATTTAGCCCGCCAACAAGCCCCTTATTAGAGAAATTACTACTGCTAATAATATTATTATAATATATAAATATAAATATTATAATATATATTAATATGTTAACATATTATATAATATAATCTTATTTAATATATTTTTATATTAATATGTAATTATAATATGCATGTGTGTATAAAAATTGGGATGGTGACTAATTTGAGATATATTAGATCACCATAGTAGTTGGAGAGAATATGAAAAGATTGGTAGGGACTTGAACCCAGGACCTTCAAAGTACCCAAAATTAGCATCACTTGTGGCCCTGGTGGTAGCTTTACCTCTCATAAATTCACCGAATAAAGAGAAATGAGAACTACTGTTAAAAATACAATGTTTACTATTAGTGTTAATAAATATTAGAATGAAAAAATCTTGGAAATATTTGTATCCATATTTATTTACATATGCCATCTTGTATCATTCAATTATATTATATACTAGGTATCATTAATTTAATAATCCTTTTCTATTTTTATTTTGATTGGATTTAGAGTCATCTAATTACTTTTTATATAGTTAAAGTAATCAAAAAAATTGTCTATTTTGTTTTAAACTCATCAAAATTGACACATGGTGCTTCTTTTAATTATTAGAGGTGTCATTAGATATTTGACCCTTGTTTTCATTGAGATGTTCCATATTCAAATCAAGTGTTGGGTACCTAAAAAAATTGGTGAAAGCTATAGATTGCATTGACAGATGTGACATGTCTTTGAACTGTTTACATGTATCTACCTGGGATTATTCAAGTCCATCACTTGAAATACATAGCATTTCCCCTCACCATAATTTTCCCTCTCACATATAAATATTTCACTAATTTAATGTTTTGTATGACCTTTCCCTTCCCCACTACTTCATCATTTCTCAAGTTCATCATAAACAAATTGTCTCCTTCCTGCATAATGCATTGTCAAACTTTATGAAGAAAACACGACCTCATTTTCTACTATTACCTCCATCTAAATATAAGAATATTATTTCTCAACATTTCCTACAAATAGGGTAAGATAAATTTAGTGGTCATAAGTATCAAGTATGGTACAATAATGAATTTACACTTTTTCACTTCACAAAACCCTATTTTGACAAAATAGAAAAATACATCCCTTTTGATATAACTTTTACCTTTAGGATGAATTCTAATGTATACTATCACCCAGTACTTTTGAACACTGAAAATATTATTATAATTACTACAAATCAAGATTAATAATCATGAAACATTCCATTCTAAAATGTCTAGAGTACAATGACAACCCTATAAGGATAAAAATTATTAAAAATAGATGTTATGTGAGAGTTATTTAAGAAGGTGAGAATACGAAGAAGTTGGAAAAATACTAAGCCAATGAGAAAAAGGGAATATAATATTAAAACCCATCCCTCAAATTATACCCTATAATGTACGTAGATAATAAGTATAGTGAAGCGCCTAGAGTACATACTGCAAGAAATTATTACGATAAAAAGGGATGAAAAACTGGATGGAATTTTGGGCTTGGTTTACATTAATTTATATGCATGAAATTTCATTGATAGAATCAAATCCAACTCTAAAAATGATATTAATATCCTATGAGCATACCACATCAAAATTGAATGATAAAAAAAGAAACTCTGTGAATGTATTTAAAACTATATGAGTATGTTTGAAAGGAAATAAAAAATATAGAGAATCCACTTTGATTTTGTGTAGATCTAAATTTAGAAAAGAAAATTGTCAATTTAATCAAACACATGGAAAATAATTAAGAATGGCATCCATGTGATTGACAAGCATTGGCCATTTATATAAATCAATTTACCACAACAAAAAAACATAACACAGAACTAAAAGATAAAAGACCAAAATATATCTTCAATAAGCAAAGGCACATGTATTTAAATGTTCACACATGTTCAAATCATGTAAATATAAAATATTTTACATAATATTATGAATTTTAGAATGATTCAAATTCATTTGGTGTAATACGAGAACTGAAAGCAATATATTCAAAGAGAGCCCCTTCACTCTTGTTGAAATAAAAAAAGATGCCATCAATTTTGGAAAAGAATATATTATAAGGTTCTTTGAATTTACCTAATACCATGCCCTAGTCCATAATAACTACCTTCACTAGCCACATTGGAAGAGAGAGATATAATGACAATATAATCATCTCTTGCAGAATAATATTCTCCTCAATGTTACACATTTTTTTCAATTAAATATAATAATTAATATGATTTAAGACCAATGGCACCTGACCTTTTTCTATAACACAATTTTTAATAGTAACATTTGATGAAATAACCACATGGATCCCATGTGTATTTGGACTATCAACAAGACCCTAGCTCTTTAGGCCATCCACATCGACATTGCTACATGCAAAGAAAATAATATGAAACTACTTGTTATTTGAGTTAAGTTATATAACAACTATATTGTGTATCTTGATAAATGATAATGATTGGATGAAGAAACAATGTACCCTTAAAATTATAGACTAGTTCATTTCGTTAAAAAAATGTCACTTTACATTTAGAATTGATAAGGTGAAGGGGAATACCACAGGTCTTGCATTATACACATGATATGGAATCAGTCATTTAAAATCAAAACACATTATGACATCTTATCTAAGGCTAAAATATAGAAATAATTGCATAGAATAGGACTTTTAGTGCCGACATACTTCCAACCCATTATAACCAAGCCCCTATTAAAATTCCATAACTAGTAATTGTTAACCATATGTGAAACCAATAAATTGGTATAAAATCTGGCATACTTAACATAACCATCAAACCAAATCTTGTTAATAGGCTATTTAATAACCATGAAAATATTTTAAACTTGCAATAGATGTTGTGAATAAACATTTCCTTATCAAAATACCTTGCCTAGTTTAACAGATGAGGTTTGGAATTAAATTAAATATTATTTATAATTGTTGGAAATAAACCACACTCAGACCAATGATGGGTTGGCCATAGAGGGGCCAATAGCTTAGTTGGTAGGGCACTCTAATAGTAAATAGAAGGTCTTAGGTTTGAGTCTTATCTGGTCCATATGAGTTGTAACTCAACATGTGATATCATAACTAGGCTAAGAGCCCCAAGCACCTATAGTGTGGCTAGAGGGGGGAGGGGGTTGGAAATAAGCCACACCTAGAACAATGATGAGATAGCCATAGAAGGGCTAGTAGATCAGTTGGTAGAACACTCCAACAACAAATGAAAGGTCCTAGATCTGAGTCCTAGGTAGTCCATATGAGTTGTATCTCAATAATAATCTCTCCTTGTCCGAAACCTAAATTTAGAATTCGTATCATCAAAATAGGTCAAGTTCTGATGAGAAGATATTGTCAGTATATGAACTTATTAATGAACATGCATTCTAACATACAAGAAATTAACATCTCATTATGTTGGTAGTCATAAGAAACTAAATAGTGCTTTTCTTGTGGAATGTATATTCTATAAGCTATTTGGGTGATGAACTAAGAGTGATGCATGCATGATAAACAAAATTATCATCTATGGAGTGATTAGATTTGAAACATAGAAACCTACCAATGCAAATTTTAAGCCATACTTTTATGATGAGTGAATGTTTAACTTTATGCACAACATCATTATATTGAAATTTGCTGCCATTAATGTATGGAACCAAGGCATGTATTTCTTGCATGTTTCTCTCCCTAGGTCTCAAAATTTTAACTCATTTTTAGATGAAATATTAGCAAAGGATTCCTTGATTGTGAAAGAAGATATTAAGTATAGGTCAAGTTTAGATGTATATTAGTAGTTTAACTAAGAAGAGAGAGGAAGTGCTAGATTTCTATAAAAATCATACTATTATGACTTTAAAGCATCAACAGAATACCATTATGAAACAACTATGTTCTTGTTGAAACTTACAATTTATTAAGAGTAAGGTTGGCATGAAAAACTCTATTTAGATGCATCCATTTATAACTTTAGGGGTTATCAAAAATGCACTTCTAAAACTTTGTTGTTGACTTTACAACCATAGGTATAGATGTTCATGGGAGAATTAAACACACAATGATTTATTTCTCAGGGCATGGAGTTTCTTAGTGAATGATGAACTGTTAAACTTTAGCACTAGATTAATGTATGAGATTTCTACATCAATTTTAAAATAAAAAAAGTGTCTTATTTTTGGGATAGTAAAATAGTGCATAATTACCAATATAACATCAAAATAATAATTTATTTTATCTATCTTCCCCAACCTCCCAACCCCCACCAGACATAGAAGAAAGTTACACTAAAAACACCTTTTGCTCCCAAGACAAAAATGTTTCTAGAGTTTCAATCCACCCTAGACAAAGTTTTGAGAATATTTCAATGCCCACAAGCATTTTAGGGATAGGCAAATGAATGCCCAGTGCTCCAAGAAATGGCTTTTAAGATTTATAAGATTTCACCATCTCCTTTCGATATTAACATTTCTCTTGTGTAGGTTTTCAATCCAAGGGCAAGATATTTATACACTTCCTTTTATGCCTAAGAAGGCCTTTGAATTTTTTTGGTAAGCTACATATCTGGACACTTGGTTATAGCATTTGTCAATTAGAAAAGATAATTAGTGTATTAATTAGCCAACATTGTCATGTTCTTTTGTCTACACCTACACTATTATAATCTTCATTTTACACCAGAAAGATTTGGGTCTTGAATGCTAACCTGTACTTATTAGGATATTATAGTTCAAATATTGGATGTGTATATATACTTCAAAAAAGTATTTTAGGATGCTAAGAAATTGCACCTATTTAACAAAGGAATCCTCAGGTGTACAAAGAGTAAAATACTAAAAATATCACCTCTACACAACCAACAGGTGGTTTTATCCCACCCATAGAACTATGAAAAATTATTCATGTGCATATGTTTGTACGAGATTGGAGTTTAAACTTTATATTATTTACATGAATGGGTATAGAAAATAAATCTTAAATAAATAGAAAAAATAAAAAAATAAAATACCAGCACTTGATGACATAAGATTAGGGCTTATACAATGACTACCAGGCATATGAAAGAGTATGATTATGAAAAATTGAAAACAGAGACATGGGCTTGGATGTAAAATCCCAATTACCCTAGCAAATCTTAAGCTATAGGAGGTTAAGACACTTAAGAAGATTCTTGGTATGAAGATGGCAAGGAAGATGGTTTATGAATTCTATGCATGGGTCAATTGTGATGAGGTATTGCTACATATTGAAAACCCCATTAAAATCATGGAAAAGCTATTAGATAAAATTAAAAAATAAATTGACCCCACTAAATAATAAATAAAACAAGATGCCTTGCATGGTGATGAGCCTAAAGAATCTAATAGTGAGTCTAAAATGTGCATCCTAAGAGACCAGATAGTACAAATATTAATGATTAATAAATATGTTCAAAATAAATATTTTGTTTAAAATGTATTGACAAAAAAACCTATTTTTGTAACAAAAGGACAATAAAGAGTTTGATATAATCTCCAAGGAGATATCCAATTATAAAATATGCCTATAGAAGTGCAAGATATGCCCTAGGATTAGGTTGATACTTTAATGTAGTGTGGAGATACAAAACCTTGGGTAAATGTATCTCACATTAGATATGAAAAAGGTGAAACCATGTTAAGAAAATTTCAAAATAAAATAAGAGAAGGAATAGTAGATGAAATTGAGGTTCTCAAATTTCTTGATGAAAACTAATTGGAGGACCAAAGCATTATAAACCATAATTAAATTTTGAGTGGTGATGGATTTATCAAAATCAAGGAATTCAAAAACTTCATTGTCTCTTACAATAATATACAAGACAAAGGTTCCAATATTTAAATTAAAAAAAATAAGACTAACATGATACTATTTGTAGATAGTCAATTTTGGTACAAACCTTTTTATTACAATATTTTTTGCATAATGTTTTAACTTTTTAGGGTTTAGCTTATGTAAATCCTAAGTTTGCATGGAAAGATGATTAGTCTAAATCAATTAAATAATATGCATAAAATAACCACTGATTTGTTACAGATTTTAACTAACTTTGACTTTTTAAAAATAGTAATAAAAATGGGCAAATAAAGAATTATTTAGAAAACACCTGATACATAAAATTTGAGTGATAAAAACTAAAATATGAATAGGTCTAAGTGGCATCAACTAGATCTTTGTTTCAGAAACACTCTTGGATAGTAGGACCATATTTGGACATAGGCACCGTATTGGTCTAGTGTCTTGATAATGGTGTTAGTGTTTGTGTAGGACTATTATGAACTTTTGGGTACACATGCATTTATGTTTTTGGGTTTAGTTCCTAAACACACAAAGTATGAAACGTTGTATTATGCTTATAATATTTGATTTATGATGCAAACCCTAATTCTCTTTGTAGGTAAAACATGATCTAAAAAGTGTGTCCATTACTAGGATAGGCTAGACATTCTCAAAACCCCATTATGAAGAGATTTTCCTACATACCAATACTTTGTGGAGGGATCAATCCCAATGTAGTTCTCCCCACCTAAGTGTTGGTGCAAATGCAAGTGATGTTATAATGATAGTGGTCTTAAATGTTTTGAGTGTGCTTGAGATTAGAAATATGGAAAATCTAAGGTTAGGGCAACTAGTAATATGTAGAAGTAGGGAATAATAGAGATTAATAACCTTGATTGTTCTTAATTTGTTTCGTGTTTGAATAGGTATTTTTCATGTAATTTCCATCTAGTCGATAGAGGTCTAAAAGTCATATATTTATAGTGTTTTTTAGCTTGTGTGGACAATAAAATATGCTTAGGCCAACCTTAGGAGGGTTTTACCCTTGAAAATATATTCCTTCAAGAAAGAGAGGGTAAATAACATATGAGCCATTTTGTGGACACTAATTACACATGGCTATAATTTCCTTAGTGGGGCACTAATGAACATTGGGTAGACTGCTAGGCATGAAGGGCTAGGATTAGGAAATGAAGGTCTAAGATTGTGTTTGAGCTGAGTAGGATGGCTATGGTCCACACATAGGATTGGAAAAGTGTGATAATGAGCTCCAAAATAGGTCAAGGGCTAATATAGGAATATGTTATCTTAAGCAGGACTCTTAGTACTCAAATGCCACTTTTAGGTGATTACACATAACTTTGAATTAAGGATTTATTTATGTTTATTTTTCTTTTTTCTTTTTTCTTTTTATTTATGTGATCCCATGATATAATATTATTATGTTTATCATTTTTTTGTGTTCATGAGCATGTTTTCTCTCTCCTCTTTATGTTTGTATTTTTCTTCTTCTTTTCAATCATATCTTATTTATTTTGTGGGGTTTTGTACTTGATTATGTCTTGTCAATGTTTGGATCTATTTTTTATTATCCTTTTGTTTTATTATATTTTTTTCACTAATATATATATATATATATATATATATATATATATATATATATATATATATATATATATATTCATTATATAAGATATTTGACAGCATTAAAATATTCAAGAATCAATTAGAATAAGTATTATTGAGGTTCCATACAAATTTATAATCTATTTATTCATTTCCATATCTAGGCACACTCTATATATGATATATCTAGACTATGGCCCTCACTTCTTTGAAAGTGTTACTACATTCATTAGGGGCCTATCACCATGGTGAATTTATCATTTGATGATTTAATTTATCCTCTCCTATTTTTTTTTAGTTTTCAATACTTCTATTCATGACTATAAAATTATGATTTAATCTATCTTATATCTTAGTCATGCTCACATACTTATAGTGCTTCATGGATCATCATTTTAATGAAAACCATGGATACATATTTATAGTGATTCTTGAAATTAAATAGGTCTAATCAATACTTATTAAAATTTGTGGAAGCAAAATCCAAGAGCCAACCATCCATTGAAATGATTATGGCTAATAAGGAAGAGACTGTCTTAGATATTGAAGTTTACCTTCCACTTTCACCACCCCAAAAAATGAATTAGGAATGGAGAAATATGTGGGAGGCATACCAAACAATGATGGATTGTAAATCCTTAGGTTAGGGGGTACCGATAAGGTACTCATTTTGTCCATGGATCTTACTAACCCAAATCTCCCATTTTCTACCCAATCAATGGCTTTATTTTCATTTATCTTAATGTGGCAAAACTCAATCCAGTCAAATTATAGTATCAACTGAGATATTTCTTAAATTATGATATTAATTATCCAACCTTTGATGTTTCCTCCCAAATCCACTTTAATAATTTGATGACTGTCCCCTTCCACAATGATGGCTTTCGATCCCTTTATCAAGGGAATTTGGTTCCCTTAAAAAATATCTCTAGCTTCATTAATATTATTTGTACCATACCATATATCCAAATAAAATGTAAATGATCTTATAATATGCCATCACAACCAATAGGGCCAAGGTTCCCATTAGAGGTGCCATCAAAATTGAATTTAATACATCCTGTTCCATGCACTTTCTAGAACACAAGTAGACTAGGTTTAATATTTTGCCCACCATTAAGCCCCTTATTATTATTATTATTATTATTATTATTATTATTATTATTATTATTATTATTATTATTATTATTATTATTATAATATATATATATATATATATATATATATATATATATATATATATTATATAAATATAATATATTTATATATAATTATATTATGTTTTTGTATAACAATCAAGATGGTGCCTAGTTTGAGAAACATCAAACCACCATAGTAGTTAGAGAGAATATGAAAATATTGGTAGGGATTTGAACCCATGACCTTCAAAGTACCAAAAATTGGCATCACTTTTGGTCTTGGTGGTAGCTTTACCTCTCATATATTTAAAAAATAAAGAGAAATGAGCACTATTGTTAAAAATACAATGTTTATTGTTAGTGTTACTATATATGATAACAAAAAATTCTTGGAAATATTTGTATCCATATTAATTTACATATGGCATCCTGCAAGATTCAATTACATTATATATTATTTATCTTTCATTTAAGAATCCTTTTCCATTTTTATTTTGATTGGTTTTAGAGTCATCTAATTAATATTTATATATTAAAATCAATTAAAAAATGTTTACTTTTTTTTAGATTCATCAAAGTTGACACATGGTGATTTCTCTTTATTTTTATAGGATTTGTTGGTTATTTGAACCTTGTATGCATTTAGATGACCACTATTTAAATAAAGTATTGGGTACCAAAAAATATTGGTGAAAGTTACATATTTCATTCATAGATGTGACATGTCTTTGAACTTTTCACATGTATCTATCTAGGATTTTTTGAGTCCATCACTTGAAGTACCTAGCATTTCCCCTCACCAGCATCACCCATCTCACCTACAAATATTTCACTAATTTAATGTTTTGAATGGCCTTTCCCTTCCTCACTAATTTATAATGGCTCAAGCTCATCATAAAATAAATTTTCTCCTTCTTGCATAACACATTGTCATACTGTATGAAGAAAATACAACCTCATTTATACTATCACCTCCATCTAAAATATAAGAATTTTTTTTCTTAAACTTCATGAAAATAATTTAAGATAAAGTTAGTGGTCATAGGATTTGAGTAAGATACAATAATGGATTTACACTTTCACTTTATAAAACCCTATTTTGACAAAATAGAAAACTACATCCCTTTTGATATAACTTGTACCTTTGGGATGACTACTAATGTATATTATGGCCCAATACTTTTGAACACTAAAAATATTACTATAATGAATGCAAATCAAGATTAATAATCATGAAACATTCTATTCTAAAATATCTAACGTACAATGACAACCTTATAAAGGATAAAAATTAATAAAAATAGATGTTATGTGAGAGTTATTTAAGAAGATGAGAATACAAAAAGTTGGAAAACTACTATGTCCAAGAGAAAAAGTGGAAAAAATTAAGACCTATCTCTCAAATTATGCCCAATAAAGTACTTAAGTAACAAGTGTTTTGAAGTGACTAGAGTACTTGCTTGAAGAAATTGTTGCAAAAAAAGGGGAAGAAAAACTAGGTTTATATCAAGTTGTATGCATAAAATTTATTGACAGAATCAAATCCAACATTGAAAATGATAGTAATATCCTATGAGAATACCACATCAAAATTACATAAGTAAAAAAAGAAGCCATGAGATGTATTTAAATCTATAAGAGTATGTTTGAAAGGGAAATATAAAATATAAATAAGCCCCTTTGATTTTGTGTAGATCTGTATTTAACTAAGAACACTATGAATTTAATAAAACACATATGGAAAATGATTATGAATGTTATCTAAGTGATTTACAAGCATTGGTCATTTATATAGATCAATTTACCATAACAAATTAATATAACCTAAAAATAAATGATAAAAAACCAAAATAGATCTTCAATAGGCAAAGGCACATGTATTTAAATGTTTCACACATGTTAAAATCATGTAAATATAGAACATTTGACATAAGACTATAAATGGTAGAATTATTCAAAAACATTTATTGCAATACAAGAATTGAAAGCAATATATTCAAAGAGAGCCCCTTTCACTCTTATCGAAACAAAAAAAATACCATCAATTCTTGAAAAGAATATAAAATAAAGTTACTTGAATTTACCTAATACCATGCCATGGTCCACAAGAACTACCTTCATTAGCCACATTGGAAGAGCTAGATAGAATGATAATACAATCATCTCCTGCAGAATAATATTCTCCAAAATATTACACATTTATTTTAATTAAATCTAATAATTACTATGATTTAAGACTAGTGGTACCTCACTTGTTCCTATATCACAATTTTTAATATTAACATATGATGAAAAAGCCACTTAGATCCCATCTATATTTGGATTGTTGGTAAAGGCCTAGCTCTTCAGGCCATCCACCTCGACATTATTACATGCAAAGAAAACAATATGAAACTATTTTTTGTTAGTTGATGTAAGTTATCAAACACCCAGATTGTTAACCTTGTTGAATGATAATGACTAGATGAAGAATCAACATATCTTTGAAGTTGCAAACTAGTTCCTTCCATTTAAAAAACCTATTATTCTATATTTAGAATTGATAAAATCAAGGGGAATACCAGGGGTCTTGCATTATACACATGAAATGGAAGTAGTCAATTAAAATCAAAATACATTATGACATTAGTTACTTTCTCTAGGATAAAATATAGAAATAAATGCATGGAATAGGACTTTTAGTTTTGAAATAATTCCAGCTCGTTATAACCAAGCCCTTACTAAAATTACATAAAGTTAGTAATTGTAACCATATGTGAAACAAATAAATTGGTATAAACTCTGACATATTTAAAATAAACCATCAAACTAGAGCTTGTTACTAGGATATTGAATAGCCATGAAAAAATCATAATCTACCAATAGATGTTGTGAATAGTCATTTCCTTATTAGAAGGCCTTGCCTAATTTAGTGTAGGGGGTTTGGATTTACATAAAATATTTCTTATAATTGTTGGAAATAGTTTATGCATGGACAAACGATGGGCTGGCCATAAAGGGGCCAATAACTCAATTGGTAGAGCACTCTAGCAGAAAATAGAAGGTCTTAGGTTTGAGTCCTAGATGGTCCATATGAGTTGTAGCTCAATATGTAGTATTAGAGGTAGGTTAGGAGCCTAAAGCACCTACAATGTGGCTTAAGGGAGAAGATGTTAAAAATAAGCCACACCCCAACCAATGATGTGTTAGTCATAGAGGGGCCAATAGCTTAGTTGGTAGAGCACTCCAATAGCAAATGGATGGTCCTAAGTTCCAGTCTTAGATGGTCCATATGAGTTGTAGCTCAATAATAATCTCACCCTATCTTGAACATGACTGTAGAATTAATCTCATTAAAACAGGTCAAGGTTTGACTAGATGATGAAATTAGTATTTGAACTTACTAATAAGCATGGATTCAAACATACAAGCACTTCAATTCTCATTATGATGGTAGTCATAACAAACTGAACACTTCCTTTCATATGGAATGTATACTGTGTAAGTTGTTTGGGTGATGAACTAAGTGTGGTGCATGTCTGATAAACAAATTGTTCATCTATGGGGTGCTTAGATTTGTAAAATAGAAAACTACTCATGCAAATTTGAAGCCATACTGTTAATGGGTGAATTTTTAACTTTTTGCCCAAAATTGTTGTATTAAAATTTATTACTATTAATGCAAGGAACCATGGCATGCCTACCTTGCATATTTCTCTCCATAGCTCTAAAATTGTTAACTTCTCATCTTTGTATGAAGGATTAGCAAGTGATTCCTTGTTGATGCAAGAATATATTAAGTACAGGTCAAATTTAGATATATATTAGCATTTTGGCTAAGAAGAGAGAGGAAGTCCTAGATTGCTATAAAAAAACAAACTATTATTACCTTTAGGCACTAGGAGAATACCCTTATGCAACAACCACATCCCTGTTGAAACTTGTTAGTTAGTAAGATTAAGCTTAGCATGAACATCCATATTTATATGAATCCATTTATAGCTTTAGGGGATGACGAAAGTGCACTTCCAAAACCTTGTTGTTGACCTTGCAATCAGAGGCATAAATGTTAATGGGAGAATTAAACACATGATGATTTATTACATAGGCATGGAGTTTCTTAGTGAATGATGAAATGTTGGATCTTCAACACTAGATGAATATATGATATTTCTAAGTCAATTTTAAAATAGAAAAGGTGTCTTCTTTTTGGTAGAGTAAAATAGTACATGATTACCAATATACAATGTTTTTTACCATCTTCCCTAACCTCCCAACCCACATCATAAATAGAAGAAAGTGGCACTAAAAACACCTTCTATTCCCAAGGTGTAAATGTTTTTGGAGTTTCAATCCACCCAAGACAAAGTTTCTAGAAGCTTTCAATGCCCACAAGCATTTTGAAGACAAGCAAATGAATACCAAGCCCTCAAAGAAATGATTTTAAGATTCATAAGATTTCGCCATCTCCCTTCAATGTTAATGATTCTTTAGTGTAGGTTTTCATTCCAAGGGAAAGATATTTAAAAAAGTTGTGTAAGCTACAGATCTGGACACTTGGTTCTAGCATTTGTCAATTGGAAAAGACAATTAATGTAGCAATTAGTCAACATTGACATGTTCTTTTATCTGTACCTACACAACTATGATTTTCGTTTTGAACCAATGAGACTAGTCTTGAATGCTAACTTGTACTTATTAGGATGTTCAAGTTCACAATGTGGCTGCGTATAAATACTCTAACAGAGGATTTTAGGAAGCTAGGCAATTGCATGCAATTAATGGAGGAATCTTTAGCCATAAAAATAGTAAAATCCCAAAAATCTCACCTCTACATAACCAACTAGTGGTTTTGCCCCACCCACAAAACTATGCAAATTTATTTGTGTGCATATGTTTGTGTGAGATTGGAGCTCAAACTTTGGATTATTTACATGAATGGGTCTAGAAAAAAATTTGAAAATAAATAGAAAAAAGAAAATACCAAGCTCATGATGACATAAGAGCATTGCATGTACAATTGTAATCCTAATTGCCTAGCATTCTTAAGCCACAGGGGGTTAAGAGGCTGAAGAAGAATCGTAGTGCGAAGAGAATGAGGAAGATGGTTTGCAAATTCCCTGCATGGGTCGGTTGTCAGTGAAGTGTGGGCGCTAGGAATAGCATCCACATGCCCCCTTGACCTTGCTTCTACATTAGGTGGAAAATCTTTGCAATGTGGTTCAATCTACTTGTTATGTTAAATACATATAATCTCTGTCATATTGTTAAAAGCCTTCGCTGAAATTTAATTCTGGTAAAGCTTCTCATTAGACAATTGTCAAAGAAATTATTCACTATTTAAGGGTAATCAGGGAAATAATAATTTATTGATACCCTGTAATGAAACATTAAAAAATGGTTAATTTTTAGACAAAGCAAATAGTTTTATTGGTTGTCAAGCTAAATTAATAACATAAAGTGATTGTAATAATATCATAGATACTAATAATGATAATATGTAGTCTCTACCGTATGTAATTAAAATTATTTTTGTTTCATTTCATTTTTTCATGTTTCTTTTTTCATACGATTGATTTCTTGGGGAAGAAATTATGCTCACAAAAGAGTGGTCACAAAGTTGAATCTTATAAACGTAGAGTATGTATGTCTTGTATTCGAAGCATATTAAAATACCTCCTACACATCATAAATACAAAGTGATCTCATATGTTATAAATTAACCTTTACCTTACACACCATAACCAAGACTCTCTGAGTTCACGAACCTTATAAATTATACCGAATGATGCCCTCGAATCCCAACCCCGCCCCAGGCCCGAGGGAAAAGCGTAGTCATAGACCGCAAGTGAAACCGTATCATCGAGTGTCGTGTCACTTCCCCATTTCTGCCATGCGCGCACATTCTTAAAGCTGGTCGTACACATGGTTGTGCGCTCAGTACCCCGCAGCCCCCGCACGCCGGCTTACTGTTGCTTCTCCCGCCGCTGATTTGATGCTTACTGTACTCCGTAGCGGTACCTAGTCTGTACAGGTAATTTCATTATAAATTGCTCTCTGAATTATCAATCTTCAAAACGAAACAAAATGTCAAAAGAGTACATTTTATTTGACAAAAACTCTTCTTCCGGAAGGATTGTATTCTTCCTTGAAAATGGTTTCTGTAATTCCCCGACCATATGTGAGAAAAAATTGTTTGAGTTGGAAGCAGATGCCCCAGCGTTGGAGAATGCCAAGTTATCAGAGGCCGTCTCAATGGAAAAGCTCTGTTGGGATTCATCGTCCAAATCGTCGGTGTCTGGTGAAGATAAATTACTGGCGGCTGAAGATGGTGAGGAACTTCCAGGTCTCCTAAACTCAGAGGATGGGTTGTCCAGCACAGTAGAATCTCCAACGCAGAGGCAGAGAGTTGGAGAAAGTTTGAAGAGTCTGAGAGAGATGGTCGGTGGAGGAGAGTGGATGGATATAGCTCAAGTGTTTGAAGAAACCATTAGCTGTGTAAAGAGAATGCAGATGGAGATCTTCGCCAAATTCCAACACTTGTGAAGAATTTTAAATTGTTCTGTACTGCATTACTTATGTTACCAACCCTCTTCAAGCCTTGTAAAACTTTTAAGAATTTAATAGACACTATCTTCCCACTTTTTATCTCTTTGGTTTTGCCGTTTCTACTGGAAAAGTTTACATTATAGAGGTGCTTTTGTTTTAATGGGGCCCGGGCATTGTCACGAATCATTTTTTTGAGATTTCACATCCAACTTACCAGTCAACAACGAGTCTAACAAAAGTTTATAGTTTTAAATTGTGAATGTTACGGTATGAGGAAAATCAACCATATAAATGAAGGCATTCACCATTTATCAAATCAATGAATCTCGAATAAAAGAATAAAAATCGAAGCTTTTTAAATATTAATTATGTTTGAGAATAAAGATCTCACACAAACTTGTAGTTATGGTGAATGGAGTATTATTCAAATTAGATATCGATAAAAATCAAGTTATAATATTAAATAATTGGTGTATTTGGGTTTAGTGGTTGTAATTTAACATCAATATAAATTAAAAAGTATTAAACATGTAGTTGTTTTACTTAATTTTAGTTAAATTCAAGATTGTTTAATAATATGTGTCAATTATCATTTGAAAAATTAATGATCAAACATAATTAAATTTTTTTATAATACACATCATACATCATATAAGTTTTACAATATTTTAATTACAATCGATTACAATTATTTATAAATAATTTTGAAAAATTGATCATATTTTACTTTATATAATTGATAGACTTAAATTGATATTTATTTTCGAGAAAGAACATAATTTTCTCTATTTTTTTATAACCATTAATTTTGTAAGATGTTGCTTTATTATATAAATAATTATTATGTATTAATATATATTATAAGTATAATATAATATAAATTAATATATATAAACAATAATTTTTTTTTAAAAACTGAAGATAATAAAAATACAATTTTAAATTAAAAAAATCAAAATAAACCATCATTCATAACAAGTAGAAAGTATTAATTAAAAGAAAGAAAAGTTTAACTACATAGGTAATGAGAATTTAATCATGTAAAATACATCTAGAATCTGGAAAGAAAAGAGAACTAATGTCCAACAATAAATAACCACCACTTTTACATGGGCGAAGAATCTAAGAAACAACCAAGCACCTAGCTTGAAGCCCATGCATAGAATAAAACATGTCTATCCTCATCCACCTTTATAAACACAAGTTTGTGATTCTTTAATAAAGATTCCTTTATTAGCCATTAGTTTATGATTATCTCAATCTCTTGAACCATGGATTCCCCATCTATCATTGTTGTTCCATTTATGATTCTGGCTTCCTTTGAAATCACTTTAATTTTATTATATTCATTTTTCCCTCATTTACGATTATAGCTTCTTTTGAAATCACTTTAATTTCATCGTATTCATTCTCTAAATAACAAGGAGGTAGGTCAGATACAATTGCCTAGGATAACTTAATAACTAGTTTTAATGCTAAAAAAGCTTGACCTTCACTAATTTTTCATAAACCCCAAAGGACTACATGCTAATGATCCAACCCCTCTAGACCAGCTACATGCAATAGTGTCTCCAAGTCTCTATGTTCCTTGTGTAAGGAAAAAGTACTAGTCATAGATTAAAGATTGAGCCACTTCAAAACATTTATGACAATTGAGTGATTGCCTAAGATCTAACATTAAATATTTTACATGTTTTGCAATATCATTACCCTCAACCTCATCAATATTTAAGTCCTTGCCCACATTATCTTAAACCAAATCAACATTAAAGGATATCTGATTTCTTTATCGATGTAGTCTGTGAATTCTCAGTTATAGAGCCACCAATTTTATATCTTGTTTTTAGTTTGACTTGCTAGCACAAGTTTTACATGTTGCACACATGTAATGAAATGTTTCCTAATTGAGCACACTGAGTGATGAGGGAACCAAGTAACTCCCATTCTGACACATGAAAATAAAATATGAAAGCACATCCCTTATACAGAAAAAGAGTCGATGCATTATTTATATTATTTTTATGAACTATTCTTGAGCATGCTAAGTAGATGAAAGAGGGATGTGACAATAATTATATGCCAAATAAAAATGAACTAACATATATGGTGGGGCCATGAGTGATTTGCCAACGCCCACCTAGGTTCAATATTCCCCAAGGTATCGGGGACCGATTACTCTGAGATTTACACAATGAGCTAGGGGTTATAAGAGGAGGCGGCAAAGGGGGTTGGGAAGACGGAGGAAGGGGGGAGAAGGGGTGGGGTGAGAGGAGGGAGGAGCGGCAAGCGGGACTCACCATATTCAAATTAAAACTGAATAAACTCCAAAACACTAAACTAAACCTCGATTTTTCTAATTAAAAAAAAAAAAAAAACAAACAAACAAACAAACAAATATATGATAATATCCATAAAAAAATATCAAACATTAATTAAAAAAACCTTAACAATAAGAAATTCTGCTTTGAAGCTCAATATGACCCAACCCAAGGCAACTCTGAACACACTCTGATCATCATGTGCGATGATGACGATTCCTCGATCTTTGACGGCATTCATTCTATTTCATAATTACAACCCTGCGCTATTATGAGTAGAAACATTTAAGATCTTAATCAACTCTCGAGTAGAAATATTTTTGCGGGTGAAAGGGAGAGATCAATTCGAAGCATGAGTGACGTAAATTATTTTTGAGTGTGAATGGAAAGAGATCTCATCAATAATAATTATCAAAATTTATGGAAGCAAAATCAAAGAGAGAGCCATCCATTGCGATGACTATGGTTAATAATTATGAGACTGCCTTGGATATTGAAGTTTACCTTCCACCTTCGCCACTCAAAAAAGTGATTTAGGAATCGTCGTTTCTTAGTATGGCAAAACTTAATCTAGTCAAATTGTAGTATCATTTGAGTTTGGTAGAATCTCGTCAAAACATAATCTAGGCGCATAGTCTTGAGCAAAAATAGTTTGGATCTGCTTTTTAAGGCGAGTTTGTTAGACTCAGATAAAATTGTCAATCATAGGTATTTGATAATTTTGGATTTATTTTGTACAACTTTTACAATTTATTTTGAATCTGAATCTACATAAAGTTGAATATATATTAGGATGTTATTAGTGTCAAATTGACATTAAAATGATTAGAAATAGTAAAAGATTTTAGTGTGTCTCACTTTTTTTGACATAAAGAGGTCACAGTTATTTATAATCTCTTTTCAAAATATTTTGAGTTTAGATCATTAATATTAATCAAACAAATATATTTTAGATTATATATATGAAGATGTAGTACATATATATATTTCTTAATTTATAAAAAAATATTAAATATTTTTTAGGATGTATTTTTTAAATTTTATTCTAATCGTTTAGTGGAACACAATAGTATACCTGATAGTGTAAAGGTGATGGATCCATCTTGATCTATTGAGGAACAAAAGAGACCACAAGAGGGCCCATAAGTGTAATGAGTGCTTTCAAACATACCCATGAGCATCTAGGCAGTTGTAAAAGACTCAAGAGAACTCGAGTTGTTTTGGACAATGTACAAAAAACCCAAAAGCAGGATGGAGAGAGAAAGGTACCAAAAGGAAAAATAGGCATGAAAAAATATGACTAACACACTGACAACACCTAATTTAAATTAATTGTGGCCATCTTTTAAATGTCTACACACTTATATGTAATTATTTTTTTGATAAAAATTAAATGAGGATTTTGAAAGGGTCCCTTCCTTTATACAAAGAACAAGTGAATGATAAACATCAACAATTTTAATCATAAAATAAAATACCAAATATTTGTAAAAATACTTGTTCAATAAAAGTAAATAAAATACTATTGATCAACAACTAATAATAGATAAAAGAACGATTGAAAACTAATAACAATAAACAACTCACTTCCAACTAATATACACATACTCAGTAATAATAATTATCCAAATATCTGATTTAAATCTAACAATATTCTTCAATTTAATACTCCTCGTTATTCCAACACTTAACTAAATCATTCTCTTCAATTTAATTTAAATTATTTTAATTACCTTCATCCTCGCCACTCTCATAAAGTAACTCTATCTCCAAGCCCTCCAACTCCTTTCAAATGTACTATTTATATCTTTCTGAATAATCATTACTCTTACATATAATTACTCTTAATATAAATAATTTTATATGTAATTAATATTATTATTTTTTGTGTGATTATACAATTTTAAAATTTGTAAAGTGGTTGACAGAAAACAAGATTCGAACTAAAGGCAACTAAGTGGTAAGCCCCAACCTTACTACTACACCTCGATTCGTGACCTTACATACAATTATTATCAAAATGATATATTTTTTTTATTATAATAATTCTACAACACCACACCCTAACAGAAAATTAAAAATAACATCCAATCATAATACAACATGTTGGTTATTACGTTCCGTGTAGATATTATAAACATAATACTTTTTCGATTGGAGTCAAATACTTTAGATGGGGCATATCTATATGATGGGATTTAGTTCGATATTGAGACATCCGAATTGAAAATTAAAATCCACCACGAACATCATAGTGCAACGTATCGTCATTAAAACACGTGGGCGTCCCTTCCAACATTGCCTTTATAGTTTTTTAACGAAAATGATTTTAGAAAAGTTAAGGTTCTCAATCATAACTATTAAAAAAATATAAACATTCACATAGGTATTCACGACCCATTAAACGAGAGTTAAAATATAAATAACATTTAAAAAAATTATAGCAAAGTTACGCGTAAGTTTTTAGAGAAGGGATAGATCATCTTTTATAGCGTCTCTTAAACTTGAGGCCTCCCAAATTATCTTGAAAGAACATTTAAAATATTAGTCCTCGTCACTTTTAGTGTTGGAGAAGTATATTAAGGGGGCACATTGATATTATAATTTTTATTATAAAAAGTAAGTAAATTTTAATCACTTTATGAGATAGAGGTGGTGGGAAGTCCACGTTACATAAGTGGTTGTGGGAGTATTTATGGTATTGTTGAAGTTTTTGAAAAAGAAAACTTTTTGATAGGGTATTGAACGTACTTTGATTCAATGTGTATGACACACTCCTCTATGGTTGAGGTCTTGAAAATATTTAAATTAAAAATAAAATCTCTTCTTGAGTTTAGATTTGAAGAAACACTAAGATGAGCACATGTAGTTTTTCAATAAAATATGGAATCATCAAAATATAAGTTTTTCATTAATTATAGCATAATTCTTAGATTTATATACTTGAAAGAGAATGGTAGACTTAAATAAATTCTAAATAAATGCAATATATCTACACCATTGTATGTAATCCTCAAAGAGATAAATCCTCCATGAGGTAGGTTCAAGATGAAAGGAAGAAAATAGATTAAATGTCCATTTCTAATCATCCTAAAGGGGGAAGGTGATCCGGGCAGCAATTTAGGGGACAATTCGGGTGACAATTCCACCCAATTGATGACAAAACTTCTGGGAGCCATAACTTTTGCACCGTAGCTCCAATTGACTCGCCGTTTGAGCCATTGGAAAGCTAATAATGAGGATAATATTGTGAGATGGCATGGATATCCTCTCGATGAACTTTGATTCCCTGAAAACCTAATAGAAGTGCCCAAAATTTCAATTTTAGTAACGCAGTATAAAAAATAGTAAGTTTTTAAAAATAGTAATTCCTCGAATTCAGTGTTGTTTTAAAGCATGGAAGTCAAACCAATTAATCTCCATCGATATTGGCTACCTTCCACATCCTCCCCCTACTTTCAAAATAGGTATAAATAAAGATGTAACTCAAAATAGAAAATTAGACATCTCTTCCCAGAGATAAGCATATAGTTGTATTGTGATATTGAGTAATAATACATCTCTTCTCAGAGAATTCATTATTAATGTGTTATTTCTTTGTTATTGAAATATTTATCAACCAAAACTTCTATGTTTTGGATCAGTGGTATCAAAGCGGTTTGTCTTGAGAGTGTATGATCTTGAGGATGAGGTTAGGCTATAAGAAGCTTGGGTGGAAAATAATAGAGCTTCCAAACTATCAACCTGTTCACTCCAAATGACTTTAAATGATAGATGACACTGAGACATCCGATCCTTTGAAGGAAATGGTGAATGAAGCCCTCTAATGGACACAAGCATAGATGCTACAACAATTTGCCTAAATTCTTCAACAACTCCCGATGGCAAATTCTAGCTCCTCAGCTGCACTTCTTGGCTCCTCATCCATAGACCATCCTTTCAGTTCCCTAACACCCTTCAAGGTTCAGGTGAATTTTGATATTCCAAAATTTGAAGGTAAAATCAATGTTGATGCAGTAAAAAATTGGTTAGATCAATTGTCTTCCTACTTCTTTGTAAACAAATTCACCGATGGAGAAAAGATCATTTTTTCTCTTTTGAAAGCATCATTGCCCATGAAAAATTGGTTGCAAGTGTACAAAAAGAGGTTCAATATAAATGACATTGGCCTTGAGGTGGAACCTACATAGGATGATTTTGTGGAAATGGTGAAAGAAGAATACTATTCCACTGGAGCATATGATGATCTATACATACAGTGGTAATAACTTCACCAAGGTAAGAACCAATCTGTTCAAGATTACATAGATATTTTTCATTCTTTGTCTGCAAGATTCGGCATCTAAGAAAGTGAGAAACATAAGACTCACAAATATTGTGGTAGACTTAATGGTACATATGGGGGGAATGGAACTCTTCAATTTGGAAACCCTCGGTGAGGCATACAAATTCATAGTGAAGATTGAGGAGAAGCATGGTAGAAGGAATATGAAGAGTCATCCCTCAAAATAGAAAAGTGACAAGGAAGGTCAAACACGAAGCCAACAAATAAGAAGCAAGGACTGTACATGCCATTGCCAGAACCAACTAGGCCTTGGAAATCTGTCTCAATGGATTTTCTCTCAGGTTTACCCACTTCAAAATATGGTGAGGATTGTATTTTTGTGGTAGTTGATCATTTTTCAAAAATGGCTATCATGATTACTTGTAAGAAAAATATATCTACTAAAGAAACTACTCAACTCTATTTTAGTCATGTATGGCTCTATTTTGATCTCCGCAAGTCCACTGTCTCAGATCAAGATAACAGGTTCTTAAGCATCTTCTAGTCCACTCTATGGAAGATAATGGATACCAAGCTAATGAAGTCCATAGTCTTCCATCCACAGACTGATGGTTAGATAGAGGTGGTGAACCGCTTGATTGTTCACATGATTCAGATGTATCACTCCAAAAATCCACATACATGGGATGAGGGGCTTATTTTCATACAACATAGATACAATCAAGACTTATATAGCTTGACCAAGCATAGTCCATACCAAATATGCTTTGGGTTCCAACCCATGGCACCAATTGATATAGTTGTTCCATTCTACACCATGGAATACACACCTCATGGAAGATCCAAGGTAGCAAAATAAACAAAGTTCATTGAACAAATGTAACACATCCAAGAACAAGTTCATAACATCCTAGAGAAGATGAATCAGAAGTATAAGCAATGCCATGACAAACATAAGATTGCACACCATTTTTCTATGGGTGATAAAGTTTGGTTGTGGCTTCAGAAGGAATGACTTGCAGACCCACATAGAAAAAATTGGCCTCTGCAATATGGCCCCTACACCATTACCAAAAAATTTGGATAAAATGTTTTTGAGTTAAACCTACCAGCCTACCTTGGTTTGCATCCAATATTCAATGTGGAGCTCCTCAAACCATATCATCCACCTCTATTAGACACTTAAGTCATAGTAGAACAACTCAACATTGATGAGCTTGATCCATAGAGTTTTGATTTAGTAGAAGAGGATCAGATTGTGGACACATGGATGAAGACAACAAGAAGATGTTGTATTCTGCTTTATCGAGTGGTCGAAAGAGGCCAACTTAGCCACAAAGGTGAGTGGCTCACAGAGAATCAAATCAACACACAACTGCCACACCTGATGAGGCACATTGATGCAATGGGGACCATTGCTTTTAAAGGAGGGAGAAAGGATTCGTGTAGAAATTTAGGCTACAATTCGGGTGACAGTTCCACCCCAATTGATGATGAAACTTTTGGGAGTCATAACTTTTGCACTGTAGCTCCAATTGACTCACCGTTTGAACCATTGGAAAGCTAAGAATGAGGAGAATGTCATGAGATGGCATGGATATTTGATAAATGAATTTTGACCCTTGAAAACCCAATTAAGGTGCCCAAAATTTCAATTTTGGAAGTGTAGTCTAAAAATAGTGAGTTTTAAAAAATAGTAATTCCTCAAATTATGTATTGTTTTAAAGCATGGAAGTTGAACCACTTAATATCCCTCAAGATTTGTGACCTTCCACATCCTCCCCCTACATTCAAAATAGGTATAAATAAATATGTAACCCAAAATGGAAAATCAAATATCTATTTTCAGAGATAAGCATATAGTTGTATTGCAATCTTGAGTAATAATACATCTCTTCTCAGAGAATTCATTATTACTATGTTATTTCTTTATTCTTGAAATATTTATCAACTAGAACTTCTGAGTTTTGGATCAGAAGGCCTTTCTAAAAGAAATGCTTGAAGGTTTATGGCCTGTAACATGCAAGACATATATGATAAACAATTCCTAAATGGTGTAGTCATTATTTTAAAGGAAGGTCTTGATAAGTTAAATATCATAGAAAGTGGGCAAGCTTTAACTCACACTAAACTTATCAATTGATGTTGAGGTAAAAAATCCCAGTCATAAGGGAAGAATTCAGAATCCATCAACTATTAATCTTGATTAAAGCTTTGGGAAAAGGGATAAGAAATATATATAACAAACATGGATAGTACTTTCTAAACGGTATATCAATATTCCACTACCAATATTCTTAGCAAGAAATTGGTGGTTTCAAACTCAGATTTTGTAATATAACATCTAGCGTAAGATTTTGAAATTGAAAGATGTAAGACAAGTCTAACAAAACAATTTGGTATTTATTTATAAGATTGGTCAAGGAGTCAAATCTCGTGAAGATAGAAGATCACAAATAATATTAATGCTAATGTAAAGAACTCAAAAGCCTTGATTCTAATAGTTTATATTAACAATAATATACTATTAATAATGATGAAAAAATACCATAGGCTATGGTCATTAGAAGGAAGACCGTTTGACAAATTGTTTAATAGACTAAAAACATTTTCAAATGCGATGAGAAAAGAAAGTACCTTCTATTTTAATAAAGGCATTAGTTGTAAACAAACTATAAAACCTCAACTTGGTCTAAACCTTTATACCATAAAGGAAGCCAAATATATAAATTGTATGAGAATATACTTTTAGGTCACAAACCCATTAATAACTCGAATAAACTACTTGGAAAATAAGGCAATACAATGTCTATGAACATCAAAAATACCAAGGTGCACTTCTGGGTGCAGCATCATATGTATTTATAGGTTGTATTCCTATGCATACAAAGTCTAAAACTATGTATTGTGCCTACAATAATTGATTTATGATGCAAACCCTAATCCTCCTTGCAAGTAAGGAATGAATTGAAAAGTGTTTTCATTAGTAGGATAGGATGGACATCCTCAACACTCTATTGTGAAGAGACTTACCAACAAACCAATACTTTGAGAGGGATGAATCTTGAGGTATTTCTCCCCACCTAAGTTTTGGTGCAAGTGCAAGTGATGCTAGAATGATACTGGTCTCAAATGCCTTGAGTGTGCTTGAGATTAGAAATCTAAAAAATCTGAGCTTACAAAAACTATACATGGTAGTATGTAGAAATAGGTCAGAATAGGGATTAATAACCTTGATTTTTCTCAACTTATTTTGTGTTTGAATAGGTATTTTGTTTCTAATTTCCATCTAGTGGATATAAATCTAAAATTCATGTATTTATGGTGTTCTATAGGTTTTGGAGATAAAAAAAGATGCTTAGGCTGACCTTAGGAGGGTTTTACCTTTAAAATATATATTCCTTCAAGAAAGATAGGGTAAAGGACATAGGCACTATTTTGGGGACACTAATGCCATGTGGCTCTAGTGTCCTTAATGTTCAACTGACAGACTATTGGGCACAAAGGCCCAGGATCAAGAAATGAGGTTCTGAGACTATGTTTGAGCTTATTAGGGATGCCTATGTTTGGCATAAAGGCTAGAAAAGTGTGATAGTAAGCTCTAGGATAGGGCCAATGCTAAGCTAGGAATAGGTTATCTCAAATAGCACTCTTAGCACTCAAATACCACTTTTAGGTGATTACACATAACTTTTAATTAAGGATTTATTTATGTTTATTTTTACTTTCTTTTGTCTTTTTATTTATGTGATACCATAATATCTTTTTCTTATGGTTGTCATTTTGTTGTGTTCATGAGCATGTTTTCTCTCTCCTCTTTATGTTTGTGATTGTTTCTTCTTGTTGATCATATCCCATTTGTTTTTGTGGGATGTTCTTCCCTTGATTATGTCTTGTCGATGTTTGGATCTATTTTTTTAATTGTCCTTTTCTTTTGTTGGATTTTATGCACTAATATCTCTATAATTCAAACATTGAGAAACATATAAATAATCTATCATCATTATAAAAGATATCTAATAACATTAAAATATCCAAGAATCAACTAAAAGAAGTATTATTGAGGTTCCATACAAATTTGTAATCTATTTATTCATTTTCATATCTAGGCACACTCTAGATATGATATATCTAGACTATGGACCTCACTTCTTCGAAAGTGTAATTGAATTCCTTAGGGGCCTATCTCCATGATGAATTTATCATTTTGTGATTTAGTTTATCCTCTCCTATTTTTTTTTTTTTGATTCTTAATATGTTGGATCATACTATTTATGACTATAAAATTATGCTTTAAGCTATCTTAAATCCTAGTTGTGCTTGTGTAGTTATAACTTTCTTCATGTATACATCCTTTTAATGCCAACTATGGATACATAATTATAGTTCTTCATGAATGGAAAGAGGTGTAATCAATACTTATTGAAATTTATGGAAGCAAAATCCAAGAGCTAGCCATCCATTTAAATTATCATTTATAAGAACGAGGAGACTACCTTAGATATTAAAGTTGACCTTCCACTTTCACTACCCCAAAAACTTGTTAATGAAGGGGGAAAGATGTGGGAGGCATCCAAAATTAGGATGGATTGTAAATCATTAGAGAAGGGGTACCTAGAAGGTACTCATTTTGTCCATGGATCCTACTAGTTGGAATCTCCCATTTTCTACCCAATTAGTGTCTTTATTTCCATCTCTCTTAATGTGGCAAAACTCAATCCAATCAAATTGAAGTATCAACTAAAGTATATCATCAATTATGATATTAATCGTCCAACCTTTGAAATTGCCTCAAAAATCCACATTAATAATTTGATGACTATCCCCTTCCACAATGATGGCTTTCCATCCCTTTATCAAGGGAATTTGGATCCATTACAAAAGATCTCTAGCTTCATTAATATTATTTGTACCAAACCAGATTAATAAGTGGTTGAGCCTCATGATATTAGAAGATACCATCACAACCAACAAGGCTAGGGTTACCACTATAGGTGCCATCAAAATTGAATTTAATACTTCCTGGTTCAAGCACTTTTTAGAACATAGGTAGACTAGATTTAATATTTGGCCAACCAATAATCCCCTTATTCAGGAAATTAATATTAGTAATAATATTATTTTAATATATATAAATATAAATATTATAAAATATATTATTATGTAAATATATTATATAATTTATAACTATAATATATTTTATATTAATATATTATTATTGTATGTGTGTGTTTAACAACCGGGGTGGTGCCTAATTTGATATGCATTAGATCACCATAGTAGTTGGGGAGAATATGAAAATATTGGCAGGGATTTGAACCTAGGACCTTCAAATTACCCAAAATTGGCATCACTTTTGGTCTTGGTGGTAGCTTTACCTCTCATATATTCACCGAACAAAGAGAAATGAGCACTATTGTTAAAAATACAATGTTTATTGTAAATGTTACTAAATGTGAGAATGGAAAAATCTTTGAAATATTTGTATCCATATTTATTCACATATGGAATCCTATAACATTCAATTAAATTATATATTAGGTATCTTTCATTTAAAAATCCTTTTACATTTTTCTTTTTATTGGTTTTAGAGTCATCTAATTACTTTTTATATAGTTAAATCAATTTAAAAAGTGTCCACTTTATTTTAGACTCATCAAAATTGACACGTGATGTTTTCACTTTCTTTTTATAGGAGTCGTTAGATATTTAATGCTAGTCTTCATTGACATGACCCCTATTTAAATCAAGTATTGGGTACCTAAAAGAATTGGTGAAAGCTAGATACACATTGCTATGACATATGTGACATGTCTTTGAAATTTTAACATATATCTACTTGGGATTCTTCGAGACTATCACTTGAAATGCTTATCATTTTCCCTCACCATCATCGCCCATCTCACATAGAAATCTTCAACTAATTTAATGTTTTGTATGGTCTTTCCCTTCCCCACTACATCATTTCTCAAGCTCATCGTAAAATAGATTATATCCTTTTTACATAGTGCATTGTCATATTGTATGAATAAAACACAACCTCATTTTCTACTGTCACGTCTCTCATAAATATAAGAATATTTTTTCTTAACATTTTTTAAAAATAAGGTAGGATAAAGTAAGTGGGCATAGATTTGAGTAAGGTACAATAATGAATTTACAATCTTTCACTTTACAAACCTCTATTTTGACAAAATAGATAATTACATCTGTTTTGATATAACTTTTACCTTTGGGATGACTGCTAATGTATACTATGGCATAACACTTTTGAACACTAAAAATATTATTATAATGACTGGAAATCAAGATTAATAGTCATGAAACATTCCATTCTAAAATATCTAGCATACAATGACAACCCTATAAGGGATACAAATTATTAAAACTAGATGTTATGTTAGAGCTGTTTAAGAAGATGAGAATACAAAAAGTTGGAAAACTACTAAGTCCAAGATAAAAAGGGGAAAAATATTAAAACCTGTCTCTTAGATTATACCCTATAAAGTAATTAAATAAAAAGTATCATGAAGTGGCAAGAGTACCTACTGGTAGAAATTGTTGCACAATAAAGGGAAGAAAAACTAGATGTGATTTTGGGCTTGGTTTACATCAAGTTGTATGCATGAAATTCATTGATAGAATCAAATCCAAATCTACAAATGATAGTGATATCCTATGAGCATAACACATCAAAATTGCATAAGCAATAAAATAAATTGTGAGAATATCTTTAAAACTGTATATGTTTGAAAGGGAAATAAAAAATAGAGATAATCCCGTTTAATAAAGAAAACTATCAATTTAATCAAACACATACGAAAAATGATTATGAATGTCATCCAAGTGATTTACAAGCATTGGAAATTTATATGGATCAATTTACAATAACAAAATAACATAACCTAGAACCAAAAGATAAAAAACCAAAACAGATCTTTAATAGGTAAAGGCACATGTATTTTAATGTTTCACACATGTTGAAAGCATGTAAAGATAGAAAAATTGACATAATATTATGAATGGTAAAATGATTCAAATTCATTTCTTACATTACAAGAACTGAAAGCAATATATTCAAAGAGAGCCCCATTCACTCTTATCAAAATAAAAAAGATACCATCAATTTTGGAAAAGAATATACTATAAATTTACTTGAATTTACCTAATACCATGTCTTGGTCCACAAGGACTACCTTCAATAGCCACATTGGAAGAGCCAAATATAATTACAATACAATCATCTCCTGCAGACCAATATTCTCCACAATATTACACATTTCTTTCAATTAGATATAATAATTACTATGATTTAAAACGAGTGTCACCTCACCTATTCCTATAGCACAATTTTTAATATTAACATTTGATGAAAAAACAACATAGATCCCATCTGTATTTGGATTGTCAATAGGACCTTGACTCTTTAGGCCATCCACCTCAACATTGTTACATGCAAAGAAAACAATATGAAACTATTTTTTGTTGGTTGATGTAAGTTATCTAACATCCAGATTGTTAACATTGCTAAATGATAATGACTCGATGAATAAACAACATATCCTTGAAGTTATAGATTGGTTGCTTCTATTAAAAAAAATGTTACTATATATTTAGAATTGATAAGGTGAAGGGGAATACCAGTGGTCTTGCATTATACAAATGAAATGGAAGCAATCAATTAAAATCAAAATACATTATGACATTAGTTACCTTATATAAGGATAAAATATAGAAATAAATACATGGAGTAGGACTTTTAGTGCTGAAACACTTCTAGCTCATTATAATTAAGGCCCTATTGAAATTCCATAACTAGTAATTAGCAACCATATGTGAAACTAATAAATTGGTATAAACTCTGACATATTTAAGATAACCATCAAACTAGATATTGTTACTAGGCTATTGAATAGCCATGAAAAATTTGTAATCTACCAATATATGTTCTGAATATACATTTCCTTATAGAAGACCTTGCCCAATTTAGCACATGAAGTTTGGATTTACATAAAATATTTTTATAATTATTGGAAATAAGCCACCTGGACCAATGATGGTTTGGCCAAAGAGGGGTCAATGGTTCATATGGTAGAGCACTCTAGCAGTAAATGGAAGGTCTTAGGTTTGAGTCCTAGCTACTCCATATGAGTTGTAGCTCAACATGTGATATTGGATCTAGGCTAGGAGCCCCAAGAACCTACAATGTGGCTTAAGGGGGAAGGTGTTGGAAATAAGCCATACCTAGAGAAATGATGGTTTGACCATAGAGCGGCCAATAGCTCAGTTGGTAGAGCACTCCAATAGCAAATGGATAGTCCTAAATTTGAGTTGTAGCTAGTCTATATGAGTTGTAACTCAACAATAATCTCACCTTGTTTTGGACCTGGCTATAGAATTAGTCTCAGAAAAATAGGTCAAGGTTTGATGAGAAGATGTCGTTAGTATTTGGAATTTCTAATAAACATCGATTCAAACATATAAAAACTTAAAATCTCATTATGATGGTAGTCATAGCAAATTGAACACTTCATTTCCTATGGAATGTATACTCTATAAGTTGTTTGGGTGATAAACTAAGTGTGATGCATGTCTATTCTTATGGAATGTTTACTATGTAAGCTATTTGTCTAATCAACTAAGTGTGATGCATGTCTGACAAATAAACTGCTCATCTATGGGGTGCTTAGATTTGTAAAATAGAAACGTACTGATGCAAATTTGAAGCCATATTATTGATGAATGAATGTTTAAATTTCCACCAAACATTGTTGTATTAGAATTTGTTGCCATTAATAAAAGGAACAATGGCTTGCTTGCCTTGCATCTTTCTCTCCATAGGTCTAAAATTGTTAACTCCTTAGCTTTGCATAAAGGATTGGCAAAGGATTCCTTGCTAATGCAAGAAGATATTAATTACAGGTAAGCTTTAGATGTATATTATAATTTTAGCTAAGAAGAGAGAGGAAGTCCTAGATTGATATAAAAATCATACTATTATGACCTTTAGGCACTAGGAGAATACCTTTATGCTACACCCACGTTCCTATTGAAACTTTTTAGTTAGTAAGAGTAATCTTGGCATGAACAATCATATTTAGATGGATCCATTTATAAATTTAGGGGATGATAAAAATGCACTTCCAAAACCTTGTTGTTTACCTTGAAATTGGAGGTATAGATTTTCATGGGAAAATTAAACACATGATGATTTATTACTCAGGCATGGAGTTTCTTAGTGAATGATGAACTATTTAATGTTTATCACTAGATGAATATATGAGATTTCTACATCAATTTTAAAATAAAAAATGTGTCTAATTTTTTGTAGAGTAAAATAGTACATGATTACCAATATACAATGAAAATAGCAATGCTTTTTAGCCATTTTCCCCAACCTCTGAACCCCCATCAGACATAGAAGAAAGTGACACTAAAAACACCTTGTGTTCCTAAGATGGAAATGTTTCTGGGGTTTCAATCCACCCAAGACAAAGTTTCTAGAAGATTTTAATGCCCACAAGCATTTCAAAGACAAGCAAAATGACTACCCAAGCCTCAAAGAAATGATTTTAAGATTCATAAGGTTTCATTATCTCCCTTCAATGTTAACATTTCTCTAGTGTAGGTTTTCATTCCAAGGGAAAGATCTTTATACACCTCCTTTTATGCCTAAGAGGGCCTTTGAAAAAGTTGTGCAAGCTAAAAATATGGCCACTTGGATCCATCATTTGTTAATTGGAAAAGATAATTAGTGTAGTAATTAGCCGACATTCAAATCTTCTTTTGTTTGCACCTACATGACTATGATGTTCATTTTAAACTGGTGAGACTAGTCTTGAATGCTAACATGTACTTATTAGGATGTTTGAGTTCAAAGCTCGATTGTATGTAAATACTCTAGCAGAGGATTTTAGGATGCCAAGCAAATGCACCCAATTAACGGAGGAATCCCTAGCTGTACAAACAATAAAATCCCAAAATCTTACCTCTACACAACCAACGGGCAGTTTTTCCCCACCCACATAACTATGCACAATTATTCGTGTGCATATGTTTGTGCGAGATTGGAGCTCAAACTTTAGATTATTTACTTGAATGGGTCTGGAAAAAAATCTGAAAATAAACAGAAAAAAGAAAAAAAAAAAAAGAAAATACCAACATTTTAATGACATAAGAGCAGTGCTTGTACAGTTGTTGCCAGGTATCCAAAATAATATGATTATAAAAAAATGGACACAGAGCCATGGGCTTGGACTTAAAAGCCATTGCCCCAACATTCTTAAGCTATATAAGGTTAAGATGTTGAAGATGAACCCTGTGGTGAAGATGAAGAAGAAGATGGTTTGTGAATTCTCTGCATGGGTCAATTGTCAGTGAAGTGTGGGTGTTGGCAATAACATTCACATGCCCCTGACCTTGTCTCTACCTTAGGTCGAAAATATTTGCAATGTGGTTCAGTCTACTTATTATGTTAAATACATATAATGTATGTGATATTTTAAAAAACATTTGCTGAAGTTTAATACCGACAAAGCTTCTCATTGAATGGTTGTCAAAGACATTATTCACTACTTATGGGTAATCATGAAATAATAATTTATAGATAACCTGTAATGAATCATTCAAAAATTGTCAATTTTTGGAGAAAGCAAACAATTTTATTGGTTGTCAAGCTAAATTAATACCCTGTAGTGATTACAATAATATCGCAGATACTAATAATGATAATACGTAGTGTCTTCCATATGTAATTAAAATTATTTTGTTTCATTTCATTTCTTCACGTTTTCTATTCATACAATTGATCTATTGGGGAAGAACCTATGCTCCCAAAAGAGTGGTCACAGGGTTGATTATTGTAAAAATAAGATATACGTGTCTTGTATTTGAAGCACAATGAAATGCCTCCTACATATCAAGGATACGAGGTGATCCCACATATTATAAGCTACCTTGCATACAATAACAAAAATGCTCCCTGACCTATCCATCAAGTATACAAGGTGATCCCACATATTATAAACTACCTTACATACCATAACAAAAATACTACCAAAGATCTCAAACATTATCATTATCATTATCATTATCATTATCATTAGGGATGCCACGTGTTATAAACTATCTTACATACCATAACAAAAATTCTATCAAACATAGCAAACATTACTATTATCATTATCATTATCATTATCATTATCATTATCATTATCAACAGGTAAAAGAATGCGGTCAAATTCTAAATGACTTCATAGACAGCAGGTGAAACCGTATCACCGAGTTTCGCGTCACTTTTCCCCATTTCTGCCATCCGCGCACATTCTTAAAGTTGGTCGTACACATGGTTGTGTGCTGAGTACCCCGCAGTCCCCGCACGCCTGCTTACTGTTGATTCTCCCGCCGCTGATTTGAATGGGTAGGTACTCCGTCGGTACTCTGTACAGGTAACTTCATTATAAATGGCTCTCTGAATTATCGATCGGTAAAACCAAATAAAATGTCTAAAGAGTACATTTTATTTGACAAAAACTCTTCTTCCGGGAGGAATGTATTTTTCCTTGAAAATGGTTTCTGTAGTTCCCCGACCGTATGCGAGAACAAATTGTCTGAGTGTGAAGCGAATGCCACAGCGTTGGAGAATGCCAAGTTATCAAGGGCTATCTCAATGGAAAAGTTCTGTTGGGGTTCATCTTCCAAATAGTCGCTGTCTCGTGAAGACAAATTAATGGCGGCTGAAGATGGTGAGGAACTTCCAGATCTCCTAAATTTAGAGGATGGGTTGTCCAGCACAGTAGAATCTCCAACGCAGAGGCAGAGGGTTGGAGAAAGTTTGAGGAGTCTGAGAGAGATGGTCGGTGGAGGAGAGTGGATGGATGTAGCTCGAGTGTTTGAAGAAACCATTAGCTGTGTAAAGAGAATGCAGATGGAGATCTTCGCCAAATTCCAACACTTGTGAAGATTTTTACATTGTTCTGTACTGCATTACTTATGTTACCAACCCTCTTCAAGCCTTGTAAAACTTTTAAGAATTTCATAGTCACTATCTTTCCACTGTTTATCTCTTTGGCTTTGCCGTTTCTACTGGAAAAGTTTACTTTATAGAGATGCTTTTGTTTTAATGGGGCCCGGGCATTGTAACGAATCATTTTTTTGAAATTTCACATCCAACTTACCAGTCAACAACGAATCTGACAAAAGTCTATAGTTTTAAGTTGTGAATGTTATGGTTTGAGGAAAATCGAACCATATAGATGAAGGCTTACCATTAGAAGTTTGTCCCCCATCTATGGCATTCACCATTTATCAAATCAATGAATCTCGAGTAAAATAAAAAAAATCAAAGTTTCTTTTAATATTAATTATGTTTGAGAATAAAGATCTCACACAAACTTGTAGATATGGTGAATGGAGTATTATTCGAATTAGATATGGATAAAAAGCAAGTCATAATATTAAATAATAGGTGTGTTCAGGTTTAGTAGTCTTAATTTAAGATCAATATAAATGTAAAAGTTAAACCTTCGCCACCCAAAAAAGCGATTTAGGAATGGGGAAAGATGTGGGAGGCATCTCAAACAAGGATGGATTGTAAATCCTTGGAGAAGGGGGTTAACTAGAAGGTAATCATTTGCCCATAAATCTCATAAGCTTAATTCTCCTATTTGCTGCCAAATCACTGGCTTTATTTTCACTTCTTAGTATGGCAGAACTTAATCTAGGCAAATTGTAGTATCATTTTAGTTTTTTCATCAATTATGATCTTAATTCTCCTACTTTTGATGTTGCCTTCTAAAGTCACATTAATAATTAGTTGAGGGTCTCTTTTTGTAATGATGGTTTGCCATTATTTTGTCAAGGTAATTAGGATTCCTTTTAAAATATCTCTAACTTCTTTGATATTAAATATTTAAAGAAAATATAAGGAAAAATTAAAAGTTATGATCCTAGAAAATGTTATCATAATCAAAAAGTTTAAGATTACTTAAAAAATATCATTAAAATTGAATTTAATGCATTGTTAAAGACTTTACAAAAAATGGATAGATTGAATTTAATATTTGACCCACAAACAAACCTCTTATCAAAAAATCAATATTAATAATATTATTATAATATATATTAATGTAAATATTATTATAATATATATTAATGTAAATATTATATATAAATATTTTAACATACTAAAATATTATATAATTATAGTATATGTGCGTGTAATAGCCAAGGTGGTATTTAATTTGAAATAAATCAGATCATCATAGTAGTTGGAGGGAGTATGCAAAGATTGGTAAGAATTCGAACTCAGGTTTATTAGACTACTCAAAATAATCTAGTAGAGGAACAATATAATTTTCCACACCTGAGATATGGTCGAGAACATGTTGCTTACACAAATGAGTTATCAAACCAATATGTGAACACGTAAGACAACCAAATAGTCCAATTCTTATGTTTTGAGGTGTCAATACAACATGGAATAGACAACAGATAGGTTCAGTCTAATTTCACTCTCATGAATCACCTAGAAGGTGAATTCTAAGCTATAAATTATGTGGGCAGCATAAAAAACCAAGGTGATTATTTTGCAACCAATACTAGGTCTAAAAAAAGGGCAATGGAAGAAGCTCAGGTAGTTTCCCAAACATCTGCAACATCTTCTTCATCACATGTGAACCAAAAACTTTCAAATAATAGGCCGTCAATTACACCCTCAGCTCATCAGCTTGTGCCTTAGGATGCAAGTGCCCCCAAAGAAAATTTAAAATGGAGTAACGATCAGATCAACGTGGTAGATCAGATGAAGAAGCTGCACATGAATATCTCTTTGTGGGATTCATTAGCAATGCTGGGATAAAAGGAAACACTCTAGAAGGAATTGTATGGGCTAAATGAATAGGCTATCCCAACAAAGGTTGATAATGTTTTGATCATGAATGGGCACCCTTCCATGGTAGGTCAAGCAAGGAAGGATGAAAAGGTTCCTCCTTTCTACCTGTCTTCAGTCATTGGATATTTATTGGTTCATAATTGCATTATTGATAGTGGGTTAAGCACCTTAGTAATGCCCAAATGTATAGTAGATAAGCTGGGACTCAAATATGAAGAGATGACCAAGGGACTCCTGCAGCTAGATGGATCACCAGCTAAGAAACTAGGAGTGGTAAGAGGCTTGAATCTAAAACTGCACGCTTGTCCAACTTTCTCAGTTACCCACAATGTGGTAGTGGCGGATGTTCCTCCCTACTTTGCTCTCTACTTATCTAGGTATTTCACATCTAAAATAGGTGGGTACCTAGCAACAAACTGGTCTTTCATGGTTTTTTAAACCAAATATGGGAATAAGGTCAAGATTGAGTTAGAGCCAATCCATAGAGATCATCTAGAGTCATACTCACTGAAGATAGAAAATGTCAACTACACCATCATTGATGAAAAATAATTCAAAATGGACCAATCTCTTCCCTCTTCCCTTGAAGGAGTTGTTGACCTGCTCTTAGACGAATGGGGAAATGACAACTTTGAACATGACCCATACAAGTTCATAGAAGATGAAGGTCTTGGAATTTATTTCATGCATGAAGAGATTAATTTTGTGCCAAATTTCATGAAGGAAAACTAAGAGAGCTTGGGTTTATGGCAACTCTTCTTTGATGGCTCAAGAAGTGAATTGGGAGCTGGTGGTGTAGTAGTGTTAATTTCACCCTCAAAGGAGAGATAATTCTCAACTTTTAGATTCTAATTTTCCTACACATGCAATGTTTTAGAATATGAGTCTCTCATTCATGGTTTGGAGTGGGCAAGGAAAAGAGGAATTAAAGAACTACAAGTTTTTAGAGACAGTGAGTTAATCATAAATCAAGTGAGAGCTCAAAATTTGACCAAGAATTCCTTGCTTAAGTATTACAAGCATAGGGTTGGGGACTTAGTAGAGAGTTTCCTTGATTTCAATGTTAATTCCATTCCAAGAGAGCAAAATAAGTAGGTAGACAGACTAGTGGCAGTTGGTGCCCAATTTGGCATTCCCAAGGAGATAGGTCGAGATAGCAGTTCATGCCATCTAAAAGTGTCAATCAAACCCTCCATGTCTAATAACATCACCAATTGATAGGTGTTTGATAGTGAACAATAGATAGTGCTCTTCTAAGAGGTTGAGTTTGCTTCAAAGAATCAAGCTAAGCTGCAACAGTTGTATGGTGGCTAGATTGTTCAGTTGAAAAACAACAAACTTTCCAAAGGCTTGGTCACTCTCGAAAGCATCTTCAATAAGGATGACCAACTAAAAAATTACAAATCAAGCATCACAACTAAGAAAGAAAACTATGAAAAAGTTAAATATTCAAGAATAGGTTGCTTGCACTTGGGAAGGTATGTATGAAGGATGAGAGGCATTCTTTCATTTTGCTATGTCAAGAGTTCACATATGTTTTTGCTTGGGAGTATTGTGACTTAAAGGGTTTTGACCCAAGCTTGGCCCAACACACCATTGAGCTAGAGGAGGGTGCCAAACCCATCAAACAAAAATAAAGGCCTATTAATCTAAAGATTGAGCCTCTCATGCAAAATGAACTCAACAAAATGATTGAGTCCAAAATTATATTTCCTATCAAACACTCTTCTTGGCTAGCCAATATTATCCCCGTTAGTAAAAAGAATGGGGAGATTAGACTATGTGTGGATTTTATAGATCTCAATAGAGTCTCATTGAAAGATCACTATCCTCTCCCAAATATGGAGCAGATCTTCCAAATGGTGATAGACAGTGAACATTTCTCCCTCCTAGATGGGTTTTCAGAGTACAATCAGATTCTAGTGAAAGATTGTGATTAGTACAAGATAGCCTTCACTGCCACATGGGGAACATTTACTTACAAGAAAATTCCATTTGGATTGTCTAATACTAGAGCCACCTTTTAGTGAGCCATGGACATGGCTTTCTAGGGTCTGATAAATAATATTGTATTGGTTTATCTTGATGACATGATAGTCTTCTCCAAGGATGCAGGCCAACATCTAAAACACCTAAGGTAAATCTTTGAGAGGTGTAGAGAGTTTTGTATATCTCTTAACCCAAATAAATGTGTGTCCATCGTCCATGAAGGTAAACTCCTTGGTCATGTTGTTTCAAAAGGGGGCTTGACCATTGATGCAGAAAGAGTTTGTGTCATCCTAGTGATGTCCTTACCTAAGCATAAGAAAGGTCTACAAAGATTCTTTGGTAGAATAAACTTTATTAGGAGATTTATCCCAAATTTTATCAAGATAGTCAAGCCATTGACCTCCATGCTGAAGAAAGATGAGAAATTTGTGTGGATATCATAAAAGAAGGATAGTTTTAAAGGGATCAAGTAGGCTATCACTCAAGCTCCTACCTTGATCAGTCTCGATTTATCTAAAGATTTCAACCTTTACACATTCAATAATGAGGAGGTAATATCTGCCATGCTTATCGAAGCAAATGATGAAAACATTGAACCACCACTTGCATTCTTTAGACAAGGTTTTGAAGGTTTTGAAATCAGGTACACATATGTTGAAAAGCAAGTCCTTTCAATCAGATGAAGCTTGAAGAAATTCAGACATATGCTATCAAACAACAAAGTTCATCTCATGGTGCCACATCCCAGTGTCAAATATTTCTTGATTAGCTATGATCTAAATGAAAAGAGAGCAAGATGGATCACCAAGGTAATAGAAAATGACATGGATATCAAAACCACCAAGCTGACAAAGGGAAAAGGGCTATGTGAACACCTTGCTATAAACCTTAAATAATAGAAGGAGAGCATTTTTCTACTCCATGATGAATCTACAATAGAGGAAGCAATAATCATGAAGGACTGGGCACAAGACATGACACATTTCCTTCTCATTGGTGAGTGCCCACAGGGCCTTGATAGGACTAGGAGGAGGTATTTTAGATTCCAATCACTTCCTTATGTCCTGATTGATGGGGTAATGTTTAGATTATATATTTTACGATTACTCTTAAGATGCATAGATTGAAGTTAGGTCGACAGTGTACTATCCAAGTTTCATGACAGGCTAGTTGTTGGTCACTTTGCTCCTAAGCCTATAGCTAGAAGGATTTTGAGGGCTAGTTAATTTTGGCCCAGTTTATTCAAAGACACTCATGTATAGATATGGAGGTTCCAAAAATGTGCCCTCTTTGATGGAAAGTAATGGCTAGCTACAATGCCTCTATAGCCTATTCAAGTAGAGCAGTCGTTCATGTTGAGTTGTGGAGCTAAAAGCTTCATAAATGAGCTAGCACAGTAACTGTCAATGGTTAGGACCAACCAACAATGGTTGGGGTCAACTAACACTAGTCAGAACTAGTTAGGGGTCGACTATCATTAGTCAGGGGTTGACCAACATCGGTCAGGGGTCGGCCGACATCAATCATCTGTAGACCGACACTGATGTCTGTGCGTTTGCATGTGTTTCTAGAATTAGATTTATTCTAATTTTAGGAGAAAAATTGGTTTGCATGTAAATACTAATTTTAGTCTTGAGTCTATTTTTCTAATTACTGTTTGCCTTGGATCCTATTTAAGAGACCCATGGGGCAGTATTGTAATCAAGAGAATGGAATAACAACTCGGTTATTGAGTTGATTGTGATTGTAATTGTGTGTGAGAGAGAGAGAGAGAGAGAGAGAGAGAGAGAGAGAGAGAGAGAGAGAGAGAGAGAGAGAGAGAGAGAGAGAGAGAGAGAGAGAGAGAGAATTAATGTACACCCAAGAGGTGTGGGAAAAGTGAGATTTTTTCATTGTATTTCCTTTTAGAAGAGTTGAATACAAGATTGGTTGTTTCTCATATCTCCTATTATTTGTTGTTTCTTATTTCTAGTTACTTATTACTTTTGGTTTAATTCTGTGTTTAATTACTTATACAAAAGTAATCAATTGTACTCGTAGATCCTAACAAGTGGTATCAAAGTGGGTTAGTGTTTGTTGATTACAGAATTAACTCATAGGGGTTTTTGATTGAGTGGGAGCAAAGCAATGGCATAAGAAAGTAAACTAAGAATGGAGAAATTCAATGGCAAGAATTATCAATTATGGAGGATGCAGATTGAAGATTATCTGTATAAAAAAGATTTGTACTTACCGTTGGGTGGGGTTTCAAGTAAGCCCACAGATATGCAAGATGAAGAATGGAATGTTCTTGATAGAAAGGCTCTTGGATCTATAAGGTTGAGCCTGGCATCTATTGTAATTTCTAACTTATCACAGGCAAAGACAACACTAGAGTTAATGGATACTTTGGAAAATTTATATAAAAACCCTCAGCTTCAAATAAGGTATATCTTATGAAGCAATTATTTAATTTGAAAATGCAAGAAGGTGGATCTATATATAGTCATCTTAATGATTTCCATGAAATTGTAAATCAGTTAAATTCAGTCAAAATAGTTTTTGATGATAAAATTAAGGCTCTCTTAATCTTATGCTCTTTATCTAAAAGCTGGCACAGCTTGGTAATGGCAGTTAGTAATACTGCATCTACTTCAAATATCTTGAAAGTTATGATGTTATTAGTGTAATCTTGAATGAAGAAATTCGTAGGAAAAGCACAGGGGAAACATTAGGTAATGCTTTAAGTAATGAAAGTAGGGGAAGGCAAAGAGAGAAGGGTAAGCAAGGGAAATCAAGGTCAAATATGGGAAGGAGATCCAAATCCAAAAATGAAAAAATAACTTGTTGAAATTGTGGAAAGAAAGGGCATGCAAAGAAAGATTGTTGGTTGAAGGATAACAAAGAAAATTAGCATGAAGGTAATAAGGAAGCAAATGTTGCAGGTATTGTTGCATAGGATGCTCTTATATTTTCTTTGGATAGTCAAGTAGAATCATGGGTTTTAGATTTTGGTGCTTCTTTCCATGCAACCCCAAATAGAGAATTTTTCAATGATTATGTCCATGGAGATTTTGGAAAAGTTTATTTAGGGGATGATGAGCCTTGTCAAATTGTTGGCAAAGGAAAAGTGTAGCTAAAATTGGAGAATGGCAACACATGGGTGGTGAAGGATGTCATGCATGTACCCATCCTGAAGAGGAATCTAATTTCTATAGGAAAGTTGGGTGATGAGGGTTGCACAGTAACTCTCACAGCTGAATCTTGGAAAGTTTCCAAGGGTGCACTTGTATTAGCAAGAGGTAAGAGAGTATGTACACTTTATCTATCTACTTGTATTACTGATTATTCTCCTTCTATTTTATGTACTTCAGATGTAGATGCAAAGTTGTGGCACTATAGGCTTGGTCACATGAGTGAGAAGGGAATGAATGTTCTTAAGTCAAAAGGTAAGCTTTCGTATTTGAAAATCATAGATCTAGAATTCTGTGAGCATTATATTTTTGGGAAACAAAAGAAAGTGAGGTTTCTAAAAATTGGGTCAACAAAGAAGAAGCACAGGTTAGGCTTATTCACATAGACGTGTGGAGACCAACTCAAGGAGCTTCTATTAGAGGATCATAGTATTATGTTTCTGATGCTACAAGAAAGGTATGGGTTTATTGCATAAAGAGGGAATATGATAATTTTGACACATTTAAGAAATCGAAAGCTTTGGTTTTCAATGAGAAGGTGATGTACAGTGATCAATTCAAGAGGCTAAATAATTCTGAGCAAGGCAATGTTGATTTGGACAAGGTTATGATCCAAAATGAGCTCAGAGGTAAAAATCATTACTCACAAGAAAACACAGATATCGACATCGGTCAGGCAGAGACCGATGTTGATCAAACAGGAACCGACATCGGTCAGGAGGAACCAACATCAGTCAGGTGCAGACCGAGAGATGACTAGAATCGATCACTATCAGAATGAAATTTGGGCAGACAGCAAGCTCTAAAACAATGGTATTTGAGGTTTGACAGGTTTATGACAGAGCATGGCTTTAGTAAATGTCAATCTGACCATTGTGTTTATTTTACTAAATTGGATAATGGTAGTTATATTATCTTCTTACTATATGTAGATGATATGCTTATTGTAGGTTCACACATGCAAGAAATTACTGAGCTAAAGGTAAAATTAGCTCACACATTTACCATGAAAGATTTAGGAGCAGTAAAGAAAATCCTTGGCATGACTATTAAGAGAGATAGGAAAAATCATAGTTTGATTTTGTCTCAAGAGGATTATGTGAGTAAGGTGTTGGAAAGGTTTAATATGTAGGATGCAAAACTGATAACCACACCTATGGCTGGACAGTTCAAGTTAAGCAAAGAAGAGTGTCCTAAATCACATGATGAGGTTGAGTACATGAGCAGAGTTCCATATGCTTCAGTAGTTGGGAGCTTGATGTATGCAATGGTATGTACTAGACCTAATATTGCCTAAGCAGTGGGAGTTGTCAGCAAGTTTATGGCCAATCTAGGAAAGGAACACTGGAAAGCAATTTAGTGGATTCTCAGATATCTGAGAGGGACCAGCAGGAGAAGCACCATAGGATATGTGTTCACTGTTGGTGGAATGGTGGTTACCTAGATTTTAAAGTTACAGAATGTTGTTGCCTTGTCTACAACAGAGGCTAGCAAGGAAATGATTTGGATGACTCAATTCATGGAAGAGTTGGGAAAGGAGCAAGAGAGTTATAGATTGTATAGTGATAGTCAAAGTGCAATTCATTTGGTAAAGAATTCAGCCTTTCATTCTAGAGCTAAATATATACAGCTTATGTACCACTTCATTAGACAGGTATTGGAGGATGGATAGTTGAAGCTGGAAAAGATCCATACAGATAAGAACCCTGCTGATATGTTAACAAAGCCAGTAACAAAAGAGAAGTGGAATCTTTATTCAACTTTTGTTGGTCTTCAAGATTGAACTTGAAGATGGAGAAATAAGCTAGAGGATGTTGATGTACAGGTACAGGTGTAGGTATTTATCTCTAAGTGGTAGATTGTTGAGTTGTGAAGCTAAAAGCTTCATTAATGAGCTAGCACAGTAACCATCAGTGGTCAGGACCAACCAACATCAGTTGGGGTCGATCGACATCGATCATAGCTAGTTAGGGGTCAACCAACATCAGTCAGGGGTCGATCGACATCGGTCAGGGGCGATCGACATCAGTCATCTATAGATCGACACTGACGTCTGTGCATTTGCATGCATTTCTAGAATTAGATTTGTTCTAATTTTAGGAGAATAGTTGGTTTGCATGTAAAGACTAATTTTAGTCTTGAGTCTATTTTTCTAATTAATGTTTGCCTTGGATCCTATTTAAGAGACCTATGGGGCAGTATTGTAATTAAGAGAAGGGAATAACAACTTAGTTATTGAGTTGATTGTGATTGTAATTGAGAGAGAGAGAACTCTTGAGGGAGAATTACTGTACACCTAAGAGGTGTGGGAAGAGTGATATTTGTTCATTGTATTTCCTTTTGGAAGAGTTGAATACAAGATTGGTTGTTTCTCGTATCTCCTATTATTTTCTATTTCTAATTTCTAGTTACTTATAACTTTTGGTTTAATTCTGTGTTTAGTTGCTTATACAAAAGTAATCATTTGTACTCATAGATCCTAACAGTTCATGCAATGGGGCCTAAACTTCATAAGAATGATCAACCCTCCTTCTAGTGTTGGCCATAAATGGGTCTTTACTGCTACAGACTACTTCACAAGATGGGTAGAATCTTTTGCTTTAAAAGAAGCCAATGAAAATGCAGTCTTAGACTTTTATGATAGCTTGGTGACAAGGTTTAGAGTCCTAGCTACAATCATCTCAAACAACACATTAGCTTTCTTGGGAACCAAAACAAGTGAGTGGGTATTGGGATATTACATCTACCTTACCACTTCTTCCAACTACTACCCACAAGGAAATGGGCTAGATGAGTCCACCAACAAGAATCTGATCAGAATCATCAGAAAGACAATAGAGGAAAATCAAAGATCTTGACATGTTAAGCTGAAAATAGCCTTGTGGGTAGACGGGGTTACTCCAAAAAGGAAAGTTGGAAATTCACCATACACACTTGTGTATGGAAGGGAAGCTAGACTTCCTATTTCATTTGAATTTCTAGCATTGGATCTTACTTACCAACTGCAATTGGAAGAAAGTGATAGCATTAAAGTTAGACTTTGTGAATTGATGGAACTTTAGGAGATAAGAAAACAAGCCATGGTTTCTATCACCAACCATTAGTAGTAAACGAAGAATCACTTTGATAAGAAATTCTCATCAAAAAGATTTTCTAAACGTGACATCATCTTAAAATGGGATGAGGACTGAGCTAAGCCTAGAAAACACATGAAGTTTGATGCCTTATGGAGTGGTTCGTATATCATCACTCAATGTAAGCAATATAACACATTTTAACTCTCCAATTTGGATGGTGGGGAACTACATATCCTAGTTAATGAGATATATCTTAAGCATTATCACTAAGCCTCTTCTCATTGTGTACATATTTTCCCTATTTTCCCCTATTTTCCCTAAGTGCTTTTGTGCATGTTCATCATTTTTTAGCCTTGTGTGTGTTTTGTTTACCATTTGGGGGTAAAAGATTCATGTTGATTCTTTAGTCTCTCAAGGTTATTGTCATCCTTTTGGGCTATATTTTGACTATGTGCCTAATGGACTTGTAAGCCACTAGTTTTTCTAAGCATAACAGGCATGCTTCCCTTGAGAATCACCAAATTTGTTGACCATTTTTGGTTTTACAGGCCCAAAATCAGTCTCCCTTGCTTCCATGTTGTCCTAAGCAGTCAATATTTGATGTATTTCACCTTACTACAATTATGCCATTTCTCTTTGTAATAGACCCATTTCTATAAAAAGCCAAGTGACTTGAGTCTTGTAGATGTTTCGGGTTGATCTGAAGGCTTGTTTCGCTTTAGTAAATCACCTTGGACAGGATTTTGGAAAAGGAATGGGCTAATTTCAAAGAGATATAAGTCTTTCATAAAGCTTGGAAGGACAAGTGCCCTTGCGAAGGGTAGGCAGGTGACAAATTGGACCATTCAAGTAGGCTCTGACTAGCAAATTTGGACCCGAAGTACCCTTGTGGAGGGCAGAGAGTACCTTTAAAAAAGAGTAAGGCATAGGGCCTGAAGGGGATTTTTCCTTCAAAAAATGACAAGGCAAAAGGGACAAAGGATTTCGTTAGACTTTTGTCCGAATAAAATCCATGTAGAACCAAAGGGTGAATTCCTTTGGACAAAGTACCTGAAGGAATTCCTTTAGACATTTTGTCTGAAGAAATTCATAAAGGAAGAAACCCAAGGCAAATTCCTTTAGACAAATGCCTGAAAGAATTCCTTTGGACTTTTGTCTAAAGGAATTTGTTAAAAGAAAAGATTGAGAATTTGAAGGAAAGATTTCCTTTGGGCAAAATGTATGAAGGAATTTCTTTAGACATTTTGTCTGAAGAAATTGGGAAGACAAAGGAGCCCGAAGGACAAGTACCCTTGCAGTTGACTCTCAACTACCGAGAAGGGACCTTCTCATCTTTTATGAAAGGTCACCTTCCCTTTGATAAGTTTCTATTTGCAAAAGGCCGAAGGAATTACCAAAGGGATGATGGGCCTGAGCACGTCAACTTTAACATAGTGAACTAGCCATTAGAGTTTCAAACATCTGGTGACATGTGTGTGAACGTCAAATTCATGGCAGAAAAATAGCCATTGGTTTTCAAATAATGACATGCCTATAGATGTCAATTTTATGGTGATGAAATAGCCATTAGTTTTTTAAATAGTGACAGGCACGTAGATTTCAATGTTGATGGGATGCTTCAGCCATTGAGGAGAAGCCAAAGGAGCAATGCCTTCGAACAAGTGGCCAAAATATTTATTTTGAGTATTTCACCTGAAAGAACTCTTGACAAGTGGTTGAAAGAGCTCATGAGCGCAGGCCCAAAGAAATTAAAAGGGGCTCAGAGACCCGAGGACAAACTTAGTGACCCATCAAAAAAGATAGCCCTGAGGTCTAAAGACCCAAGAAAAGACAAAGGCCAAGCACAAAAATTAATAAAATAGTCTAGGTGGCACAGAAAGAATTGGTAGAGAAGTTATTACTTTAGATGAAATAGTCTCCACTAAGTGGTCATCAGGGGCAGCATGGGCATTCAATAGAGTGGTTTCTTTTTCTTTGTTTTACATTAATGAGCAGACAGTTGTGTAAAATTCACTAAGAAGTGGCCTTATCATTCAAACAATGAATAAACCCATGCTTTTGCAAGAACATTTAAGACAATTTAAGCTACAAAGTTAATACCTGTGACATCTTTAGCATGGTTCTTTCAGGACATTTACAGAAGGATGACACTAGCATGAGAAAATTCCTCTTTTCTAGGTGTTCAACGCAGCATGGGTGTTTTATTCTAGAAGGCACCAAAAGTCTTTCTCTTAATACTATATATTGTAACCTCTTAGTTGAGAAATGGATCTCTCACTTGTGTAAGGTGAAGCCCTATGAAATTTTACCTTTGAATCAATAAGAATGTGTTTTACCTCCTTTTGACTGGTTATACTTCTAAATATGTTTGTGTATCAACTCTATGTTCAGTCATTTCAGCTTGATGCTTTCATAGGTTGAAACCAACGTATCTAGTATAGCCAAGACCATTTTCTATAGGTTAACAAGAAGTGTGCAAGTTGGAGCATAGAGACAGAAGATCAGTTATCTGATAGTATGCTTCTGTAGTGCCTATGGTAAGTCCTTTTGCTTTTTGTCTTCATTAATCCCCCTATTGAAGTACCCTATAGTTTGGTTTTTTGTTCAGATGAAGTGTATGTTTGCCCTCTTGATCTTAAGTGTTGATATAGCTGAGTAGATCAAAAAATCAATAGGTGCATCACCATTTAGATAAATTCTATTTTGGTTATATCCTTCTCTCTTTTCACCCCCGCCCATTATTACCTTAAATATGCATCAAAGGGAGCTAGCCCTTATCTAGATATTCTTTCCTCAGTTTTTCCATACCCACAGCAAGAGGAAAGTCTCCATTGTGCCACGTTGAAGAGACAAGCTGAGCCTTCTTTCAAGGGTGCAATCCACAATGTCAACATTGCCCATAAATCTCATAAGCCTAATTCTCCTATTTGATGCCAAATCACTGGGTTTTATTTTCATTTCTTAGTATGGCAAAACTTAATCTAGTCAAATTGTAGTATCATTTGAGTTTGTTAGAATCTAGTCAAAATTTAATCTAGGTGCATAATTCTAAGCAAAATTAGTTTGAATCTATTTTTCAAGGTGAGTTTGTTAGACTCAGATAAAATCGTCAATCAAAGGCATTTGATAATTTTGGACTTATCTTGTAGAAATGTTACAAACTATTTTGAATTTGAACCCACATAAAGTTAAATGTAAATTAGGAGATTATTAGTGTCAAACTGACATTAAAATGACTACAAATAGTTAAAGATCCTAGTGTGTCTCACTTTTTGACATAAAGAGGCCACATACACTTACAATCTCTTTTCAAAATATTTTGAGTTTAGGTCATCGATATTAATCCTCGTCACTTTTAGTGTTGGAGAAGTATATTAAGAGGGCACATTAATATTATAATTTTTATTATAAAAAGTAAGTAAATTCCAATCACTTCATGAGATGGAGGTGATGGGAAGTCCACATCACATAAGTGGTTGTGGGAGTATTTATGCTATCATTGAAGTTTTTGAAAAAGAAATTTTTTTGATAGGGTATTGATCATACTTTGATTCAATGTGTATGACACACTCCTCTATAGTTGAGGTCTTGAAAATATTTAAATTAAATATAAAATCTCTTTTTGAGTTTAGATTTGAAGAAACACTAGGATGAGCACATGTAGTTTTTCAATAAAAGATGGAATCGTCAAAATATAAGTTTTTCGTTAATTATAGCAAAATTCTTAGATTTATATAATTGAAAGAGAATAGTAGACTTAAATAAATTCAAAATAAATGCAATATATCTACACCATTGTATGTAATCCTCAAAGAGATAAATCCTCCATGAGGTAGGTTCAAGATGAAAGGAAGAAAATAGATTAAATGTCCATTTCTAATCATCCTAAAGGGGGAAGGTGATCTGGGCAGCAATTTAGGGGACAATTCGGATGACAATTCCACCCCAATTGATGACAAAACTTCTGGGAGCCATAACTTTTGTACCGTAGCTCCAATTGAGTCTCCGTTTGAGCCATTGGAAAACTAATAATGAGGAGAACATCATGAAATGGCATGGATATCCTCTCTATGAATTTTGACCCTTGAAAACTCAATGGAAGTGCCCCAACTTTCAATTTTAGTAACGTAGTATAAAAAATAGTAAGTTTCTAAAAATAGTAATTCCTCGAATTTCATATTGTTTTAAAGCATGGAAGTCAAAAAAATTAATCTCCCTCGATATTTTTTACCTTACACATCCTCCCCCTACTTTAACAATAGGTATAAATAAAGATGTAACTCAAAATAGAAAATTAGACATCTCTTCCTAGAGATAAGCATATAGTTGTATTGTGATATTGAGTAATAATACATCTCTTCTCAGAGAATTCATTATTACTGTGTTACTTCTTTGTTATTGAAATATTTATCAACCAAAACTTTTGAGTTTTGGATCAGTGGTATTAGAGCGGTTTGTCTTGAGAGTGTATGATCTTGAGGATGAGGTTAGGCTACAAGAAGCTTGCGTGCAAAACAATAGAGCTTCCAAACTATCCACCTGTTCGCTCCAAATGACTTTAAATGACAGACGACACTGAGACATCCGATCCTTTTAAGGAAATGGTGAATGAAGCCCTCTAATGGACACAAGCATAGATGCTACAACAATTTGTCTAAATTCTTCAACAACTCCCGATGGTAAATTCTAGCTCCTCAGCTGCACTTCTTGGCTCCTCATCCATAGAACATCCTTTCAGTTCCCTAACACCCTTCAAGGTTCAGGTGAATTTTGATATTCTAAAATTTGAAGGTAAAATTAATGTTGATGCAGTAAAAAATTGGTTAGATCAATTGTCTTCCTACTTCTTTGTAAACAAATTCACCGATGGAGAAAAGATCATTTTTTCTCTTCTGAAAGCATCATTGCCCATGAAAAATTGGTTGGAAGTGTACAAACATAGATTCAATATAAATGACATTGGCCTTGAGGTGGAACCTACCTAGGATGATTTTGTGGAAGCGGTGAAAGAAGAATACTATCCCATTGGAGCATATGATGATCTATACATACAGTGGTAATAACTTCACCAAGGTAAGGACCAATCTGTTTAAGATTACATATATATTTTTCATTCTTTGTCTGCAAGATTGGGCATCTAAGAAAGTGAGAAACATAAGACTCTCAAATATCGTGGTAGACTATAATGGTACATACGGGGGGAATGGAACTCTTCAATTTGGAAACCCTCAGTGAGGCATACAAATTCATAGTGAAGATTGAGGAGAAGCATGGTAGAAGGAATATGAAGAGTCATCCCTCAAAATAGAAAAGTGACAAGGAAGGTCAAACACGAAGCCAACAAATAAGAAGCAAGGACTATGCATGCCATTGCCAGAACCAACTAGGCCTTGGAAATCTGTCTCAATGGATTTTCTCTCAGGTTTGCCCACTTCAAAACATGGTGAGGACTGTATTTTTGTGGTAGTTGATCATTTTTCAAAAATGGCTATCATGATTACTTGTAAGAAAAATATATCTGCTGAAGAAATTACTCAACTCTATTTTAGTCATGTATGGCTCTATTTTGGTCTCCCCAAGTCCATTGTCTCAGATCGAGATAGCAGGTTCTTGAGCATCTTCTAGTCCACTCTATGGAAGATAATGGATACCAAGCTGATGAAGTCCATAGTCTTCCATCCACAGACTGATGGTCAGACAGAGGTGGTGAACCGCTTGATTGTTCACATGATTCAGATGTATCACTCCAAAAATCCACGTACATGGGATGAGGGGCTTATTTTCATACAACATAGATACAATCAAGACTTATATAGCTTGACCAAGCATAGTCCATACCAACTATGCTTTGGGTTCCAACCCATGGCACCAATTGATATAGTTGTTCCATTCTACACCATGGAATACACACCTCATGGAAGATCCAAGGTAGCAAAATAAACAAAGTTCATTGAACAAATGTAACACATCCAAGAACAAGTTCATAACATCCTAGAGAAGATGAATCAGAAGTATAAGCAATGCCATGACAAACATAGGATTGCACACCATTTTTCTATGGGTGATAAAGTTTGGTTGTGGCTTTAGAAGGAATGACTTGCAGGCCCACATAGAAAATTTTGGCCTTTGTAATATGGTCCCTACACCACTAATAAAAAATTTGGATAAAATGTTTTTGAGTTGAACCTACCAGCCTACCTTGGTTTGCATCCAATATTCAATGTGGAGCTCCTCAAACCATATCATCCACCTCTATTAGACACTTCAGTCATAGTAGAACAACTCGACATTGATGAGCTTGATCCATAGAGTTTTGATTTAGTAGAAGAGGATCGGATTGTGGATACATGGATGAAGACAACAACAGGATGCTCTATTTTTCTTTATTTAGTGGTCAAAAGAGGCCAGCTTAGACACAAAGGTGAGTGGCTCACAGAGAATCAAATCAAGACACAACTGCCACACCTGATGAGGCACATTGATGCAATGGGGACCATTTCCATTCAAGGAGGGAGAAATGATTCGGGCAGAAATTTAGGCTACAATTCGGTTGACAGTTCCACCCCAATTGATGATGAAACTTCTGGGAGTCATAACTTTTGCACTGTAGCTCCAATTGACTCACCGTTTGAACCATTAGAAAGATAAGAATGAGGAGAATGTCATGAGATGACATTGATCTTTGATAAATTAATTTTGACTCTTGAAAAACCAATTAAAGTGCAAAAAATTTCAATTTTAGTAGTGTAGTCTAAAAATAGTAAGTTTTTAAAAATAGTAATTCCTGAAATTAGGTATTGTTTTAAAGCATGGAAGTTGAACCACTTAATCTCCCTCAAGATTTGTGACCTTCCGCATCCTCCCCCTGATTTCAAAATAGGTATAAATAAATATGTAACCCAAAATAGAAAATCAAACATCTATTTCCAAAGATAAGCATATAGTTGTATTGCTATCTTCAGTAATAATACATCTCTTCTCAGAGAATTCATTATTACTATGCTATTTCTTTATTCTTGAAATATTTATCAACTAGAACTTTTGAGTTTTGGATTAGAAGGCCTTTCTAAAAGAAATGCTTGAAGGTTTATGGCCTGTAACATGCAAGACATATATGATAAACAATTCCTAAATGGTGTAGTCATTCTTTTAAAGGAAGGTCTTGATAAGTTAAATATCATAGAAAGTGGGCAAGCTTTAACTCACACTAAACTTATCAATTGATGTTGAGGTAAAAAACTCCCAGTCATAAGGGAAGAATTCAGAATCCATCAACTATTAATCTTGATTTAAAGCTTTGGGAAAAGGGATAAGAAATATATATAACAAACATGGATAGTTCTTTCTAAAAGGTATATCAATATTCCACTGCCAATATTTTTAGCAAGAAATTGGTGGTTGCAAACTCAACTTTTGCAATATAACATCTAGCGTAAGATTTTGAAATTGATAGATGGAAGACAAGTCTAACAAAATAATTTGGTATTTATTTATAAGATTGGCCAAGGAGTCAAATCTAATGAAGATAGAAGATCACAAATAATATTAATGCTAATGTAAAGAACTCAAAAGTCTTGATTCTAATAGTTTATATTAACAATAATATACTATTAATAATGATGAAAAAATACCATAGGCTATGGTCATTAGAAGGGAGACTATTTGACAAATTATATAATAGACTAAAAACATTTTCAAATGCCATGAGAAAAGAAGGTACCTTCTATTTTAATAAGGGCATTAGTTGTAAACAAACTATAAAACCTCAACTTGGTCTAAACCTTTATACCATAAAAGAAGCCAAATATATAAATTTTATATAAATTGTATGAGAATATATTTTTAGGCCGCAAACCCATTAATAACTCGAATAAACTACTTGGAAAATAAGGCAATACAATGTCTATGAACATCAAAAATACCAAGGTGCACTTCTGGGTGTAGCATCATATGTATTTCTAGGTTGTATTCCTATGCATACAAAGTCTAAAACTATGTATTGTGCCTACAATAACTGATTTATGATGCAAACCCTAATCCTCCTTGCAAGTAAGGAATGAATTGAAAAGTGTTTTCATTAGTAGGATAGGATGGACATCCTCAACACTCTATTGTGAAGAGACTTACCAACAAACCAATACTTTGAGAGGGATGAATCTCGAGGTATTTCTCCCCACCTAAGTTTTGGTGCAAGTGCAACTGATGCTAGAATGATACTAGTCTCAAATGCCTTGAGTGTGTTTGAGATTAGAAATCTAAAAAATCTGAGCTTACGGAAACTATAGATGGTAGTATGTAGAAATAGGTCAGAATAGGGATTAATAACCTTGATTTTTCTCAACTTATTTTTTGTTTGAATAGGTATTTTGTTTCTAATTTCCATCTAGTGGATATAAATCTAAAATTCATGTATTTATGGTGTGTTATAGGTTCTGGAGATAAAAGAGATGCTTAGGCTGACCTTAGGAGGGTTTTACCTTTAAAAATATATTCCTTCAAGAAAGATAGGGTAAAGGACATAGGCACTATTTTGGGGACACTAATGCCATGTGGCTCTAGTGTCCTTAATGTTCAACTAACAGACTATTCACACAAAGGGCCAGGATCAATAAATGAGGTTCTGAGACTATGTTTGAGCTGATTAGGGATGCCTATGTTTGGCATAAAGGCTAGAAAAGTGTGATAGTAAGCTCTAGGATAGGGCCAGTGCTAAGCTAGGAATAGGTTGTCTCAAATAGCACTCTTAGCACTCAAATACCACTTTTAGGTGATTACACATAACTTTTAATTAAGTATTTATTTATGTTTATTTTTACTTTCTTTTGTCTTTTTATTTCTGTGATACCATAATATCTTTTTCTTATGGTTGTCATTTTGTTGTGTTCATGAGCATGTTTTCTCTCTCCTCTTTATGTTTGTGTTTGTTTCTTCTTGTTGATCATATCCTATTTGTTTTTTTTGGATGTTCTTCCCTTGATTATGTCTTGTCGATGTTTGGATCTATTTTTTTAATTGTCCTTTTCTTTTGTTGGATTTTATGCACTAATATCTCTATAATTCAAACATTGAGAAACACATAAATAATCTATCATCATTATAAAAGATATCTAATAACATTAAAATATCTAAGAATCAACTAAAATAAGTATTATTGAGGTTCCATACAAATTTGTAATCTATTTATTCATTTTCATATCTAGGCACACTCTACATATGATATATCTAGACTATGGCCCTCACTTCTTCGAAAGTGTTATTGAATTCCTTAGGGGCCTATCTCCATGATGAATTTATCATTTGATGATTTATTTTATCCTCTCTTATTTTTATTTTTTTTAATTATTAATATGTTGGATCATACTATTTATGACTATAAAATTATGCTTTAAGCTATCTTAAATCCTAGTTGTGCTTGTGTAGTTATAACTTTCTTCATGTATACATCCTTTTAATGCCAACCATGGATACATAATTATAGTGCTTCATGAATGGAAAGCGTTGTAATCAATACTTATTGAAATTTATGGAAGCAAAATCCAAGAGCTAGCCATCCATTTAAATTATCATGGATAAGAATGAGGAGACTACCTTAGATATTAAAGTTTAACTTCCACTTTCACCACCCCAAAAAATTGTTAATGAAGGGGGAAAGATGTGGGAGGCATCCAAAATTAGGATGGATTGTAAATGAATAGACAAGGGGTACCTAGAAGGTACTCATTTTGTCCATGGATCCTACTAGTTGGAATCTCCCATTTTCTGCCCAATCAGTGTCTTTATTTCCATCTCTCTTAATGTGGCAAAACTCAATCCAATCAAATTGAAGTATCAACTAAAGTATATCATCAATTATGATATTAATCATCCAACCTTTGAAATTGCCTCAAAAATCCATATTAATAATTTGATGACTATCCCCTTCCACAATGATGGCTTTCCATCCCTTTATCAAGGGAATTTGGATCCATTACAAAAGATCTCTAGCTTCATTAATATTATTTGTACCAAACCAGATTAATAAGTGGTTGAGCCTCATGATATTATAAGATACCATCATAACCAACAAGGCTAGGGTTACCACTATAGGTGCCATCAAAATTGAATTTAATACTTCCTGGTTCAAGCACTTTTTAGAACATAGGTAGACTAGATTTAATATTTGGCCAACCAATAATCCCCTTATTCAGGAAATTAATATTAGTAATAATATTATTTTAATATATATAAATATAAATATTATAATATATATTATTATGTTAATATATTATATAATTTATAACTATAATATATTTTATATTAATATATTATTATTGTATGTGTGTGTTTAACAACCGGGGTGGTGCCTAATTTGATATACATTAGATCACCATAGTAGTTGGAGAGAATATGAAAATATTGGTAGGGATTTGAACCTAGGACCTTCAAATTACACAAAATTGGCATCACTTTTGGTCTTGGTGGTAGCTTTACCTCTCATATATTCACCGAATAAAGAGAAATGAGCACTATTATTAAAAATACAATGCTTATTGTAAATGTTACTAAATGTGAGACTGGAAAAATCTTTGAAATATTTTTATCCATATTTACTTACATATGGAATCCTATAACATTTAGTTAAATTATATATTAGGTATCCTTCATTTAAAAATCCTTTTCCATTTTTGTTTTTATTGGTTTTATAGTCATCTAATTACTTTTTATATAATTAAAGCAATTTAAAAAGTGTCCACTTTATTTTAGACTCATCAAAAATGACACGTGATGTTTTCACTTTCTTTTTATAGGAGTCGTTAGATATTTGACCCTAGTCTTCATTCACGTGACCCCTATTTAAATCAAGTATTGGGTACCTAAAAGAATTGGTGAAATATAGATACACATTGCTATGACATATGTGACATGTCTTTGAAATTTTCACATGTATCTACTTGGGATTCTTCGAGACTATCACTTGAAATGCTTATCATTTTCCCTCACCATCATCGCCCATCTCACATAGAAATCTTCCACTAATTTAATGTTTTGTATGGTCTTTCCCTTCCCCACTACTTCATCATTTCTAAAGCTCATTGTAAAATAGATTATATCCTTTTTACATAGTGCATTGTCATATTGTATGAATAAAACACAACCTCATTTTCTACTGTCACATCTCTTATAAATATAAGAATATTTTTTCTTAACCTTTTTTAAAAATAAGGTAGGACAAAGTAAGTGGGCATAGATTTGAGTAAGGTACAATAATGAATTTACAATCTTTCACTTTACAAGCCTGTATTTTGACAAAATAGATAATTACATCTGTTTTGATATAACTTTTACCTTTGGGATGACTGCTAATGTATACTATGGCATAACACTTTTGAACACTAAAAATATTATTATAATGACTGAAAATCAAGATTAATAGTCATGAACCATTCCATTCTAAAATATCTAGCATACAATGACAACCCTATAAGGGATACAAATTATTAAAAATAGATGATATGTTAGAGCTATTTAAGAAGATGAGAATACAAAAAGATGGAAAACTACTAAGTCCAAGATAAAAAGGGGAAAAATATTAAAACCTGTCTCTTAGATTATACGCTATAAAGTAATTAAATAACAAGTATCATGAAGTGGCTAGAGTCCCTACTGGTAGAAATTGTTGCACAAGAAAGGGAAGAAAAACTAGATGTGATTTTGGGCTTAGTTTACATCAACTTCTATGCATGAAATTTATTGATAGAATCAAATCCAACTCTACAAATGATAGTGATATCCTATGAGCATACCACATCAAAATTGCATAAGCAATAAAAGAAACTGTGAGAATATCTTTAAAACTGTATATGTTTGAAAGGGAAATAAAAAATATAGATAATCCCGTTTAATAAAGAAAACTATCAATTTAATCAAACACATACGGAAAATGATTATGAATGTCATCCAAGTGATTTACAAGCATTGGAAATTTATATGGATCAATTGACAATAACAAAATAACATAACCTAGAACCAAAAGATAAAAAACCAAAATAGATCTTTAATAGGTAAAGGCACATGTATTTTAATGTTTCACACATGTTGAAAGGATGTAAAGATAGAAAAATTGACATAATATTATATATGGTAAAATGATTCAAATTCATTTCTTACATTACAAGAACTGAAAGCAATATATTCAAAGAGAGCCCCATTCACTCTTATCAAAATAAAAAAGATACCATCAATTTTTGAAAAGAATATACTATAAATTTACTTGAATTTACCTAATGCCATGTCTTGGTCCACAAGGACTACCTTCAATAGCCACATTGGAAGAGCCAAATATAATTACAATACAATCATCTCCTGCAGACCAATATTCTCCACAATATTACACATTTCTTTCAATTAGATATAATAATTACTATGATTTAAAACCAGTGTCACCTCACCTATTCCTATAGCACAATTTTTAATATTAACATTTGATGAAACAACCACATAGATCCCATCTGTATTTGGGTTGTGAATAGGACCTTGACTCTTTAGGCCATCCACCTTGACATTGTTACATGCAAAGAAAAAAATATGAAACTATTTTTTGTTGGTTGATGTAAGTTATCTAACATCCAGATTGTTAACCTTGCTAAATGATAATGACTGGATGAATAAACAACATATCCTTGAAGTTATAGATTAGTTGCTTCTATTAAAAAAAATGTTACTATATATTTATAATTGATAAGGTGAAGGGGAATACCAGTGGTCTTGCATTATACAAATGAAATGGAAGCAGTCAATTAAAATCAAAATACATTATGACATTAGTTACCTTATATAAGGATAAAATATAGAAATAAATACATGGAATAGGACTTTTAGTGCTGAAATACTTCTAGCTCATTATGACTAAGGCCTTATTGAAATTCCATAACTAGTAATTAGCAACCATATGCGAAACTAATAAATTGGTATAAACTCTGACATATTTAAGATAACCATCAAACTAGATATTGTTACTAGGCTATTGAATAGCCATGAAAAAATTGTAATCTACCAATATAAGTTCTGAATATACGTTTCCTTATAGAAGACCTTGCCCAATTTAGCACATGAAGTTTGGATTTACATAAAATATTTTTATAATTATTGGAAATAAGCCACCTGGACCAATGATGGTCTGGCCAAAGAGGGGTCAATGGCTCATATGGTAGAGCACTCTAGCAGTAAATGGAAGGTCTTAGGTTTGAGTCCTAGCTAGTCCATATGAGTTGTAGCTCAACATGTGATATTGGATCTAGGCTAGGAGCCCCAAGCACCTACAATGTGGCTTAAGGGGGAAGGTGCTAGAAATAAGCCATACCTAGAGAAATGATGGTTTGACCATAGAGCGGCCAATAGCTCAGTTGGTAGAGCACTCCAATAGCAAATGGATAGTCCTAAATTTGAGTTGTAGCTAGTCTATATGAGTTGTAACTCAACAATAATCTCACCTTGTTTTGGACCTGGCTATAGAATTAGTCTCAGAAAAATAGGTCAAGGTTTGATGAGAAGATGTCGTTAGTATTTGGAATTTCTAATAAACATCGATTCAAACATATAAACACTTAAAATCTCATTATGATGGTAGTCATAGCAAATTGAACACTTCATTTCCTATGGAATGTATACTCTATAAGTTGTTTGGGTGATAAACTAAGTGTGATGCATGTCTATTCTTATGGAATGTTTATTGTGTAAGCTATTTGTCTGATGAACTAAGTGTGATGCATGTCTGATAAATAAACTGCTCATCTATGGGGTGCTTAGATTTGTAAAATAGAAACGTACTGATGCAAATTTGAAGCCATATTATTGATGAATGAATGTTTAACTTTCCACCCAACATTGTTGTATTAGAATTTTTTGCCATTAATAAAAGGAACAATGGCTTGCTTGCCTTGCATGTTTCTCTCCATAGGTCTAAAATTGTTAACTCCTTAGCTTTGCATAAAGGATTGGCAAGGGATTCCTTGCTAATGCAAGAAGATATTAATTACAGGTAAGCTTTATATGTATATTATAGTTTTAGCTAAGAAGAGAGAGGAATTCCTAGGTTGATATAAAAATCATACTATTATGACCTTTAGGCACTAGGAGAATACCTTTATGCTACAAGCACGTTCCTATTGAAACTTTTTAGTTAGTAAGAGTAATTTTGGCATGAACAACCATATTTAGATGGATCCATTTATAAATTTAGGGGATGACAAAAATGCACTTCCAAAACCTTGTTGTTTACCTTGAAATTGGAGGTATAGATTTTCATGGGAAAATTAAACACATGATGATTTATTACTCAGGCATGGAGTTTCTTAGTGAATGATGAACTATTTAATGTTTAGCACTAGATGAATATATGAGATTTCTACATCAATTTTAAAATAAAAAATGTGTCTAATTTTTTGTAGAATAAAATAGTACATGATTATCAATATACAATGAAAATAGCAATGCTTTTTAGCCATTTTCCCCAACCTCCGAACCCCCATCAGATATAGAAGAAAGTGACACTAAAAACACCTTGTGTTCCTAAGATGGAAATGTTTCTGGGGTTTCAATCCACCCGAGACAAAGTTTCTAGAAGATTTTAATGCCCACAAGCATTTCAAAGACAAGCAAATGACTACCCAAGCCTCAAAGAAATGATTTTAAGATTCATAAGATTTCATTATCTCCCTTCAATGTTAACATTTCTCTAGTGTAGGTTTTCATTCGAAGGGAAAGATCTTTATACACCTCCTTTTATGCCTAAGAGGGCCTTTGAAAAAGTTGTGCAAGCTAAAAATATGGCCACTTGGATCCATCATTTGTTAATTGGAAAAGATAATTAGTGTAGTAATTAGCCGACATTGAAATGTTCTTTTGTTTGCACCTACACGACTATGATGTTCATTTTAAACTGGTGAGATTAGTCTTGAATGCTAACATGTACTTATTACGATGTTTGAGTTCAAAACTTGGTTGTATGTAAATACTCTACCAGAGGATTTTAGGATGCCAAGTAATTGCACCCAATTAACGGAGGAATCCCTAGATGTACAAACAATAAAATCCCAAAATCTTACCTCTACACAACCAACGGGCAGTTTTTCCCCACCCACATAACTATGCATAATTATTCGTGTGCATATGTTTGTGCGAGATTGGAGCTCAAACTTTAGGTTATTTACTTGAATGGGTCTGGAAAAAATCTGAAAATAAACAGAAAAAAGAAAAAAAAAAAGAAAATACCAACATTTTGATGACATAAGAGGAGTGCTTATACAGTTGTTGCCAGGTATCCAAAATAATATGATTATAAAAAAATGAACACAGAGCCATGGGCTTGGACTTAAAAGCCATTGCCCCAACATTCTTAAGCTATATAAGGTTAAGATGTTGAAGATGAACTCTGTGGTGAAGATGAAGAAAAAGATGGTTTGTGAATTCCCTGCATGGGTCAATTGTCAATGAAGTGTGGGTGTTGGCAATAACATTCACATGCCCCTGACCTTGTCTCTACCTTAGGTCAAAAATATTTGCAATGTGGTTCAGTCTACTTATTATGTTAAATACATATAATGTCTATGATATTTAAAAAAACATTTGCTGAAATTTAATCCTGACAAAGCTTCTCATTGAATGGTTGTCAAAGACATTATTCACTACTTAAGGGTAATCATGAAATAATAATTTATAGATAACCTGTAATGAATCATTCAAAAATTGTCAATTTTTGGAGAAAGCAAATAATTTTATTAGTTGTCAAGCTAAATTAATACCCTGTAGTGATTACAATAATATCGCAGATACTAATAATGATAATATGTAGTGTCTTCCATATGTAATTAAAATTATTTTGTTTCATTTCATTTCTTCACGTTTTCTATTCATACAATTGATCTATTGGGGAAGAACCTATGCTCCCAAAAGAGTGGTCACAGGGTTGATTATTGTAAAAATAAGATATACGTGTCTTGTATTTGAAGCACAACGAAATGCCTCCTACATATCAGGGATACGAGGTGATCCCGCATGTTATAAGCTACCTTGCATACCATAACAAAAATGCTCCCTGACCTATCCATCAAGTATACAAGGTGATCCCACATATTATAAACTACCTTACATACCATAACAAAAATACTACCAAAGATCTCAAACATTATCATTATCATTAGGGATGCCACATGTTATAAACTATCTTTACATACCATAACAAAAATTCTATGAAACATAGCAAACATTACTATTATCATTATCATTATCATTATCATTATCATTATCAACGGGAGAAGAATGCGGTCAAATCCTAAATGACTTCATAGACAGCAGGTGAAACCGTATTACCGAGTTTCGCGTCACTTTTCCCCATTTCTGCCATGCGCGCACATTCTTAAAGTTGGTCGTGCGCTGAGTACCCCGCAGTCCCCGCACGCCTGCTTACTGTTGATTCTCCCGCCGCTGATTTGAATGGGTAGGTACTCCGTCGGTACTCTGTACAGGTAACTTCATTATAAATGGCTCTCTGAATTATCGATCGGTAAAACCAAATAAAATGTCTAAAGAGTACATTTTATTTGACAAAAACTCTTCTTCCGGGAGGAATGTATTTTTCCTTGAAAATGGTTTCTGTAGTTCCCCGACCGTATGCGAGAACAAATTGTCTGAGTGTGAAGCGAATGCCACAGCGTTGGAGAATGCCAAGTTATCAAGGGCTATCTCAATGGAAAAGTTCTGTTGGGGTTCATCTTCCAAATCGTCGCTGTCTGGTGAAGACAAATTAATGGCGGCTGAAGATGGTGAGGAACTTCCAGATCTCCTAAATTTAGAGGATGGGTTGTCCAGCACAGTAGAATCTCCAACGCAGAGGCAGAGGGTTGGAGAAAGTTTGAGGAGTCTGAGAGAGATGGTCGGTGGAGGAGAGTGGGTGGATGTAGCTCGAGTGTTTGAAGAAACCATTAGCTGTGTAAAGAGATTGCAGATGGAGATCTTCGCCAAATTCCAACACTCGTGAAGATTTTTACATTGTTCTGTACTGTATTAGTTATGTTACCAACCCTCTTCAAGCCTTGTAAAACTTTTAAGAATTTAATAGTCACTATCTTTCCACTGTTTATCTCTTTGGCTTTGCCGTTTCGACTGGAAAAGTTTACTTTATAGAGGTGCTTTTGTTCTAATGGGGCCTGGGCATTGTAACGAATTATTTTTTTGAGATTTCACATCCAACTTACCAGTCAACAACGAATCTGACAAAAGTTTATAGTTTTAAGTTGTGAATGTTATGGTTTGAGGAAAATCGAACCATATAGATGAAGGCTTACCATTAGAAGTTTGTCCCCCATCTATCGCATTCACCATTTATCAAATCAATGAATCTCGAGTAAAAGAAAAAAAATCAAAGTTTCTTTTAATATTAATTATGTTTGAGAATAAAGATCTCACACAAACTTGTAGATATGGTGAATGGAGTATTATTCGAATTAGATATGGATAAAAAGCAAGTCATAATATTAAATAATAAGTGTATTCAGGTTTAGTAGTCTTAATTTAAGATCAATATAAATGTAAAAGTTAAACATGTCGTTGTTTTAATTGATTTTAGTTAAATTCAATATTATTCAATGATAACATGCTCAATTATATTTGAAAAATTATTAATTAAACATAATTAAAATTGTTTATAATACACATCATATATCATATAAGTTTTATAATCTTTTAATTATAATAAATTACAATTATCTATAAATAGTTTTGAAAAATGATCATATTTTACTTTATACAATTGATAGATTTAAATTGGTATTTTGTTTTCAGAAGGAACAAAATTTTCTCTATTATTTATTACTATTAATTTTGTGAAATGTTGATTTATTATATAAATAATTTTTATGTATTAATATATATTATAATATAAATTAGTATATTATTATATATAGAGAATTAAAAAATAAAAAATAAAACTAAAGATAATGAAAATAAAATTTTAAATCAAAAAAATCAAAATAAACCATCCATAACAAATAGAAAGTATTAATTAAAAAAAAAAGAAGTTTGACTATATAGGTAATGGGAATTTAACCATAGAAAATACATCTAAAATCCAGAAAGAAAAGAGAACTAATGTCCAACAATAAATAACCACCACTTTTCCATGGGCCAAGAATCTAAGAAACAACCAAACACCTAGCTTGAAGCCCATGCATGGAATAAAACATATCCATCCTCATCCACTTTTATAACACAAGTTTGTGATTCTTTAATATGGATTCCTTTATTAACCATTAGTTTATGACTATCACATTCTCTTGAACCATGGATTCCCCATTTGTCATTGTTGTTTCGTTTATGATTATGGGTTTCCTTGTAATCACTTCAAGCTCATCATATTTATTTTTAACCCATTTATGATTATGGCTTCCTTTGCAATCTCTTTAAGCTCATTGTATTCATTCTATAAATAACAAGGAGGTAGGTCAAAGACACCTTCTTATAATAACTTAATGCCTAGTTTTTGTACTAAAAAGGCTTGACCTTTACTAATTTTTCATAAACCCTCGAGAACTACATGCTAATAATCCAACCCCTCTAGACCAACTGAGTGCAATAATGTCTCTAGATTTCTATGTCCCTTGTATAAGGAGAAATTACTCCTCATAGATTAAAGATCGAGCCACTTCAAGATATTTTTGACAATTGAGTGATTGCCTAGGCTCTAATATTAATATTATACATGTTTTGCAATATCATTGCCCTCAACCTCATCAATATTGAAAGTCTCCGCCCACATTGTCTTAAACCAAATCCACATTAAAGGATTTATGATTTCTTTATCGATGTAGTTTGTGAATTCCCAGTGATAGAGTCACCTGTTTTCTATCTTGTTCTTAGTTTGACTTGCCAGCACAAGTTTCACACGCTGCACACATGTCATGAAATGTTTCCTAATTGAGCTTGCTTAGTGATGACATGAGGGAACTAACTAACTCCCATTCCAGCACATGAAAATAAAATATGAAAGCACATCCCTTATACAAAAAAAGAGCCGATGCATTATTTATATTATTTTTCATGAACTATTCTGTAGAGTGCTAAGCAGATGAAAGAGGGATGTGACAATATTTATATGCCAAATAAAAATGAACTAACATATATGGTTGGGTCATGAGTGATTCGTCAACCCCCACCTAGATTCAATACCCTCCAAAGTTCGAGGGACCGATTAATCTTGCATTTACATAGCGAACTAAGAGATTATAAATAAGGGCTCACTCTATTCAAATTAAATCTGAATAAACTCCAAGACGCTAGACTAAACCTCAATTATTCTAATTAAAAAAAAAAAAAAACTAACAAATATCTGATAATATCCATAAAACAGTGTCGAACATAAAAAAAAACCTAAACAACAAGAAGACCTGCTATGAAGCTCAATATGACCCAACCCAAGGCACCTCTGAAGTAGGCATTTTTGGTCATCATGTGCGATGATGACGATTCCTCGATCTTTGACGGCATTCATTCTATTTCATAATTACAACCCTGCACTATTATGAGTAGAAACATTTAAGATCTTAATCGACTCTCGAGTAGAAATATTTTTGCGGGTGAAAGGGAGAGATCAATTCGAAGCATGAGTAACGTAAATTATTTTGAGTGTGAATGGAAAGATTTCTCATCAATAATAATTATCAAAATTTATGGAAGAAAAATCAAAGAGCTAGCCATCCATTGCGATGATTATGGTTAATAATTATGAGACTGCCTTGGATATTGAAGTTTATCTTCCACCTTCGCCACCCAAAAAAGCGATTTAGGAATGGGGAAAGATGTGGGAGGCATCTCAAACAAGGATGGATTGTAAATCCTTGGAGAAGGGGGTTAACTAGAAGGTAGTCATTTGCCCATAAATCTCATAAGCTTAATTCTCCTATTTGCTGCCAAATCGCTGGCTTTATTTTCACTTCTTAGTATGGCAAAACTTAATCTAGGCAAATTGTAGTATCATTTGAGTTTTTCCATTCATTATGATCTTAATTCTCCTACTTTTGATGTTGCCTTCTATAGTCACATTAATAATTAGTTGAGGGTCCCTTTTTGTAATGATGGTTTGCCATTATTTTGTCAAGGTAATTAGGATTCCTTTTAAAATATCTCTAACTTCTTTAGATTAAATATCTAAAGAAAATATAAGGAACAATTAAAATTTATGATCTTAGAAAATGTCATCATAATCAAGAAGTTTAATATTATTCAAAAAAGTCATTAAAATTGAATTTAATGTATTATCAAAGACTTTACAAAAAATGGATAGATTGAATTTAATATTTGATCCACCAACAAACATTTTATCAAAAAATCAATATTAATAATATTATTATAATATATATTAATGTAAATATTATATATAAATATTTTAACATACTATAATATTATATAATTATAGTATATGTGTGTTTGTAATAGTCAAGGTGGTGTTTAATTTGAGATAAATCAGATCATCATAGTAGTTAGAGAGAGTATGCAAAGATTGGTAGGAATTCGAACTCAGGTCTATTAGACTACTCAAAATTAGCAATGTCTATGATCTTGGTAGTATCTTTACCTTTCCTCCATTTACCAAATTAAGAGAAATGAACACTTTTATTAAAAGTACAATAGTTATTGTTAATGTTACTAAGAATGAGAATAGAAAAAGCTTAGAATATTTGTATCCTTATTTAGTTGTATATAGCATCATGCATTGGTTAATTAGATTCTATACAAGACATATTTCATTTAACAAGTATTTTAAATTTTTAATCTAATTTGTTTTAGAGTCACCTAATTACATTTTATATAGTTGAAACAATAAAAAAAAATGTCTACTTTGTTTAGTCCCGCTCTTCATTTTTAGAAGATTCGTTATATATATGACCCTTTCTTTCTTTGAGATGACCAATGTTTCAATAATGTATTAGGTACTTGAAAAAATATAGATGGAAGTTATATATTTCATTGACATATGTGACATGTCATTGAAGTTTGCGTGTGTATCTACCTTGGTTCTTCAATTCTATCACCTGATATACCCTGTGATTGCCTCTCACTATTACCACTCAGCTCACCTTGAAATCTTTCACTACTTTCATATTTTATATGGCCTTGCCCTTTCACACTATTACATCAGTGTTCAAGTTCATCGTAAAACAAAACTTCTCCTCTTTACATGACTCATTTCCATAGAATATGAAGACATCCACAACCTTATTTTCCACTCACCTTCATTAAATATATAAGATTATTATTATTTAACCCTTCATGTGAATAAGGTGAGATAAAATTAGTTGTCATAGGTTCAAGTGAAGTATAACAATGAATTTACGCTTTTTCACTTTACAAAACTCCACTTTGATAAAATAAAAAACTACATCCCTTTCAGTGTAACTTGAACCTTTGAGGTGACTAATAATGTATACTATGACCTAATAACTTTTGAACACTAAAAATATTATTATAATGGCTCGAAATCAAGAATAATATACATGAAACATTCCATTATAGAGTGTCTAGTGCACAATCACAACCCCTATGAAGGGTAAAACATATTAAAAATAATTTTTATGTAAGAGCTATTCAAGAATATGAGAATACAAAAAGTTGGAAAACTACTAACACCAAGATAAAGAAGAAAAAATAAAAACCCACCCCTCAAATTATAACCTGTAAAGTAGTTGAGATAATAATGACAAGATGTAATGTTTTTTGTATATAATTAAAATTATTTTATTTCATTTCATTCCTCCATATTTTATATTGATATAGCTAGCCTAACGGTGAACATGTGCTCCCAAAAGAGAGGTCACATGCTTGAATTTTACAAGGATAAAGTATGCATGCCTTGTATTTGGAGTATAATAAGGTGACTCCTACACACCAAGAGTACGAAGTAGTCCTATATATTATAAATTACCTCTCATAGATAATAACCAATATGTTCTTTACAATTGTAAACCTTAAAAAATATATTATTATTATTATTATTATTATTATTATTATTATTATTATTATTATTATTATTATTAAGCCGGAGGCTTATATAGTGGGAAAGGCCCTACATATTCATCTCACAAAGAGACAAAATGACATATTCCATTGTAAACAGTGTAGTTTTGAATAGTGGTAGTTTAGGGGAAGTGGTGGTGCAGAGTGGTTTGGTAGCACATGATGCTATTTACATCAACCAATAGTTAGGAGTTTCATCGACCATGTTGTTGTTGCTATTTTAGTAAATTTCCCATCAGAAATGAAGAATTTTGCCTCTTTGTGGATGCTTTTTAAGGGTCGACCTCCATAGGGATAAATATTATGCAACGTTAAGCCCCTTTTTTAGTATTACTATTAATACTAACCCTTCTAGTGGCCATGAAAGGTGAATGATCCTTTGTGTTACAAAACTGGTATTTTTGAAGTAGTGAAGCATAAGAATGTGCGAATCGAACCATATGTTTAGTGCTTAAAATGCTTCTCCCTTGATTTGAACAAGTGACTTGCTACAAACCAAACATATTTCTAGTAGATGAACACGTAGACAACTATTTAGATTGATGATGATGATGATGCCTTAGAAAATAATATGTCTTAGGCGACCTTCCATATCCATACAGTGATACATATGCCATATAATTATTTATAGATGCAGTCATCGACACCATTACCGTATCTTCCTATAGTCACTTCTTCTACTCCTACAATCTTAGTGTTTCAAGTTGTGCCACAGAAAGCCCTCTCTATGACTACATCGCATCATTGATCTTCGCCTTCTTCATTTCCTTCATGCAATCCTTGTTATAACCACGTCCTGGGTTTGAACCTCCTAAAGCAATTTTTTCCTCCAACAACATTAATGTTGTTTCCATATCAAGTTTTGTTCTTTTATTTTCTTTAACTCAACCTCAGAGCAACACTACCACCATTCTTTTTATATCAGTATTTCAACTCAAGCAGAACCACATTCCATTTCAATCAAGGATTTCAACGGACTCATAAATCCCCTCTGCACTTTCAACTGACTACAAATATGCACTTATCTCCATGTTTGAACCCCACACACACACACACACACACATATTGTGGTCATGTTTGTTTTTTGGAGGGCAAGCGACTTCACATATGTTCCCTGCATTTAATAATTATATCATGAAAGCGACTTTCTTCGATTCCATCATGAGTTTCATTATACATTGGTTGGTGCATATTTGATTTTACATTATTATGAATTGACTGGAAGGGTAGAGGGAGACCCACATTTAGTTGGTTAATATAATTTATGATTGGTTTTGGGGGTTCTATTTGGGAATTAAATGGCATGGTTAAAATCCTCAAAAGGGGTGACAGAGGACAACAGTTACTGTCACTTTGATAAGTTATGGACGGTCTCTTTCATCCTTTTAATTGGTTGTTGTGAGTCGTTTTGCTGGGATCTTCACAACCAGGTTTGGTCTTTATTTCATTGATCTAATCAATCTCCCATTAACATTTAATTAGGATCCATTGGAATTTCAGAAGGATTTTGTTTTGGATGATTTTTATTTTTTTATTTTTTATTTTTAATTTAATTTTTTTTATTTTGGAATTAAAATTTTGTTAATTGTTATGACTATTAATTTTTGTTGCATAGATTTACATAATTTGAATGCTTTTTTCTTTTAAAATGTAAATACTTAATAAATTTTTTTTTTGTAGCGTTTTTGATTATCCAACTGCCAATGACAAAGTTGGTGCTGGATCAAAAAAAAAAAAATCAATAAATATTGTACGAACAACTTAACAATTGTGAGGTGATTACCATTCACACAATTCATAGATTATGTAAGATAATATTTATATATATTTGATATATTATATATTAATACATACTAGATATAATAGACAAAACAAAAATATACAATTCCTCCGGCTTTCTTTGCACATTCGAATCTCAAGTACGCGCACTTGACGTTTAAAATCCACAGGTGAGAAAACACCGTAGTTCTCAATTCGTACAGAGAACCAGCATTTTTTCATCTTCCAAATCGTCGCTGTCTGGTGAAGATAAATTAATGGCAGCAGAAGATAATGAGGAACTTGCAGATCTCCTCAACTTAGAGGATGGGTTGTCCAGCACATTAGAATCTCCAACGCAGAGGCAGAGAGTTGGAGAAAGTTTGAAGAGTCTGAGAGAGATGGTGGTTGGAGGAGAGTGGATGGATGTAGCTCAAGTGTTTGAAGAAACCATTAGCTGTGTAAAGAGACTGCAGGTGGAGATCCTCGCCAAATTCCAACAATTGTAAAGATTTTTAAAGTGTTTTGTAGTGCATTAGTTCTGTTACGAACCCTCTGCAAGTCGTGTAAAACTTTTTAAGGATTTCTATATAATGGATGAATATCGGCACTTTCTTTCCACTGTTTATCTCTTTCGCTTTGCTGTTCTTACTGGAAAAATTTACATTATAGAGGTGCTTTTGTTTTAATGGGGCCCGGGCATTGTAACCACCCAATTATTTGAGATCTGACATCCAACTTTACAGTCGACAAGGAATTTGACAAAAGTTTTTATCTTCTTAGTTTAAGTTGGGAACGTTATGGTATGAGAAAAATCAACTATATAAAAGAAGGCTTAGGCTCACCATTACAAGTCTGCCCCCATCTATGGCGTGTACCATTTATCTAATCGATGAATCCTGTGTAAAAGGTAAAATACAATAATTTTTTTTAATTTAATTTAAAAAAAAAAAATTAAAGCATTAATTATATTTGAAAATAAAAGATTTCATAAAAAAAATTGTAAATGTGGTGAATGGGGGATATTTTTCAAATTGGATATTGATAAAAATCAAGCCACAACATTAAACAGTGAGCATATTTGGATTGAGTGGCCACAATTTAACATCAATGTAAACTTAAAAATATTTAAAATATGATTGATTTAAATGATTTTAGTTCAATTCAATATTGTAAAATGATAATGTATTTAATTATTTAATAATCAAATATAGTTAAGAGTGTTTATAATAAACATCATATATAATATAAGTTTTATAATCTTATAATTATAAGAGATTGCAACCAATTTAAATAATTTTGAAAAATTGACCACATTTTATCTTATATAATTGATAAATTTAAATTAGTATTTAATTTTTTTTTATTATGAAAAAGCAAATTATCAATATTTTTCACAACCACTAATTTTGTGAAGTGTTAATTCATTGATTAAATAACTATATATCCTACTATAACATTATAATTTTTAAATTCATAAAAATAAAATAAATGAATTAAAAAAAAATTAAATTATAAATAACTTAATTATTTGAAAGAAACACTAATCGTTGTCATCGCATTGTATATTTTTTCAATCCTATCTTAAAATACAAGAAGATGATAACATCCTCAAATCAATTGTAACTCAACAAAAATTCTTGATAAATTGCCAAACCCTTCCGAACATAATTTTTTAAAACGTAAGTTTTAAAAAGAACAATAGCATGCCCATATAAAAATTGGATAGCTCCTTTACAATTTTCAATAATACCATCTGCTGACATTTCCAAACGGCCAAATTAAAAAAAATTAGGGTTGGGGCAAAAGGCATGTAATTATGAGCCATTGAGGTTGGTTTGTTTTTTATTATGTATCACCCTAAATCATGTGTTTGCCATTTCCAAATATTACTTGAGTGTATTTAAAACATAAATAAAAAATTAACTCAGAAGTTCTCTTTTTCGTATATATTAATTTGTGGGAGATCCCCAAGACCGAACGTGCAACAAAGTAATAGTAATGTCGTCCGGGCATTGTGACAAAAATAGGATGAACTTCAAATAACATTATAGTGTGGATTACAAATAACTATGACATAAAAAGGAGAACTGTCAAAAACATTGAGGTAAAAGTTATATTGCACATAAGTATTAGCAATGTTCATAAGGAAGATATTTAGAGTCACCAAAATAGATTTAAAACCCTTAAAATAGAAGATTGTAGGATTAAAACATAGGAATAATGGTGTGGTATATAGAAATGTGAAATTTTAAAAGTACGCTAATTATTTTAATAATAAATGTTATAAGAAGATATTTATGAAAGGTAATGTTGTAGAATCATTTGAAATAACTATGTTTGTGAAGTATTTTTAATGTATTATATTTATGTCTTCTCATTTTTTCAACGAAGAAGATGATATGTGGGTCATTAGGGAATGTACAATCATACTAATAGAAAGAGGTCTTATATTATCATGTATCCTAATTCTATATTATTATTCTATACTCTTGTATGAAAAAATTCATGATTAATTAATAGAATATAAAAATGATTTGGTACCTAATAGATTTATATATTACTATGATTTATATCCATTGTATCTTATTACACACTACAAAACATGGCCAAATAAAATTTGGTGTTAAGTTTTGCTAATGATCTTAAAAGTCTAAGCATAATTTATTTAATCCAATGCAATAATGGAAAAGACATCGAGAAAAACATTGTGATTGGAAAAAGTACACATTTTTAAGACTACTTTGTTAAAACATTGCACAATATATTTCATGGCACAAACATACCTAGTTTAAGTGATACAATTATAAATGTTCTCAAGACATTATAATATGCTCGTAAAACTTATGAAAATTATAATTGGGTTGATTACTAATTAATCCCTGATGGAGCTTACATTATAGTGTAAGTGTTATAGGTAACACCCATTATTCTCACATGGCATATACATTTTAGGACCTTATTTATGGAGTTTGTTAATAAAATAATTTTTGTGGATCAGGGCTTTGTTAGAGTAGGAAACAAGGATTCTTTACTTTCAAGGTCTAGTTTATTTTTAACTTCACATTTGAACACATATGTGTTCTTTTCATTGCTATAATTACTATATTCAAATAATGTCTAAGGACCCAAATTAAAAAATCAAATATGACATAGAAAGGGTTATCAATGAGAAAAGGAAATCTATAATGAGAATTTCTTATTCTCGTGACTTTAATGAATGAAAAGATTTATGTAGTAATTGCATTGATGGAGATAAATTAATAGATATATTTTGTTTTTGTGAAGAATGCTCAATACTATTAAGTAAAGCAAGACAAAATCAAACTCAACATATGTTGAGGTATTTATACATATTGAAAACCCATTAATAGAATCAAAAAGTATTAGATAACATTAAGAAATAAATTGAACCCATTAAAGAAGAAAATAAAAAAGATGACTTGCATGCTGATAAGCCTAAAGAATCTAATAGTGAGTCTAAAATGTGCATCCCAAGAGGCCAGATAGTATGAAAAGTAATGATTTTAATAAATATGTTCAAAAGAAAGCTTTTGTTCAAAATAAAGTTGATAAAATCTCTATTTTTAAAACAAAAGGAATTAAGCAGTCTAAGAGAATACTCAAGGAAATATCCAATTAGAAAATATGCCTATAAAAATGCAAGAGATGCCTCAAGATTAGGTTGATACTTTAATACAATAAGGAGATACAAAATCTTGGGTAAGTATATCTCACACTAGAGATAAGGAAGGTGAAACCATACTAAGGAAATTTCAAAAGAAAATAAGAGATGGAATGGTGGATAAAATTGAGGTTCTCAAATTTCTTGATGAAAACCAATTGTAGGGCCAAAGGATTATAAACCATAATATAATTTTGAGTGGTGATGAATTTGTTAAAATCAAGGAATTGAAAACATTCTTTGTTGTTTAAAATAATAAAAAAGACAAGGGTCTCAATATTTAAAGCAAAATCAAAAGACTAAAATGATACTATTTGTGGATAGTCAATTTTGATACAAGCCTTTTTATTACAATATTTTTAACACTATTTTATGCATAATTTTAAATTAAGAATTTATTTATTTTAAGATTTATTTTTTATTTTTCATTTTAATTTATGTGATCCCATGATATCATTTTCTAATGGTTTTCATTTTATTGTATTCATGTGCATGTTTTCTCTCTATTCTTTATGTTTTTATTTTTTTCTTCCTATCAATCATATCCTCTTTGTTTTGTGGGACTTTCTTCCCTTTGTTATGTCTTGTCAATGTTTAGATCTATTTTTTTATTATCATTTTATTTTTTTGGATTTTGTATACTAATATCTCTATAATTCACTCACACACACACACACACACACACACACACACACACACACGCACACACACACACACACACACACACACACACACACACACACACACACACACACACACACACACACACACACACACACACACACACACACACGCACGTGCGGCACATGCACACACACGCACGCACATGCGCACACACGCACGCACATGCGTGCACACACACACACACACACACACACACACACACACACACACACACACACACACACACACACATTCTATGATCATTATAGAAGATATATAGCAACATTAAAATATCTAAGAATCAACTAGAAAAGGTATACTTGAGGTTCCATTGAAACTTCTCATATATTTATTCATTTTCATGTCTAGGCACACTCTACATATGATATATCTAGACTATGGCCCTTAGTTCTTTAGAAGTGTTATTGGATTACTTAGTGGCCTATCTCCATGGTGAATTTATCACTAGATTATTTAAGTTATCTTCTCATCTTTTTTTATATTTTTGATACTTAATGTTATAGATCATACTATTCATGACTATAAATTATGTTTTAAGGTATTTTATATCCTAGTCATGCTTGCATACTTATAGTTATTCATGGATACATCCTTTAGTGACATATTGTACATAAATTCTTGTGTATTATCACATTAAATTTTCAAAATTATAAAAATATTGATGAAATACAAATAAATAAATAAATCATTTGCCTTTATCCTAGTCATATATGTATCATGTTTATACACATGCTAGAGGATTACATTTTTATTTTTATTACACATGATTCTTATTGTATACTTTGAGTGGATGAGATTCAAGATAAACATGTTATGTATGGTTAGTAGACACATAAGATGGGATATGAGCATCTTCACACAAGGAAATTTTACATAGTGACATATTTCTAGCCTACCATTTTCTATATAGAAATACTTTACATAGATCATGCATGTGTTGATATCATTTACAATTGCAGTGTGTGCATGGGTTCTACATGTGGTTATTACATGGATGATTATATAACATACCTTGTGATCACTAATTTTATGCACATGCACATGCACACACATATTCATATTGGTACCATATTATCATGACTAAATTTATGGCTATGATTCACCACTATACCTAGTATTTTTATAGGTGCATCATCTACACTTGGCACATATTTTTCCTTACTATTATTGAAAACATACTCCCAAATTCCCTTGAGATTTTTTTTACACCTGGTTCATACAAAGCATTTATGGGAACACACAATTTTTTATCCCTATCACCCTTGAGTTATCATATATATCTTTCGACTTTATGGGTAGAGGGATAGTTTTTCACATGGTGTTACGTTGAGCATCACATGAGTATAAATATATACGTATATTCATTTGTATAACATGCATGCATCTTATTACCTATACTTAAGTATTTTTAAACGTTTATCACTTTTTGGAGCCACTTTACTTATTTGACTAACATTACTACACTAGTGGGAATCTATGTTCTACACATCATTTTTATCTTGGCACATTATGATTATCATACTTATTACATACATTATTATATCTTATATATCGATGTGCATGACTTATACATTGCTAACATGGGCATTTTACCTACATGGTTCTTATTCGTTATCCATTTGACATATCCCATACAGAAAAGGATATCCTCACCATTATTATATTAACCTCACCTTTGAGCTCCACTGATCATATAGATGCATATATTTTACAATGGAGGCATGATACCCACTTATACCTCTCAATAAGCCATATATTAACATATATTTTCCCATAACATGCCTACCATGCTTACCTTATTTCTTCATATAGATTTGATATTATCTTTCATAATATACAAAAACACATAATTAGTATTACCATGTGATACATCTATAACTATATCTTATTATCTTGGGAATTTAACTACACCAGGGCATGTTGTTCTCTTTCTCAATATCATCTTCATTAAAGGTGACATCCACCTTTGGATATTATCATGACCTTGTTATATTACATGATTCTCACATGGTCATTTGTTCATCTATCATACTAAATCTATTGTGGGGCATGTTGTTTCCCCCTTAATCTCATAATTCTCATTGAGGATCCATCACATATATTGAGTCATGTATGAGGACACTTTTCTATGACATTTATTCTCCACAGAGTACTGTATTTTGCATTGAGACTTACATGATGTTATAAATCCTATGTGATATGACATTAAGCCTCACTAATGTAATGTAGATATAAAAAATTGGTATGATTCTTGTTTGTAAAATGTTTTTCATTTGACATGGCATATATGGAGTCTAAATTACAAACACGACACTTATTGTTGCATTCTTATTTATCATTCACCTTCTTGTATAATTCATCTAATTACATGATATTTTGTTTGGGCTTTCTTGATGTCCCTTGCATCTGTAACAGGGATTCATTGTCCTTTTATTTTGATTTTATTCTTTGTGGGTTCATGATAGTGTTGATAATATTAGATATTACCTTTTACTAGTAATGTTTGTCTTTACTAGCATTGTCATAACATATATTTTGATTGTGTTTTGGGGATTGTCACATTTAGGGCCATTTATTTTATCTTTTGGGGTGTTTTTGGGTCAATTTGTGTGGGTAAATAATATTTTAATTTAGTAGTGAAATTAGTATATATAGAAATCCATTATGGGCATTATATACAAATACCTTATGAAGATTTTATGCAAAAACATTCATTGATTAAAAAAAGGAATATAAATTAGAAAGAGACATCTAGCTTACTATTATTTTAAATATGAAGTATTATAAAGGATAAACCTAATTACATGTTTGTACCAAAGGAGGGCCTAAGAAAAATTACACATAACCAAATTAGTGGGAACATGTGGTTTGAGTCCTCCTCATGTTATTATAATGTAATAATTGCTCAACTATTCAATGGGGAGTGGTTGAGTGCAGTTCAACTCTGTCTTTATAACCCATTTTTTGGGTCATCTTGGTGTCAAGAGTGTATGTTAAGGTGTTGAATGTAAGAGAGGGAAAACATAGTTATTTATATAGGTCCATATGTGAACATATGACACGAGTAATTCAAAGACACAGTCACATCAATTTGGATAGTCACATAATAACATAGTCATTATGGATGGTTATAATAAATAATTGATAATAACTATCATCATAGTTGTTTGAGCTTCGATAATAGTTTTTTGGAGGGTTTTATTAGTACTTTTACTTATATAAATAATAAAATAATTATTATGAAGTTATATTTATAGCTGTGATAGATCTAGTTAAAAAAATTAAGACAAAAATCAATTAAGTTCCTTCTCTCCCCTATGTACTTTATCATTTCAATATTTAAGATGTACAATCAATCTCCATTTTACATTCAAATTTGTGTTTTGAATGTAATATCTTATGAAATATAAATTTTAAAATTTTTGTATTAATTAAATCTTATAAATATAAAATACATTAAATATTATTAGTGAACCTGATCTTTGTCTAAAGCATGGCAAACCTTAGGTATTTATTCCTTAGGGTTTACTTTTTCCTTCTTAGGGTTTTAGATTTCTACAATAAGGTTTGATTTTTAGATTTAATATCTAATCTTCCCTTCATTGGTGTTTATTTCATCTAAGGTTTCAATTATTAATATCTAATCCTTAAAAACCCTAGAGTTCTATGTTTTCCCTTATCCTAAATGTAGGCCTTGTGCTTGCATTCCATTTCATCTTAGGGTTTTATGATTTTTATATGATTGTGTATCCCCAAACCCCTACTATATATCATCTTATGGATTCATTATTATCTATGTATGTTGTTCCTTATATATATGCGAATGAGTGGACAAATATGTGTGTATATGTTATTGCTTTTGTGTCTAATGATATTTTTTATATAGTTGAGGATCATGCTTGTTTGAGGGAGTAAAATGACTATGATCATTATGATTATGATGATGTGGACAATTATTACTATAATGATATATATTTTTAGATTAGTAGTGATGGATATGTTTGATAAAATTAATGTTTTAATTCAAAAAAATAGTTATCCTTCCCCTTAGATTCTTCCAACAATATTTATTTATAGCAAGAATAAAGTGAAAAAATATTTAATGCAACAAATTTTTTTTAAGAGCCAAGTCTGTAAAAAACACAATCTACTTTTGATAATGCAATCAAGATCCATCCCAAGAGTAAGCTAGTTTAGCTTTAGGTTCTGAGGTGAGTTGATGGATGAGTTATTTAACCTGTGCATCTTATTTCCACTTCTTATGGAATTCCTACAACTAATCTAGAGTTGGTAAAGATAATGCACACAATGGCCCTTTGTCTTCAAATTTAAGGGATACGGCACCACACACCTAATTATCCTTGCCCTTATTGTATTAATCTCGTTATCATACCCAAATATTTTAGTACCCTATTTGTTTTACTCTAGTGATGAGATGTGTTTTTCCAAAAAGTACTTCAAGTTTTGGTGGTCTATATTAATACATAGATGTTGTAAGAGATATGGTTGTTACTGAGTTGTGACATGGAAAATGATCAATTTTTTTTTCTCATATGTAGATATTTCTAAATTATTACCTGCTAATGCTTTGTTACTAAAGGTCAATGGTCATCTTTATTAAATCAAGAATACACCAATTCTTATCCTCGAAGTACCACTTTCAATGATGACAATTTTGGAGAAATTGAGATGGCTAACATAGGTGTGGTACACACGGTTTATTTGATATAGGAAAAGGCACTTTTTTATGGGGTTAGACTAGGTGAAAGTAGTCTTCTATAGCATGATGCTCAAGGGAACTAAAATTTTACCATAGTCTATGATGAATTTTTGGTAATAACTAGTGAAATCCAAAAATCCATGAAGACTTTTAAGTGTTTTAGGTTTTGGATAATTTTGTATATCCTCAATTTTATTGTGATCCACTTTAACCCTATCCACTAAGTCAATATGCTTGACTTATTCAACCTCTATAGTATAAAATAAGAACTTGTAACATTATGCATAAAGGTTATGGTTGGATAGGAACTTGATGGTAAGTGCATGGAATTGAGGGGCCAAAAGGGGGTCTTAAGTGGACATGGATTTACTTAAAAACAAAAAACCTCAACTTGTATAGATTATTTGAGAAAACTAAACTCAAAATTTGAAGATGTCACAAGAACATGAATTTTATAATTTTGAGTATAATTTCTAAACTACTATTTTATTTTTAAGTGGTCAAGTGTAAGTAGGTCAAGCATCAAAAATTCAAAGAGGTAGTACTATTCAATTTTTTTTTTAGTAGTTAGCTTTCCATGTGGCCCATCACTTTTTGAGCATCGTTTAGTGTTTTTTAAAACCCTTAGGGGGAAATTTAGATAAGATCATCTAGTTTTCAACCTATATTTTTTTAAAATTAATTAATAAATATTTATTTTTTTACTAATTTCACTAGTCACTAGACTTTGAAATATGATCAATAATGTAATCCAATCGTGTAACCCCCTAATTACCAAAAAAAATATCAATTGTTTTTTTTTTTTTTGAATGTGTATATAATTAGGTCTAGCTTACAACCATATAATTTTTCTTTGGCTTGAATCAATGAATGAAAATATATATAAAAAATATGAACATGTATAATTGTAGAATATGGTGCTAGAAAAAGACATACTTAGAAATAAATATTGATAAAAACCTTAAAGAAATAAAAATATAAAAATATTTATATTTAGAAGAGGGAGAGTGTAGTAGATTTTGTATTAATATGGATGAAGTTGTATATTATTATTTTTAATTAAAAATATGCATCTAACTATGTGTTTGTATGTTCATTCGTTAGGCTCAAGAATCCAAACCATTGCCAAGCCTTCAGGCATGTGTTTGAAAAGTGAAATATAAAAAATGTGTACATGCAACTACATTGTATGCAAAAAACCCATCTATATAGTAGTACCTTGTACAAAAAATTACCACATACATAGAATAGTGTGCATTCCAAATGCATGGCAAATGAAACAATGTGAACATAGATTTAATATTATAAATGTTGTTTTATTGCAGATAAAATGATTGGTTTAGAGTTTTAAGAGTTAGAAATTTATAGTTTAGGGTTTAGGGCTTAGGGTTTAGGGATTATGACATAAAATTTATGTTTTAGGGTATATAAGGTCTAATCATGAACGTAATTGGGGCCAAATTGATCATCTTGAACTTATGTGTGACTATAGAATATGGTTTTGAGCTTAATTAGCCCCTATGTCATCGTAGATTGAGCTAATTAGTTAATTAGGATAATAAGTGATGAAATTTAGGCTAAACTAAGCCATGTGAGCCTAATTCTTACTCTAAAGGATGTTAATTAGGGCTAAATCAATTGATTTAGGGCATAGAGTTTACAATTTAGAGTATAGAGTTTAGGGTTTAAGGTATAGGGTATAAGGTTTAGGGTTTAATCATGAAGGAAATTAAGGAAAATTTGAATTGTTTGAACTTATTTATGACTATAAAATGTGAATTTGAGCATAATTATCCCCAATGACATCAGAAATTGAGCTAATCAGTTAATTGGGATATAAGTAATGTGATTTACACTAAATTGAGTCCTATATGAACACATTTATTTCTCTAAAGGATATTGAGTGGGATTAAATTTATTGGTTTAAGGTTTAGGGTTTATGATTTAGGGTTTGATATTTAGAATTTAGGGGTTAGGTTATATATCCTTGGTTTACGTTTTAGGGTATAAGGTCCAATCTCAAAGGCAATTAGGGCCAAATTGAGCTCCTTTAACCTATTTATGACTATAGAATGTGATTTTGGGCTCAATTAGACCCCACATCATCATAGATTGAGATAATTAGTCAATTGGTGTAACGAGTGATGCATTTTGGGTTAAATTGAACCCTTTGAACCTAATTATTATTCTAAAATATGTTAATTGAGGCTAAACCAATTGGTTTAGTGTTTAAAATTTAGGTTTAGGGTTTAGGGTTTGATTGCAAAAGCAATTGAGCATAATTTGAGCTACTTAAACCCATTTATGACCATAAAATGTGTTTTTGGGTTTGATTATCCCCCATGTCATCACACATTGATAGAATTAGTCAATTGGGGTAGTTAATGATGTAATTTAGACCAAATTGACCCATGTGAACCTAATTCCTAGACTAAATTCAATGGTAATTAAGGCTCAAATGATTGGTTTAGGATGTTTTTAAGAGTTTACAATTTAGGTTTTAGGGTTTTTATATGGATTATAGTTTATGGCTTAGGTTTTAAGGTTTATGGTTTAGGGTCTAACCACGAAGGCAAGTGAGGATAATTTGAGTTCCTTGAACCTATAGTTGATCACATAATATGTTTTTAGGTTTGATTATCCCTGATTTCATCATAAATTGAGTGAGTTAGTCAATTTATGTAGTTACTGGTCTGATTTGGGCCAAATATATTCTTTTGAACTTAATTCTTAATCTAAATGATGGTAGTCAAGGCTCAGATGATTGATTTAGGGTTTTAGTAGTTTACAATTTATGGTTTAGAGCTTAGGGTTTAAAATTTAGGGTTTAGGGTTTAGATTTCAACCGTGAAGGTAATTGAGGATAATTTGATTTGTTTAAACCAATTTGTGAGCAAAAATTATGTTTTGGGGTTCTATTAGAACCCATATCATCACAAGTCAAGAGAATTAGTCAATTAGGGTAGTTAGTGGTATAATTTGGGCCAAATTTATCTGTATGAACCTAATTCTTAGTCTAAATGATAGTAGTTAGGGTTTGAATGATTAGTTTAGTATTTTACTTGAGTTATTGATTTATGGTTTAGGGTTTTTAAGGCTTTGGGTTTAGGGATTCAAGAACTCAGTGTATCTACGGTATACGGTTTAGGGCTTAGGGTTTAAAATTTAGGGTATAGGATTTAGGGTTTATGGCTTAGGGTTTAAGGTCCAATTGTGAAGGAAATTAAGGTTAATTTGAGTTGCTTAAACCTATCCATGAGAACAAGTTGTGTTTTTGGGTTCTATTATCCTCCATGTCATCATATATTAAACGAATTAGTCAATTGGGGTAGTTAATGTTGTGATTTAGGCCAAATTTATCCCTATAAACCTAATTCTTAGTCTAAATGATGGTAATTAGGGCCTAAATGATTGGTTTAGGCTTTTAAGAGTTAAAAAAACATGGTTGACATTTTCTAAGGATTAGGGTTTAGGGTTTAGGTTTTGGGCTATTTGTGCATACACCTAATATCACACATGTAGTTCTGATATTACTATTAAACAAATGTATTGTCAACACCATTTTTTACATCAAGGGTTTTATCCCCTATGTACTCTACTTTGTTTCATTCTGCACATGCTACACATATATTTTTAGCTAATTTGATCAATGACCCCACCCTTAAAAGTATAAAAATTTATGTACTCATGGTTGACTAAAGAGTGCAGGTCTATTTTTTAATGATTTGATCACTATCCTTACTTAGTATTTACACATTAATAAGGTCTATTTATTAATAATTTGATTTTTGTCCCTATTTTAAAAAGTTTACAACTTTGCACAATTATGGGTGATAACTTTCGTAATAGCAAGAAGAAGAAGTTTATGCATAAGATGTTAGAAGAAATAGATGTGCAAAGATAAAATCAAAGGAAGTAAATGTAAAATATTTTTGAAATTAATTATACTAGCCATAATGAATTAATTATCAAAAATATTGATGAAAATAATAATGATAGTATACCAAATTCTAAAAGTACAATTGTTAATTTTGATAGTATACCAAATTACAATGCAAGTCCACATTCAAATTTTAAGGTTTTTGATTTTGGTGATGATGATAATATGCAAGATGATGTGAATTACATGGAAACACTAATTGGTGAAATTGACAACAAAAAAATATGGGAAGACCATCAAATGAATAAAATAGTACTGAATAAAATAATATAGAAACACCAAATCAATCAGATTTACCACTAAGAACACCTCTTAGGATTTTGAAAATAAGAACCATGTATTTAATTCATATTGATGAAAATATTTTGAAATTTACAAGCACCATATGAGAATAGAAGCTAAATTTTTTTGGGGCTTGCACTTTGAAAAATTAAATAAAACTCAAACATGCCAATTGTTTGTTACATTGATAAAAATGCATGGGATGAGGCCTACAATGCACACCATAGGACTAAGAACATCTAATATTGATAGTGTAAACAAGGAAATTGTTGATTTTTTTCATAATTTATACCATTAATTAGGTGTGAAAAAATGCACCAAAGATGGTGATGCTTCTTGATGTGTCATTACAAATTGTTTATTAAGTTGTCAAACAAAGAATAAAGGATTCACTATATAAAAAATCCAAGCGTTGCACATAAATATAAAAACTCTAATTAATGCAATTGGGAGACATACAAAACTTGATTTTGTTGATAACAATGACATATGGGTGTTCACTTAAGGACTCTGATGAAAAGACTAGGGTATAGCCAATGCCCTAAAAGATTTACTAGTAGAATTTTGAAAAAATAACACAAGGGTATCAACTAAAATTAGAGATGTATTGAAAATAAGAGTTGGTTCTCGTAACTATGAACCACATCCTAAAGGTTTTTTGGATATGGGTTAGGTTCACAAAGTTGGAGGATAAAAAGTGGCCTACCTATGGACATGATTTTCCTAAAATTTCAAAAATCTTAAGTTTTGTAGATAATTTGAGATATCTACACTCCAAATTTAAAGATGGTGTAAGAACATGAAACTTATAATTTCAAGTCCAGTTTCCAAAAAACTATTTTCTAAAAAAAATTGTTAAGTATAACTAGGTCAAACATATAAAATTTGAAGAGGAACTCCTATTTTTTTCCAAAAAATAGTAGATAGATGGTTGTGTGGCGCAACATTTTTTGAGTAGAGTTTAATATTATTTGAAACTCTTTGGGGAAAATTTAGATAAGATATTATAGTTTGTGACACATATTTATTTATATTTTTTCAATGAATAATTTTTTTATGAATCTTTCAAGTAAATAGATCTTAATAACTGACAAAAAATTGGCTAGCCATTCATGTGATGTGCCTAATTACCTATAAGAAAATGAAAAAGTATTTTTTTTAATGTGTGGAGAATTAGGCCTGGTTTCTGACCATATAAATTGATTTTCACCTGGATTAATGAATGAAAAATTACATGAACATTGTATAGACATGTATATTTTTAGCATGTAGTGGCCTAAAAAAGGTATAATTAGAAATCAACAAAGTTCAAAAACTTAATTAGTCCAAAAATTATAAAAATCATATTTTTGGAAAGAAGAGAGCATGCTCATCATGATGGTATTAAGTTTTTGAATTTTTACATTGAAATTATTAGTGTATTTAGAAATAAAAGTTGAAATTAGCTTTTTTAATCATAACTTTCAAAAATCAGCTATACATTGATAGTCCAAGCCTTTAGCTTAGGAATCCAAGCCATTTTTAATCTAAAAACCATAAGAATTGAATTCAAATTAAAATACCATGATCATGTTAATAACATGAGGATGTTATTAACATGATCATGTTATTAACTACATTAGTAACCATGATCGTGTTACTTAATAGTGTAATCACATTAATAACATGATTGCGTTCTATATTCTCAACACCCTAAAACCCAAATAGGAGCTAGTAGGCTTAGTATTCCTAACATAAAAGTTTGGTTGATTAAGATTGTTATTTGGGACCAATTTTCTTGTCAATATGTGATAGTATTTAATGATAATTGGAGATGTATAAATCCATTCCTCAATTTATTGTTATTTTGATCCTAATATGGTGCAAAATTGGACCAATATATCCCAAATTGATCGTAGATGGACATATTTCCTTGGATGGAGCTTGGTTGGCCCCAATTACATATCATCCTAAAATAAATACTTGGTTTTTTATAATATGGTGTGAAATTAGAGACCTGATTGACATCATATAGACATAATTCCTTTCTCAGGCTTAGCTTACCTCGATTGTGTATTAGATTGAAATAAACATTAAATTAGTTTAATATGGCATGATATCAAATCCTTAATTGAAATTATATTGAAGGAATTCCTTGTATAGGGACCGATTGCTCTTAATTACAAATTATATTGAAGAAAATACTTGATTGGTTGAGTATGATGTGAAATTAGGGAAAAAATTGACAATGGAAATTAGATGGACACAATTCCTTACATGGGATGAAAAATCCCTCAATTGATATTAGGTGGAAGAATTTAATTACACAAGACTTGATTATCCCCAATTGTGTATTATATTGAAAAAAATATCAATTGATTTAACGAGGTGTAATTAAAGCCCAAAATGACATTAGATGGATGTAGTCCCTTGATTAGGAATTGAGTCACCCCAATAGAATATCATATTGAACCTAAATACTCAATTAGTTCAATATGGTGTTCAATCAGGGCTAATAGAACCCAACAACAATTATTTACAAAAAATACTTTCATGGGGCTTAGCTGGCCCCAATTATGTATAAGATAAAACCAAATACATGATTAGTTGAATATAGTTTACAATTGGGGCCAATGAAGTCATAATTGACATTAGATGTATTCAGTTACCTACATGAGGCTTAGTTGGCCATAATTGCATATTCAACTAAATTAAATACTTGGTTGATGTTGTCAATCAAACTTGCACCCCTGTGAAGGTAGTTTTAGGCCTTCACAATCTGCTGAAACATGGAAACAATCCTAGGCTATGGGTGACCTAATCACTAGATTAAATCTCTAGATTTTAAGGGCTATCTCCCTTTAGTGTATCAATTAGGATCTTAATATATGCTTTAAATAATTAGGGAAAAGGGAAAAGGGGAAAATTGTAAGGAAAATCCTATCTAATGATGGTGATACACCTAAATTTTGAGTTGATCCACTAAATCTGAGCTCTTAAAAACACTGATCTAGATAAGAAAAAGGTTGAACTTTCAAATCCAATTAACCAATATGCATAAGTATTTCATGAAAAGGTTCTATCTTATGAACAAAGCTTGAGGGGAATGATGGAATAGGCCTGATTTATGGCACTAACAACCCACTTGCATCCACTATAACTTTATCCAAAAGATATCAAAACATAGAACATGACCTGCCTAATCTAATCAACTAGTAACTAGGTAAGAATCAAGACTTGACAATGAAGATAAATTAGATCACTTATGCAAATCACTGACATTAATACACTATACTAGCATTATAAAAAAATAAAAGTAGTCCTTATATTAATCTAAAAAAAGGTTATAAACTCAGTCTTTCATAGAATTTGATCTTACCAAAAGAGGTATACAAATCAAGGCTAAGCAGCCAAATTATATAGAAAAAGATACAATAGTCAAAAGGATGACACTAAAAATAGAAGAGGAGGTCAACACAATCCAAATTATGTTATTTCAGCCTTCAAATAAAATATATTTTTGTCTTGTGCCTTGCATGAAAGCTCTTTGGCATTAAAAATAGATGGTGGGCTCAAGCTTGAGTCAAAATTTCCAACATGCATGATGCAACACCAATTTTGGATATATTGAATTAAGTTTGAACCAATTTTAAGCTGAGTTGGAATGTGAGAATGTACTATATTACATGGAAAGCATGAGTGGATGTAGCAATTGATAACCAATCAACTATAACTCAAGACTAGTCAAACTCTAATGATCTCCACCTGCATGAAAAGCTACACCACATCTAAATTTAGAACTTTGCTTGAACGACTGGAAACATTGAGAATGTTCAACTAGATAAATAAGGGCACATGCATGAAATCAACACCATGTTGACATTTGAAGGCATGAGGTAGATCCAAGTTTTACAAGTCAAACTCTTGTATGGAAAGCCATTCCAAAATATTCAAAGGAATCTTCTTGTTTATTAATCTTGAAGCTGAGTTGGATCATTGAATGCATGAGATGAGTAGGAGATAACCCTAACTTCAAGGAATAGTCAATTAAAGCTTTGACCAATCAAATGTAAATATCCTTTGCTTGCATGGATGATGAGAGGTGCAATCAAATTGAACTCATTATCTCTTTGCCTTCCATTCTTATCTCTTCATATTCTTTGCATGTATTCCATCTGTATTATTTTGGGTTTTTATCTTCATTTATTCCCTTCAGCATTTATCTCTATTTCTTCTAATGGAATTATTTTGATATTTTTTTGGTCTTTATTTCTTCAAAAAAAAAATTTGAGACTTTTCCCTTTGGACCCTCTTTATTTCATTTCCTTTCCTTCAGACAAAAAGTATGAAGGAATTCATGTATTCCTTAAGGACTTATACAAGTTACCCCTCGATCTTTCAAAAGTTTCCTTTGTGCTTTTTGACAAGCCCTTTGGAATTGTTGAAATGTCCTTGTTGATTTTTATAGTGGACTTTATCAAAGGGAAAGTTCCCTTCAAGTTTTATATAATGGACCTCTTGACCTTTCTAAACTACCCTTAAGGATTTTTGACAAGCCCTTCAAAATTTCCAAGTAGACATTTTCGGAGGGACTCTAACCCTTCAAAATTTTACAAATGAACTTTCTCAAAGGTTGGGAGACCTTCAATATTGTCAAAAGTGTCCCTAGGCATTAGAAATAGCCATTTAAGAAAATGCAAAGGTCCTTAAAAAAAATTTCTTCAGACAAAAAGTATGAATTATTTCCTTCTTGCATTTCCTTCAGATAAAATATTTGAAGGAATTATTTCCTTTTTGAAATAGCCCTTTGATATTTCAAAGTGTCACCTCAGGTTTATTTTTGAACTTTATTGAAGGGTAGATACCCTTCATTTTTCTACAAATGAACATTCTCAAAGGGAAAGTGACCCTTCGAGAGTTTTCAAATGGACCATTTCCTTCAGACAAAAAGTCTGAAGGAATTAAATCTTTGAGCTTTTTGTCTTTATCTCTTTCCCTTCGAATTTTATTTTTTGACCTTTATCTTCTTGAAGGAAATCATTATGAACTATATTAAGTGCCCTATGCTCCTTTAAATGCCTCATCCCTAAAGGAAAAACCCTTTGGAACTTTGCAAATTCCCTTCAAAATAATGAAATAGACCCTTCAGCTAAATTAAAGGTACCCTTCAAATTTTTTTAAATGATTCTTCATCAAAATGAAATTCACCTTTCAGACTCTCAAAATGGACTTTATCGAAGGGAAAGTGCCCTTCAATTTTTTTTATAATGGACCTCTTGAGCTTTCAAAGCTACCTTGCAAAAAAAATGAAACTGGTCCATTTGCCCTTGAAAAGTCCTTCAAGATTTATGAAAAGGACTTTAGAATTTTATAAAATGAACTTTTCTGAAAGTAATAAACCCTCATAAAACTTTTACATGATCTATGCCCTTTTGAGAAGAACCTTTCTTCTTGTAAACCTTGAAGTTCTCTTTAGAATTTGCTCCTTTCAATTGCTCTAATCAACATCTTTTTTTTTTGCAAAGAACAAGACAAGTGAAAGAAAACCCCCTAAATCACCTAGACAACTTCAAGGCCTATTAACCATGAATTTTAAAGGATTCCTCAGGACCAATTATTTATCTTTGAAGACAAAATGGCATTGTAAATTTTAAAATGACAAGGGTGGAAATTTGACTTGTGGTGTCAAAATTGTCAACTTTTTGGTGACTCAGCTACGAAGCATCCCTATTATGCTTAAGAACTTAGACCATAAACATGATATCTAACTACTAAAACATTAGTAAATCTGGTCCATGACTACAAATCTCTTTTGACCTAATATGAGATAACCTTCATCCTTCAAACTAAGAAGGGAAACACACAAAAATAGGAAAAATAACTAAATAAAGCAACTGTGTAAACATGGCACCTATTTTGCATAAAATAAAATAAACTAATGTGCTTGAACAAAACTTGAAGGAAAACAAACTAACAAGGAATGTAGATAACCATGACAAAGCATGATCCACCTAGATCAAAAGGGAAATTCATAAACTCTGTCACTCCAAGATATAGTACAAGTTGCAAGGCAGAATGTTTATTAATCATAACCTTTGATGAGTCATTTTACTTCTCCACCAACTATATAAGCATCTTGTAAAATGAGTCATCAACAATAAACTAGTCACCAACAAAGGCAAACTCATCAAGTACTTCTCAATCTTTTTCGTACTACTTGTCATCTACCACCTTGTCAAGTGATATCTCATCTATGTATTATTATTGAGTGACCACATCCTTCTTATCGACTACTACAAGTTTATCTATTTCTTCAAGGAGCTTTGAATAGGCAAACCAATCTATATTCTGATCTTAGATATGTGATTCTTGATCAAATTTATCATAAACATGCTCTTCTATAGGAAACATAACCATACAAAGATCTTCAATTTCTTATAGAGATTCAAGGTACATCTATCAATCATCCTTCTATTCCTCATTTTGATTAATTTGAATAGGATCAACTTGAAAGTTATTTGGATCCTTCTTAATAGGAGATATCTCTAACTCAGCTATGACTTCAACTTGTACCAACTCCTCTTGGAGTTCCTTCTCATCAAGATCAACCTTCTCACTCTCAACTATAGTTGGATTCTCAACTATAACCTTAAGTTAAGTATCAATGTGAAACTCTTCCACAAACACACCAGAAGCATCCTCTTCACACTCTATAAGAACTTGACTTGTAGTTACAACCCCTTTTTCAATTTTCTAGAGAATAAGCTCCTCCTGAAGAAGGGCAATGGTGGGAAGGTGATGAAATTAATTTGTTTGAGAGGGAAAATGAAGCATGGGAGGTTGATCATGATCATATTTTGGAATCTTGAGGATAATGGAATTGTTTAGGGAGTTTTGAAGAGGAGGGAAAGAGAAAGTCTTAAAGACATTTGTATTCTATTCCTTCCACATGGCCATTACCTCATCAAAGTATTAAACATCTTTGTCATCATGGATAACTCATGTTTCAGAGATGAGTGGTGAAGAAAGAGGACTATAATAATGTTTATTCTCATGAATAGGATCTTGAATACAATTAAAGAGCTCCCTTGTCACACATTGAGCATGATTAAGAACTTCATGAGAATAAGGAACATAATAACCCTTTGTATACAAGTGGTTTAACTTGATTTTTTGCCTCTCCCAAGCATCTATCTTCTCCAATACAAGAATACACAACCCATATATTTCTTCTAGATCATTAGACACATTTTTAAATAGACCATTCACTTCTTCATAATGAGCGTTTGAACAAAATTTTCTTGCATATGCTAGCATTCTGAGCTCTATTTCATTCATTATTTCTTGAAGACAAGAATTCTCATATGAAACATCATAGCCATATAGGAAAGATGAAATATAGTCCTGAGGCTGATATGGTTCACAAAGAAGGTAATAATAATGCTCTTGATAACAAGGATCATGAGAAACTTGATAAGGCTCAACATAGCTTTGATAATACTCTTGATAAGGTTGATTAGGCTCATAAAGAGTCTCATAGGTATCATAATAAGGTTGGTATGATTCATTATAAGTTTGATAATGAAACATAACATAGGACTTCTCTTTGTACACAACCATCAAAACTCATTCGTGATAATGCAACAATAATAGACTTACATGGAAATTGTACCTAGACTATTAAAAGCAATTGCTTGAGTTTGAAATCACCAAATACTTCATAAAGAACACTTATACAACTGAAATTTCATTAATACTAGCTCAAATGGGTCCCATTGAGCATGCCAAAAATTGTTTGCAATCAGATTTTCACCCCTGTGAAGGTAGTTTCAGGCCTTCATAGTCTGTTGAAACATGGAAACAATCCTAGGTTATGGGTGACCTAATCAGTGGATTGAATTTATAGATTATAAGGGATATCTCCCTTTGTTGTATCAATTAGGATCTTACTCTATGCTAAAAACTTCTACTGGAAAAGGAAAAGTGGAAACTTGAAAGGAAAATGCTATCTAATGATGGTGATACACCTGAATTTTGAGTTGATCCACTGAATCTGAGCTCCTAAAAACACTCATCTAGATAAGAAAAAGGTTGAATATGCATAAGTATTTCATGAAAAAGTTTTATCTTATGATCAAATCTTGAGGGAAAAAATGGAATAGGACTGATTTAAGGCACTAAAAATCCACTTTCATCTATTGTAACTTCAACCAAAAGACATAAAAACACACAATATGACATGCATAATCTAGTTAGCTAGTAACTAGGTAAGAATCAAGACTTGACAAGGAAGAGAAATTATATCACTTTTTTAAATAACTAACATGAATACACTATACCAACATTCTAAACAATAAAAATATTCTTGCTATTAATCTGAAAAAATGTTACAAACTTAGTCTTTGGTAGAATTTGATCTTGCTAAAAGAGGGATACAAATAAAGGCTAAGGATCCAACTTATATATAAAAAGATACAACAGCTAAGAGGATGGTGCTAAAAATGGAAGAGGAGGTCAAATTAGTCCAACTTGTGTTATTTCAGCCTTCAAATAAAATCTATTTTGTCTTATGCCTTGTATGAAATCTCTTTGGCATTGAAAATGGATAGTGGGCTCAAGCTTGAGCCAAAACTTCCAACATGCATGATGCTATGCCAATTTGGATGTATTGACTTAAGTTTGAACCTATTTGAAGCTAATTTGGAATGTGAGAATGTCATATATTATATGGAAAGCGTGAGTGGATGTAACACTTGATAACTAGTCAACTAGACTCAAGAGTAGTCAACCTCCAATGATCTCCACTTGCATGAAAAGCTACGCCATATTTGAATTTAGAAGTCCACTTAAACTACTATAAATGTCAAAAACCTTCAACTAGATAAACAAGAGAACATGCATGAAATCAATGCCATGTTGGCATTTGAAGGGATGAGGTGGATCCATGTTTGACAAGAATTGCATGGAAATCCATGCCCTAATCTTTAAAGGAATCTGCTTGTTGATTAATCTTGAAGCTGAGTTGGATCATTGAATGCATGAGATGACTAGGAAATAACCCTAAATTCAACAAACATTCAATTGAAGCTTTGAACAATGAACTATAAATAGTCTTTTATTGTATGGATGATGAGAAGTGCATTCAGATTGAACTCTTTGTTATCTCTCTACCTCCCATTCTTATCTCTTCATATTTTATTCATGTATTCCTTCTGTATTGTTTTGGGTTTTTATCTTCATCTATTCCCTTCAGCCTTTAGCTCTATTTCTTCCCATGAAATTGTTTATAGCTTTTTTTTTGTCCTTAATTATTTGGATAAAAGGTTTTAGACTTCTCCCTTTGGACTCTCTTTCTTTCATTTCCTGTCCTTTAGACAAAAAGTCTAAAGGAATTCATGTATTGCTTTGGGCCTTATGCAAGTTACCTCTTGGTATTTCAAAATTTCCCTTCGAGATTTTTGATAAGCCATTCATAATTTTTGAAATGTCCTTGATTTTGACAATGGACTTTATCGAATGGAAAGTGCCCTTTGAGTTTTCTGTAATGGACCTCTCGGCCTTTATAAACTGACCTTCGGGATTTTTTACAAGCCCTTCATAATTTCTATGTGGACTTTTTTAGAGGGACTCTAACCCTTCAGAATTATCAAAATGAACATTCCCAAAGGGTAGGAGCCCTTTGAGATTCTCAAAAGTGTCCCTCGACATTTTGAAATAGCCCTTCGAGAAAATGTAAATGTCCTTCAGAATTTTTCCTCAGACAAAAAGCCCAAATTATTTCCTTCAAACAAAAATTCCAAAGGAATTATTTCCTTTCCAAAATAGCCCTTTGGGATTTCAAAGTGTCCTCTCAGGTTTTGTTTTGAACTTTACTAAAGGGTAGATACCCTTCAGGTTTCTGTAAATGAGCTTTCCTGAAGGGAAATTCATCATTCAGGACTTTCCAAATGGACCATTTCCTTTAGACAAAAAGTCTAAAGGAATCAAATATTCAAACCTTTTGTCTTTATCTCTTTCCATTTAAATTTTCTTTTTTGACCTTTATCTTCCCAAGGGAGATCCTTCAGAACTCTGTTAAGTGCAATTGGCCCCTTGAAATACCTCCTCCTGAAAGGAAAAGATCCTTCAGACCTTTGCAAATGCCCTTTGAAAGAATGAAATAGACCCTTCAGTCAAATTGAAGGCATCCTTCAAAAAATTTCAAATGATCCTTCATCAAAATGAAATGTGCCTTTTAGACTCTTGAAATGGACTTTCCTAAAGGGAAAGTATCATTCAAGTTTTATGTAATGTACCTCTCAACCTTTCAAGGCTGCCATTCATAAAAAATGAAAATGGTCCACTTACCCTTGAAAAGTCCTTCAAGAATTATGAAAAGGATTTTAGGATTTTGTAAAATGAACTTTTCTAGATGTAATAAACCCTACCACAAATTTGAAATGATATTTTCCCTTTTGATAAGAACCTTTCTTCTTGTAAAGCTTGAAGTCCTCTTTAGAATTTGATCTTTTCAACTACTCTAATCAACATCTTTTTTTTTTTGCAAAGAACAAAACAAGTGAAATAAAAACACCTAAATCACCTATACAACCTCAAGCCCTATTAACCATGGATTTTCAAGGATTTATCAAGACCAATTATTGAGCTTTGAAGACAAAATGACATTACAAAGTTTTGAATGCCAAGGGTGGCAATTTGACTTGTGGGTTCAAAATTGTCAATAGTTGATTCAATATGCTATATATTTAGGACCAACAGATCCCCCTATAGATAGTATAAGGATGAAACTTATTACACAAGGCTTGTTCGGACCAAATTTCATATCATATTGAATCAAATATTCTTTCAGTTGAATTTGGTGCACAATCATAATCCCAATTATTATTAGATGGATGTAATTCCTTATAGAGGGTTTAATTGGTCCTAATTTCAAAAAGATTGAATCAAACACTTAACTATTTGAACAAGGTGTGTAATTAAGTCCCTAATTAAAATTATGTTGACGTAATTCCTTGGACAAGCCTCGATTGGCCCCAATTATGTACCATCTAAAACCGAATACTTGACTAGTTTAATATGTTATGTAATGAGGGCCATGTAAGCCCCAATTTCCATTATATATTAATGTAATTCCTCGCACATATCTCCTTTAGACCGAATTGCATATCAAATTGAAAAAATATATAATTTTTTAATATGGTGAGCAATTGGATCCCCAATTGATATCATATGGATAAAATTACTTATATTGAGGCTTAGTAGGCCTTTGGGATTAATTTATCCTGAAGTAACATCCTTTATATAATAAGAATTAGATTCACATAGATGAACTTGGTTAAAATCACATCTTTCATTACCATAATTGACTTTGTAGGATCAATATGTGATGATGTGGGGGATAATTTTTCCCAAATTCACATTATTTACTCACATGTCTAGGTTTAATGAGCTAAAATTTTCCCCAATCACCATCATGATTGTACCTCATATACCCTAAAACATATACCCTAATCCCTAATCCCTAAATTCATAATCCCTAAACACTAAAACATAAATATAAACTTTTTAAACCTTGAACCAATCATTTTAGCACAAATTAACATCATTTAGACCTAGAATTAAGTTCACAAGGCTTAGTTTGGCCTAAATCACATGACTGATTGCCCCATTCGACTAATTCACTTAATTTAAATGATGACATATATGTTATAATGACAACCCAAAAACACATTATATAGTCATAAATGGGTCCAAGTGATAAAAATTATCCTCAATTATCTTTGTGATTGATTCTATGTACCCTAAACCATATATACATTAAAACCTAAGATGTAAACCACAAACCCTAAATTTTAAACCATAAAATTTCCCTATTTACCAATTGATTTCATCTTAATTAACCTCTTTTGTAGTAAGAATTAGGTTTGAACATGGTATAAAGTGATTAGAAATTAATATATAGGTCCTTAAACCTAAACCTTATCTCCTAATCCCTAAAACATAAATTGTAATCCCTATACCCTAATTCCCACTACATGCCACAAAAATACGTTCCTTATGATATAACTGATTTTATCATGAGATGTCATAAAATGCACTTTTTAAACTTATGGCAAAACCTTAGCCTTTGGAGTACCAATATAGTTGTGCATCTAAAGTAAATTGGGGCTATTTCAAGACCCTTCAACCTAATTAACCAAATAGGAGGAGGTACTTGTATATTTTAATTGAGGAGGCATTCAAGGCCAATCTGAACCCCTTCAATAGCAAGATATGATTTAGGGTAAAATCAAAATATATCTCTTCTATCATGAATTGTTCCAATTAGTTAATTTGTGCAATTCCATACATAATTTGGGAAAAATTGATCCCGTAAACCAAATTTATGGCTCAATCAATTATATAACATGTATATTGCATGACTAGCCCTAGTTTTATAAAAAAAATGCAAATATGAAGGTAATTATCATAAATACGTGAACAAACTCATCTCAAATGTTATTTAATTACCTTAGTGATTGGACCCTATATCTGATATCTTAAACCCTAAACCTTTTACCATTTACATTAAACCCTAAGCCATAAGCCCTAAACCCCAAACCCTTTAAATTATAGACCCTAAACCCTAAACCAATAAATTTAGCCCCAATTAACTTCCTTTATATATAGTAAGAATTAGGTTCATAGGGATGAACTTAGTCAAAATCACATCACTTATTGAACCACAATTGACTTAATTGGCTTAATCTATGATGATGTGGGGGCTAATTGAGCTCAAAATCACATTCTTTACTTATAGACATAGGTTCAAGGAGCTCAAATTTTGCCCAATTACCTTCGTAATTGTACTTTGTATACCCTAAAACCTATACCCTAAGACCTAATCCTTAAATTTCCTAATCCCTAAACTCTAAAACATAAATATAAACTCTCTAAACCTTGAACCAATCATTTTAGATCAAATTAACATCATTTAGACTAAGAATTAAGTTCATAGGGCTCAGTTTGACCTAAGTCACATGATTAATTGCCCCATTTGACTAATTCACTCAATATGCATGATGACATCCACAGTATAATGACAACCCAAAAACACATTCTATAGTCACAAGTGGGTCCAATTGATTCAAATTGTCCTCAAATATCTTTGCAATTGACCTTATGTACCCTAAAACATATATGCATTAAAACCTAAGCCCTAAAACATAAACATTAAACACTATATCCTAAATTATAAACCATAATCTTTCCCTATTTACCAATCAATTTAATCCCAACTAACATCCTTTGTAGTAAAAATTAGGTTCACATGGCATAGAGTGATTAGACAAATTATATATATGTCCTTAAACCTAAACCCTATGCCCTAATCCCTAATCCCTAAAATATAAATTGTAATCCCTATGCCCTAATGCTCACTACATGATGCAAACATACATGCCTTATGATATAACTGATTTTATCATGAGATGTCATAAAATACATTTTTGAGACCTAAGGCCAAAACATAGCCTTTGGATTACCAATCTAGCTATGTATCTAAAGTAAATTGGGGATATTTTGAGTCCCTTAAGCCTAATTTCATGACTATAAAATGTTATTTGAGGGTTGGTAAGCTCCAATTTGCCCCAATCACCATCACAATTATACCTTATATACCCTAAAACCTATACCCTAAGCATTAATTCTTAAAGTTCATAATCCCTAAACTCTAAACCATAAATATAAAAATTTTAAACATTGAACTAATCATTTTATCCCAAATTAACATCATTTAGACTAAATATTATCTATGTGATTGACCCTGTGTATCCCAAATCTAAGCCCTAAACACTATACCCTAAATTATAAACCAAAAACTTTCCCTATTTACGAATCGATTTAGTCCCAATTAACATCCTTTATAGTAAAAATTAGGTTCACATATGGCATAGCAAGATTAAACCTTATATACACCCTTAAACCTAAACCATACATACCCTAATCCCTAATCCCTAAACCCTAAAACATAAATTGCAATCCTTAAGCCTTAAACCCTATGCACTAATGCCATAATCCCTAATCCCTAATCCCTTATCTATATTAACTATAACACAATTATGTTATTTAATAATGAAATCATGTTATTCTTAATATAGGCAACACTCAATTTTCATTACGAATTACTAACCCCAAATGATTATTAGCAATAGCATGATCCCATTATTACATAATGTGATCATGTTATTGTTAATATAAGCTTCTCAATATGTTGGATGAAGCAGAACCTTATATAACACATAACAGGATCATATTATGATTAATTTAGACTAATCTCACTTCTCAACAACTATTTTAACCCAAATTGAGAGTTTTGTCCCCACAAACATTCTCTCTGTACTTTTGCAAGATCTATAGTACCTATGTACTTATCCCTACCTTTAAAATTTTGTCTATTGTCCCTTCTACTAGGTGACATATCACATTCAAGGAAGAGGAAGATGTTGAAGGAAAATAAAACTAGAGGAATCACATGATTTGAGAGATAAACATAAGATACAAATGTAAAAACTTTATGGTCAATAAGGTACAAACCCTAATCTTGATGAACCAGATGCCATAGATAATTGGCCAATTAATAATAATGAATTAAACAATTATGAAATTGACCATAACTAATTGAATAATGATGAATTTGACCATAATAAAATCAATAATAATGAAATTTAAGATAATGAATTAGTTAATGTTGGAAGTTTACATCAACAAATGTTTGATCTCCATTCAAGAAGATTAGATCAACAAATTTTGGATACTTTCTTTCATAAATTGGATTATCATAGTCAAAGATGTCAATTGTTTATTTCATTGATAAAATTGATTAAGATGAGACCTATAATGTACACATTAGGACTAAGAACATATAACATGGATGATGAAAATAATGAAACTATTGAAAATATACATGATGCATACCATACTATAGGTGCAAAATAATGTACCAAAGATTCTAAAGATAATCAATGTATACTTAAAGCTTGTGCAATAACTAAAAAAATAAGGAAAAAAGGAATGGTTTCAAAAACAATCTGAACACTTAATATAAATAAATAATAATAATGAAAGCAATTGATAAACATGAAAGACTTAATGAACCTAATACAAATGAGCTTTTGGCATACTCTAGTAGATTTTCATGAAAGGACAAGCCTATAGCTGATACTCTCAAAGATTTACTTACTCAATTTTAGAAAGATAATACAAGAGTTTCACCCAATGCAAGAAATCTTGTGAAAATAAGAGTTGGTTCTCGTAACCATCAACAACATCCAAAACATTAATTGGATACGACTCAAACATAATTTTACTCTAATTTTTTGGAAAAAAATCCTCAAATTTCTATTTTTCAAAGATATTTTGAGATGGCAGAACCTTTTTATGTTAAATAAATCACACGTGCACCACTTGTAGTTATAGGCAACATGTTGAATTTTTAATGCGCTATGATGTTTTTCATAATATTCATTGTAGTTTGCATACTAACAACTTTTTTTAGGAGTGTGGCATTGAATGACCAACAAAATCAACCAGAGAATTTATTCCAACTATCTTTTAAAAAAGATTAGATGGATAATTATTTTACAATAAATCATGTTTAAATGAAAATTGTAACATTTGTTGTGGATTACCAAAATTACAAAAATGTATCCATGAGGAGATTACAAGTGTAATTAGACAAAAATTAGTTGGTTTAAGTAAGTATAAACAATTTATTTATCAAGTAAAATATGACAAAGAATTTAAAAGATGTGAGATTGTTACAAAAAATATACCTATTTCTAAAATTTTGGTCAAATTTATAGAGAAGATTGTTTATGGGTATGAAAGGTACACAAACAAGGCTAGATGATTGGATGAAAATTTCAAGATAATCAAGGATACATTTCCACTTGGTTCAATTATTTCATTAGTTTATTTTTCTAAAAATTACACATTCAATCACCAAATGGAAGTTCAATCACAATATTTTAACTGATCACAAGTTGCCATATTTGAGTATATAACATTCATGCATGCACCTGGTAGTATAGAGCAATGAAAAAAATTAAGGGAGTACCATTTCTATATCAACAATGATAAATCACATTGTTTAGAGTATGTGTAAGGTTGTTTTCAAATGTTATTTGAATAATTGAGTCAAAGGAACATTACATTTGGTCAAACAATTGCACATTTGAATTCAGAAGTTCATGGATGTTTTATTAGTTAAGTAGGATACATGTTACCATTGGTATATAACACATTTAGAGTTTCACCAAGGCTAGCTATCAAAAAGGGGAGTAGGACGGTGTTGGATCATGTGTAAAAACAGATATTGCAAGGGAGGAGTTGAAATTTGAAGATGGTGATCATTTGATAGATGTAAAAACTATGGTTGAATGGTGTAATAAGAATATGTGTCATGATGATCAACCAAATTCTACTATTCATAGACATTTCTAGTTAATAGAAGAAGAACACTTAGAAAAGTATGAGTATTGTATGACTCTAATGGGTTCAAGTAACTTCCACTCATTTTGTAGATCAAATTCAAGTTCTTGGACTATTCATATGAGACACTTCTCATGTCTCTATTCAACATTCATGGAATTTGTTTTAAATGAGTGTGAGTCAAAAGAGTGGGTGGATGATTGGAGTTTCAAACTTCTAATTCTAATTAATACATATTAGGTTCCAATAGTATTGCAATTTATAAATATGACATCATTAGATGACTTTGACCGTGTATCTGATCTATTGCATCTAGGTAGAATATTTTTCATGATGTTAAACATGAGATATAATGAGAGGGGGGAGTGAAACAATATATCATATATCTTTTAAATCTTTTACTTAATCTGATTTATTTTCCTTAACCACTTAATCATACATTCAAGATATGTAATAAAACTAAAATAATAACATGAACCACAAGAGAGAGAGAGAGAGATAACATATTTTTGCATGAAAACTTAATGAGGGAAAAAACCATGAAGAACAATCTTAAGTATATGAATGAGCACCAACTCAAATGACAAAGTTTACAAGCACCAACTTGTAGGAGCACCAACCCCTTTTTCTGAGCACTAAAACAATAACTATATGTGAGCACCAACCCCTCTTATGTAAAATAAAACTATCTCTCAATGTTGAGTTCTTAACAAATGATAGAACTCTACTATATATCTTTCTCTTCTCTCCTCTTTTATTATATAAAACAATTACAAACCATGCATTTTCTTACATATTTAAAATGGCTTCCCAAGCCTCCTTTTATAGCTTTCCAAATGACCATTGGCATTCACCCTTTGTGATCCTTCAATCCACATGGAAAATGGTGCCAAACTTGCATGACCCTTTGAATCCTTTCATTTGAAAAGTCACAGGGTGACCCTTCATAATCAAATGCATCCTTTCCCTTTTTGTCTTTATTTGGTGACTCTTTAAATTCCTCAAGGTGACTCTTCATGGAAAAATGTGCCCTTCCATTTTTTGTCTTCACTTGATAACTCTTTGAATTCCTCAAGGTGACTCTTCAATAAAAAATACATCCTTTCCATCTTTTATCCTTATCTCATGACTTTTTGACTTCTTCATGGGCCATCTTTTGACTTTATGCAACCTAAAATATATTCGTTAATATTTAATTAATATCAACATACTTTAGCCAAAGTATGAATATTAAAAAAATCCTTAGAAATTAAATGCTATGGGACCTTTGTCATCAATAATGTTATACCTTTGACATCAATGACAATATTTCTAACAATCTCCTTCTTTGTCATTGATGACAACCTCAAACTGAAACTACCACATCGTGAAACCTACACTACTGACCAAAAAACATATTGTAACTCCACCTTACTGTAGCATCGTATACCTATTCCATGTACCTATTCTTGAACTTATTTTTATCCCTATACCTATTTCTATACTTCTCACCCTTTAACATCAATGTCAAATAGTCTATCCTGGAGCTAACACTTAGCTCCCCCTCAACTGACGTTGATCCCCAAAGACAAGAAGTAAAATAAATTACTCCCAACTTATCTTATAGATTCTTGAATGTGTTCTTTAGTAGAGCTTTTGTGAAAATATCTATAATTTATTTTGTAGTAATGATATATTCTAACTTAACCTACTGATCTGCAACCTACTTTCTCAAGAATTGATATATGATAGGAATATGTTTTGTTCTTGAATGCATCACTGGATTCTTAGAAATATTAATAGCACTTGTGTTGTCACAAAAAATATAGATAGGTTAATCATAATTTACCTTAATGTCTTCTAAAGTTTGCTTCATCCAAAGCACTTGAGTACAATAGAAAACTATTGCAATATATTTTGCTTCAACTGTAGAAAGTGATACTGAGTTCTACTTCTTTCTTAGCCAAGATACTAAGCTATCACCAAGGAAAAAAGCTCTTCCACTTGTAATCTTTATGTCATCCCAACAACCTATCCAATCTGAATCTGTATAAGCAACCAAATTGAAATCTCTACCTGGGGGATACCATAATCCATAATCTAATGTCCCCTTTGACATATCTAAATGTTCTCTTCACCAGCTGAACATGACTCTCCTTCAGGTATACTGGATATCTTACAACCATGCCTATTACGTGCATGATCTTTGGCCTCGATGCTATCAAATATAGAAGACTACCAATCATAGATCTATGTAAATATTGATTAGCAACAGATGCATTTTCATCCTTACCTTGTTCCCTATACCCTTTGGTGGGCCAACTGGTGCACAATCCTCAAAACCAATTTTTTTCAATATTTCTTTTGCATATTTATTTTGAGATATTAAAATTCCTTTATCTGACAAAATATTTACAACCCAAAGAAAAATGACAATTATCCAAGCATAGACATCTCAAATTCTTTTTTCATATTATAAAAAAATTCTTTTGTCATCTTTTAAATTATGTCCTCCAAATATTATACCATCAATATATACCACACCAATCAACTGATGCTCACCTTCTATTTTGATGTAGAGATTACTATCAACAAAACATCTCTTGAAAGCTTGATGTTGTAGGTAGTTATCAAGCCTTTCATACCAAGCTCTATGAGCTTCTTTCAATCCATATAGTTCTTTCTTCAATATGCATATATGGCTACTATCATTTTAGAGAATAAATCCCTCAGGATTATCAATGTAGACCACCTCTTATAAATTCCCATTTAGAAAATTAGACTTGACATCCATCAAAAACACTTTGAAATTTTTAAATACTACATATGCAAGAAACATTTTAATAGCCTCTAACCTTACCAATACTACAAAGTTTTTTTCAAAATCTATACCCTTAATTTGAGCATATCCTTTGCATACTAACCTTGCTTTATTCTTGGTAATTTCACCATCTTTAGTCAACTTATTTATGTATACCCATTTGGTTCCTATCATATTTTGATCTTTTGGTCTAGTCACTAATTCACAAGTATCATTCTTTTCTATTTGATTTAATTCTTCATCCATTACTTTAACCCATTACTCATCATATCTAGCTTCTGAAAAAGTTCTAGGCTAAATTTTGGATAACAAAGAAAAAATAACTTGCTCGAATTCACATACCATCATCCTTCTAGTGCAAACTCCTTCATTTATGTTCCTGATGATGTCACTCTAATTATCATTTCTATGGACATATTTAGATGGGGTATTGGTGTCATTTTTCTCCTTCTTCTCATCTTCATCTGATTCTTCAAAATATTCTTCTTCAATGATTTTAAGAGTGTCTACTAGATCACTATCTCTTTGTGCTACATCTTCATCTATCCTGACACTTGTACTTTGAACTATCTTCTTAGTTTTTTTGTTATAAAATTTATAAGCTTTAATTTTGCAATAATATCCAAGAAATATACCTTCATTTGTTCTAGATTCAAACTTACCCAATTTTTCATCAGTTATCTTTATGAAGCATCTATTGCCGAAAACTCTAAAAAATTCAACAGTAGCTAGTTTATCTTTATATAGCTCATAGGGAGTCTTGTTACTATTGAATCTCAATAATGCTCTATTCTAGATATGTACCACTATGCCTATTACCTCTCTCCAATGTTTATCTAGTATCTTAGATTCATTTAGCATTATCCTTGCCATTTCTTGAACTATTCAATTTTTACGCTCAATTACTCCATTTTGCTAAGGAGTTATGGCTATTGAATAATATGTGTTTATCATGTGGTCTTCATAATAGTTAATAAACTTATCTGAGATGAATTTTCCTCTTTAACTTGATCTTAGGCACTTAATCTTCAAGCCAGTTTCATTCTCAAATAAAACCTTGAATGCCTTAAAGTGACTGAAAGCTTCTAATTTTTCTTCAAAAACATCACCCAAGTCATACATGTAATATCATCAATAAGCAACATGAAGTATTTCTCACCTTGAGTACTCTGAGTTCTAGTAGGTCTACATAGCTTAGTGTTAAAAAGCTCTAACATCTAAGTGGTCAAGTATTCTTTTGTATTGAACCATCTTTTGACCTGCTTCTCATGTTGACATGGTTCACAAAGCATGTTGGAGGGCTTTTTAATCTTTGGAAGATTTTTAACTACTTGATTCTTGCTGATATTGACAAGATTGTCAAAATTTATGTTTCCCATTCTCCTATACCACAACCAAATTTCTTCAATCTAAATCAAACATATTTATCCTTTGATATCTGATAACATACATAATGTTTTTCATGTCTTTTGAGTATCTGTAATCAACACATCTGAATCTTTTCTCCTAATTTCACAACCTTCTACATAAAAATTTAATGTGTGTCCTTGATCACACATTTGAGTTACACTCAACAGATTATGCTTAAGACCTACATACAAAACATTTTTAGTCTTAACTCTACCATTATCCAAACTAAATGTACATTTTTGGTTATTTTGGTAGTGGTATTATCTCCTAATTTCACTGTGCCACCTTTAATCTTATTTATAATTATGAATTTGCTCTCATCTCATGTCATGTGCCTCAAAAATCCATTATTAACGAACCATGGCTTTATTCATTTCTTGCATGCAAAGCTATTTGGAGTAACATAATATTTTTAGGTTGTTTCTTCTGTCATGAACCTATCTAAACCTTCTTCATGATGAATAGAGCCTTGAAACTTTAGTCCTTGATTGAATTCAACATGCTTCTGCAATATTGAGATATATGTTCGAAATTATTGCACTTGTAACATACTATGGCCTCTTTATAAAAGCTTGATAGAGGAGCAAAAGAGTTGTGGCTTTTGCTTGACTCTACATGAGATCTTTTCTCCTTTTTTATGAAATTGTTATCTCTTTCCCAAAAGTCTATTGTCTTATTTCCATAACCATTACAATAAAAACAATAACCATAAAAATAGAATTTGTTCTAATTTGTGTATCTTTGACCTGGTTGTCTTTTGTAGCTCTATTCCTTCTAGCCTTCTTTGTTTGAGCTATCCTTTACATTCTTAACTTCTTCCATTTTTATTTCCTCTTTTGTAAGGATTTAAACATAGCTCTTTTTCTTTTCAAATCTAATACCTATCTTATCTGATATTTATTTTCGACTTTCTAATATCTTATTCAACATGTTAGTGTTATTCTCAAATTTTGAGTCATTGGCTTCTTTATCATTGACTGCTTTATTTGTTTTCTCAATATCTTCTTTTAAAGAAGCAATTTAACAACATAATTTTCACATTCTTCACTTACTTTTTGCAATTGTGTTGTTAGATATTCTTTAGTCTTTTTGGCTTCTTCAATGTGTGCTTTTAGATCTTCAATGATTTCTTTTAACTCATTTTCATTTTTCTTGATCTGGATCTTCAACCATTGATTCTTCTTCTCAAGAGACTTTAATTCTTCTCAGACACAAATGATTTCTCCTTATAAATTCACCTTAGCTTCATCATGTTCTTCTTCTTGATCATCTATAATTTTACTTGCAAAGGCATCTTCATGTATGGTCATGAATAGAATCTCTTCTTCATCTGAGTCACTGATTCCACTATCTTCAACTAAGCTAGGATAGTTAGAATATAAACTCTTCTTCTCAAATCATTTCTTGTATTTGCCTTTGAATTTTTTACTTTATGTATACTTTCCTTCATTTTTATCATTGTTCTTATCTAGGCACTTAGCTATAAAATGTACAATCTTACCAAATTTAAAACATTTAAATAAAAAATTTCCTTGATATCTACCTATGCCCTTCTTAGGATTGTAGATGATTAGAGATTCGTTGCCATCTTCCTTATCACTAGATCTGTCACTTGATTATTGAATATTAACCTTATCTTTCTTTGATGTCTTGAAATCAACTTCCCTCTTTGAAGGTTTCTCTTATTTAGTCTGTATCTCATATACCATAAGAATACCATGCAGTTCATCCATTTTTATCTTGGATAGACCCTTCATCTCCTGAATTGCCAATACCTTTACATCATATCTCAATGTTAGAGATATCAAAACATTTTTTTATCACTACTGACTCTTCCAATTTTTCTCCAAGGCCTTGAATTTGATTAACTATTTGATCAACCCGCAGTAGATAACTTGATATATTTTCTTCCTCTTCCATCTACAAACTTTCAAACTATCTTCTAAAAGTCTGGAGCTTAGCTTATTGAACCTTTCCATCACCTTTGTAAATATTCTCAAGCTTTACCTAAGTCTCATGAGCATATTTACATTTCATAACTTCAACAAATTACGATTCACATAAACCACATAAAATAAAATTTAAAGCTTTATCATTATTTTCACTTGCCTTCTTTTTCATAGGAGTAGTTTCAAGTGTCTGTGGCTTTTGTATTCCTCCATCACTACTTTTCAAATGTCTAATCCAAGGGCCATCAAGTGATTCCTCATCCTTATGTTCCAAAAGGCATAATTTGTCCCATAAAAAAAGTGTCTTATGTGTAAAAAAAACCTTCATGTGATTTAGCCATCGTGCTTTCCCAGATTTACCTTCAAGCTATTAAACTATTTCCAAAATAACTTTCTCTAATACCAATTGTTAATTACATGATATAACAAGGGGGGGTGAATCCATATATCATATATCTTTTAAATATTTTACTTAATTTGATTTATTTTATTTAATAACTTATTCATACATTAAAGATATGAAATAAAATTAAAATAATAACTTTCACCACACAAGAGAGAGAGAGAGAGAGAGAGAGAGAGAGAGAGAGAGAGAGAGAGAGAGAGAGAGAGAGAGAGAGAGAGAGAGAGAGAGACCAAATTTTTATGTGGAAACCCAATGCGAGAAAAAGCCACAGAGAATAATCTCAAGTATATGAATGAGCACCAACTCAAATTACAAATTTCCTAATCAGTAACTTATATAAGCACCAACCCATTTTGTCAAGCACCAACACAATAACTATTTGTGAGCACCAACCCATAGGATCACCAACCCCTCTTATGTAAAACACAACTATCTCTCAATGTTACTTTCTCAACGAATGATAAAACTCTACTATATCTGTTTCTCTTCTCTCCTCTTTTCTTATATAAAATAATTACAAACCATGCACTCTCTTGCATATTTAAAATGGTTTCCCAAGCCTCTTTTTATAGCTTTCTAAATGAACTTTGACATTCACCATTTGTGACCCTTAAATCCACATAAAAAATGGTGCCAAACATTCATGACCCTTCAAATCCTTTTATTTGAAAAGTCACATGGTGACCCTTCATGAGAAAATGTATCCTTTCCCCTTTTGTCTTTATTTGGTGACTCTTCGAATTCCTCAAGGTGACTATTCATGGAAAAATGTACCCTTCCTTTTTTTGTCTCCACTTGGTGACTCTTCGAATTCTTGAAGGTGACCCTTCATGGGAAAATGCATCCTTTCCCTCTTTTGTCTTTATCCCATGACTCTTTGACTTCTTCGTAAGCCCTCTTTTGGCTTTATGCAACTAAAAATATATTCATTAATATTCAATTAATATCAACATACTTTAGCCAAAATATGAACATTAAAAATACCTTTAGACATTAAATGCTATGAGGCCTTTGTCACCAATAATGTTAGATCTTTGACATCAATGATAATATTTCCAATAGATGTACAATTCATTTCCATTATATATCTTTATATTTTCATTAAAAATGGTTTTTTGTGAGATAGGGCATGTTTTTATAGTTATTGAAGATGAGGATAATGAAGAAGGCACTGATTACTACTTATGTCAGTGTTTAGAGAGAAATAAAAAATTGACTTCCCCAGTTATAGATGGAAAAAATATTGACTATCCCACTAGGTTAGTGGTAGTCACTGAAACTTGGTTTCGATGATATCCTATAAAATATTCAGATCAATGGTTATTTAAAGAGTTTAAAATGCATAGGAAGATACTACACTATTCAAATTTGATTCTTGAATTGAATATTCAATTACAAAAATATCATGGGAGGTCATTAAATTAGAAACTATGAAAAGTTCAAGAGTCAAACCATGAAGCTTTTCTTGATACTATCAAGGTTAGAGTAGATCCTAGTGGTTTGTTGGATTGAAATATGGAGGTATGTTGACTTTTGAAATTTAGATATATTAAATTTACCAAATGTTTTTAATTTTTTAGTTAGTACATAAATTTCATTTTTTTATTACTTATAAACACTTTTTTTAGGTTAGTGGTGCCATATATGATTCCACCTTCATGTGGTTGACATTGTTAGTAAATAATTCTATATTCTTGAAGATAAAAGAATATTAGTTTGGATGTGATTGAATCTCAAGTTGGGCATGATAAAAGTTTAGGAAATGACTTACAGGGTTCATTTTATAAGTTTTTGAACTTAGGCTAAAAAATGAATTTTTCTTATATAGGGAAGGGTGTTCTAGAGGCCAAAATGGGTGGTGGGTTTGATGATCAGGCCTAATGAGAGTCTAAGAACTTAGTCCTATATGTTATTCACCCCATAAAATGTGTTATTAGTGTAATTTTCCAGTCAAGAAGAACCAGAACTAGAGTTTTTCAACCACAACTTAAACCTTGACAACATTTATTGTCAGTGTTTTTGCTTTCCAAAATGGTAATAAAAATTCACTTTTAGGTAGACTTAGAAATCATGGTGGTGTGATATCATGTAATTTTCATATTTATATGTGATCAAAGTGATATATTCATAGGTGGAGGTCTCAGAGGTAGAAATATTAGTTGGAGCTCAAGAAGTTACTTGTTCAATGCTAAAAAGTTTTGGACCCCTCACTGCAACTTATCCAATGGATTTATCTCTAAGATTTCACCTAAGTGATATGGGGTGTTATTATAGGTATTAAATATATAAGGGAGGGGTTTTTTGGTTTATGTAAATGATTTATAGTTTTCATTTTATACGTGTTTGAACTTAGGCTAGAAAATGCATTTTTTTGTATTAAGAAGGGTGTTCTTGAGGCTAGAATGGGTGATGGGTTTATCAATCAGTCCTAATGGGAGAATAATAACCTATTATTAGATGATATATTCCCTTATATGTTTTTAAAGTGTCAATTTTTAGTTAGGAAGTATCAAAACTAGAGTTTTGTAACCACAACTTAAACTTTGACAACATTTGTTGTCAGTGTTTCTACTCTCTGAAACGATAGTGAAAATGCACTTACGAGTGGATTTGAATGTCATGGAAGTGTAATAAAATGTAATTTGACTATTTTTACATGATCAAAGTGATATATTTCAGTTGGAGGTCATAGAGGTGGAAATGCCAATTGGAGCTTAAGAAGTTACTTGTTCACTGCCAAAAATTTGCATTTTTGGACACCTCACTGTAACTTATCCAAAAGATTGATTTAAAATATTTCACTTGAGTTATATGAGGTGAAATTAAAGGTATTAAATAGGTATGGGATGTATTTTTTGGTTCATATAAATTAATTATAGTTTTTATTTTATGCATGTTTGAACTTAAGCTTAAAAAATGCATTTTTCTTGTATTGAGAAGGGTGTTCTTGAGGCTAGAATGGGTGGTAGGTTTGTCGATCAGGCCTAATGGGAGGCCAAGAAACTGGTAATAGACATTATCCACCCCATAGATGTGTTGGAAGTGTAAATTTTTAGGCAATAATCATCATAACTAGAATTCTAGAACCTCAACTTAAACTTTGACAACATATGTTGTCAGTGTTTCCGCTCTCTAGAATGATAGTGAAAATGCATTTTCAAGTGGATTTTAATGTCAAGGTGGTGTAATAATATTTAATTTTAATATTTATATGTTTTAAAATATATATATTCATAGGTGGAGGTCTTGGAGGTATAAATTTTAGTTGGAGCTCAAGAAGTTGCTTGCTCACTACCAAAAACTTGCATTTTTGGACCCCACACTACAACTTGTCTAATAGATTGGTCTTGAAGATTTCACTTAATTGATATATGGTGAAATTACAGGGATTAAATAAGTATGGGAGGGATCTGATGGTTCACATAAATGAATTACAATTTTCATTTTACATATGTTTGAGCTTAGGTTAAAAAATTGCATTTTTCTTGTATTGGGAAGGGTGTTCTTAATGTTGGAATAGATGGTGGGTTTGTTGATCGATCTTGATGGGAGGCCAAGAACCTAGTTTCATATATTATATTCTATATGAAACTTTTTTGTAGTGTTATTTTTTATTTGGGAAGCATCAGAACTAGAGTTATATAACCGTAAATTAAAATTTGACAACATTTATTCTCAATATTTTTGCTCTCTAGAACTGTAGTGAAAATGTAGTTTTGGGTGGTTTTGAATATAATGGTGGTGTGATAAAATTTAATTTACCTATTTATATGTTATAAAAGTGATATAATTTTAGGTTGGGGTACCCGAGGTAGAAATTCCAGTTGGAACTCAAGAAGTTACTTGTTCATTGCTAAAAAGTTGCATTTTTAGACCTCTCACTACAACTTGTTCAATGGATTGATATCAAATATTCCACCTAAGTGATATAGGGTTTGATTAGAGGGATTAAATAGGTATGGTAAGGATTTTATAATTCACATAAATTAATTATATTTTTTATTTTATGTGTGTTTGAACATAGGCTAAAAAATTACATTTTTCTTGTATTGGGAAGGGTACTCTTGAGGCCAAAATGGGTGGCGGGTTTGTTGATCAGGTCTAATGATAGGCCAAGAACCTAGTCATAGATGTTATTAATCCATCATAAATGTTTTTAGTGTTAATTTTTAATCAATAAACATCATAATTAGATTTTTGTAACAACTTGAACTTTGACAACTTTAAGAACATTGACAATTTTGAAAACTTTTACAACTTAAACTAGAGACCTAGAAACTTAATGAGTAATTAACCTATTGACCTATTAGGTGGTGTTATAAAATTAATTGACTTATTGACCTATTATGTGGTAATTTAACTATTTATCTATTAGGTGGTATTGAGTAATTGACCTGTTAACCTATTGACCTATTGACTATAGGTGGTAACCAAGAAGTGACTATAGGTCACAGTCAAGGAAGGGAGCTTGGAGTGATTCCACGATGTTAGTAAGTTATGACTCATAATGATATTAATTTTGAATGTGTTGAACCTATACATACATTTATATAAATGAATAAGACATTTCTACATGGATAACTTAACAAAAAGGGCTACCTCTGCCCATATACCTTGTTTTACCTATAACGATCTAATATGAAAGTAAATGGTTGTTTCCCATGAAGGGAGTATGAATTTGGTGTGTGTGTGTGTATATATATATATATATATATATACACACACACACACACACCAAATTCATACTCCCTTCATGGGAAACAACCATTTACTTTCATATTAGATCATCATAGGTAAAACACACACACACACACACACATATATATATATATATATATATATATATATATATTGATAATTATCATTGAGAAGGAAGGTTAATTATTTTTTATAAATAATATAATGTTATAGAATCAACATACAGTCCTCTAGAACAAAGAAACCCTATTTATACCATGTTTTGGGTTAATAGTCACATTGCAAAGGGAAGTAACAATTATTTATTAATATTTTAAAGTATGTCATTAAATACATGGAATTGGAAGATGTTCCATAAGTAAATGAGATTTTTAATCTCTTATAACATGCATGAGAGATTTAAAATTGAACTAAAACAACATGTTTTTGTCACAGGTCTGTAGGGTGCCTTGTTGTGCACAATCAAGATAGAGAGGTGAGACTTTTCTTGTATAAATGTGTATTATAATGGAAATAATGGTTTATATTATTGGTGATAAGTGGAAATAAAGTAGTGATAATTATAAAATACCTTAAGAGAGTCCTTGACACTCATTGATGCACAAACCTTGTTGTCACAATCCTAGATAGAAGTCAAAAACCTGTATTTTAATGGTTAGAAGAGAAAATAAAGATAAATGAGACGTTTCACCTATTGAAAAAGGTGTTTGGGGTGAAAAAATACCTATATGTGGCATTTTGGTCCTTTGAAACTTTTTATAACTCAATATATTGAATTATAGAACCCCTCAGCTTGTGTAGAAGCCTAACTAGGGTTTTAAGAGAAAAAAAACCCATAGAAAGAGTTTTAACCATTAGACATGAATGAAAATTTATAATCTAACAGATTTTGATGTATTAAAAAGGAATAAAGTGGTTTTGGTGTGGTATAAGGCTGTAAATTATGGATTTGGTGATGGTGGGTTTAAGATAGGGCTAATTATGCCTAATTGAAGGGTGCTTTACAAAGGAAGTGTGGTCTAGGAGTGGAGTTAGGTCATGAAATTTAACACATGCATGTAAGGAGATAGGAGTGGAGTTAGGTCATGTAATTTAACACATGGATGTAAGGAGATAGATAATGGATATAAAAGGTTTTAAAAATCCATAAGAGCTGATAGATTTCTCAATCCAAGTGAATTTGCGTAAAAAAGGCTATACACCTAAGGAGACCATTGTGAGCCCTATATGTGGAATTAAATGTTGAAGTGTGTTTGATCACTTGTAATAGGTTGAGGAAAGTGTTATTTGACCATATAAGAACATATATGATATAATATGTACTCATTGGACCTATATCAAGTTTTGGTACTTGAAACCTAAGAGGATTGCCTAGTGAGAAGATAGTGAAAGAGTGAGAGGATGTTTGTGAATGGAATGAATTGAAATGAGATAGAGAATTAATGTGAGAGGTTTTTAAGATGTCTAGTGACACCAATAAGTGTCTCCAAAGTGTACAATAATTAGGTACAAAGAGAAAAAGGCCATTAAGCCTAAGTGATAAGAGTATCATTAGTCATTTCCACTACACAATGAAATAAAAAGTTTAATTTTAAAAAATATGGGAGATCCAAAATTTATAGCATTGAAAAGAATATTTTTTTAATCCTCATTTGTGTAAAACATTAAATATGAGAACCAATAGATAATAATTTGGAAGATCAAAACAACACTTTATAATAACACATAATTAAATAAAAATTGAATATAAATTAGATAGATTGCTATGATAGGCATACAATATAGGCACATGTGTGAAATGTAAGTATTACATAGATTACTGTGATAGGCATACATAGATTATCATGATAGGCATACAAAAAATTACATCTACCAACATAGTATCTAATGTTGGTTGAATGCCATATACGCATATATAATGCCAAAAATACGTAAATTACCATATAGGCATATAAAAAAGTACATCTCATATAAGACATCCATTTCATAAAATATCCTTTATCTCTTTGCCTTCCTCAAAGAAGACTCTCCCTGGGATGCCCTGCTAGTAGATGGAGACTCTGTTGATGCTTCCATTTGCCTCATAGGTGCTCTTAGTGTTGAAAAAAACTTCTAAGTTTAGGATTATGAGAATCCATGGCATGAGTTGTAGTTTGCAACAATTTTAATTGCCTATGATGGAATAGAAGCAAAGTGATGCAAGAGCTATCCACAATATTTATATGGTTTGGTTGGTTGGGAGCCACCTTGGTCCTGAATTCATGTTTATATTTGTTGTTGATGATGGAGTATGATCAGAATTTTAACTACAAACTACTTTAAATGAACATTTACAATGAAATCTAGCTAAAGTGAATCATAAAAAAAAGGGGGCAAAAGAGAAAAGGTAGGGTAGAAAGAAGATTGTGATTGTAAGGTTCTATATCAAACATTATGACAAAGTTCTAATTATATTGAACATAAATGAACCAATTTATGATTTAAAATAGTGTAAACTGATATTGCACCACAAATCAGGAAAGCACCAGAGGGAATATAAAATCGTAAGTAAGAACCAGGTTTACTTTAAAAGTTTTCCATTGTTAACTTGAATTGCATTAGCACATACAAATATAGAGCGAATAAAATGAATCATACCTAAGATCCTTTCAATTAATCTATAATTTCCATAAATTAATATCCCTATGACAAAAAATGTAGTTCATAAATGCAAAGAACCATTCAAATTTAAGATATCAACATGCAATTGAAAGATATCATTGGCCTTCAACACACTATTCAGACAATCTTTGTAAAATTCTTCAGTTGTATGAAATAATTTATTCTATACAATTCTCTCAAAGTCTATCCCTCTTTTCAAAATAAAAATACTACCTTTTATAGAAGGATAAGACAGCATCCCCATTAGCCATGTTGACAACAAAAACACAAAAATAAAGACAACTATCATTTTTACCAAGTTTATATTAAAAAACAACTAAAAAATTTAGTTTTCACATAGAAATTTGAATTAATGAGAATATCACATGCTTCATAGCCTTTCAACGAACTGCTAGGATCCTCCATTTAAAAACCAAATGGCTCCATTTGATAAGTGGATGAGTATAGAAAAATAGTGAAATATGGCCATGAGGCTAACTTTAGGTCTTTATAAATTTTGATGTATAGTAGAAAGTGAGATTATATTTAGTGTATATTATCCTAACATAAATGTGAAAAAACCCATTTGACCCCTTTTATTTCATTTATAACACATGATAGATATGACTTTATGAAAATGCCTATCAGAGCTTTTTGGACCCAAAAAACTTGCTAAAATGCTTTGAAGGCCAACTTTTCATGCTTGGAACTTTTGATGTGCTATGTTACATGGGATAAAAATTAGATAATCTAGTCCTCGTATGAGGGTTAACAAACTCAAGTGACCATTTCATCTGAAGTTGTAGCACATGAAAGATATGGCCTCATAAAAATGCCTTCTAAGTTCTGTTTGAATTCACTAAAAATGGCTATGGAAAAAATAGTGAAAATGCATTGAAGGGAAACTTTCCACATCCATCAATTTTCATGTATTATGTTACATGATCTAAAACATGGAAAACATGTTCCTTGCATGAGGGTTAACCAAATAATTTGACAATTTCTCTTGAAGATGCAGTGCATGTGAGATATGATCTCTTGAAAATGATTAATAGGCTCAATTTAGACCCTAAAAATTTGGCTTAGTCTAGAAAAATGACAAAAAAGTGTTGAAGGGCAACTTTCTATTCTCGTATATTTTGATTCACTAAGTCACATGAGCTAAAACGTACTAAAACTAGTCCTTGTATGAGGGTTAACAAACCCATTTGACCATTTCATTTTAAGTTACAGTGCATGAAAGGTAAGGCCTCACGAAAATGCCTTCTAAGTTCTATTTGAGTTCTCTGGAAATGGTTATGGAAAAAATAGTCAAAATGTGTTGGAGGTTAACTTTCCACATCCATAACTTTTGATGTATTATGTATCATGATCTAAAACTTGGTGAACATGTTCTCGAATGAGGTTTAACAAACCCATTTAACCATTTCTCTTGAAATTATAGCACATGAGAGATATGCTATGTTCAGTATGCCCACTAGGCTCTATTTACACTCCCATTTTGACGTCCGCACAACCATCATTGACGTCCAGAAGATAGTCAAATTTAAGTTTTTACATATTTTTATATGGGATTCAAAGATGTCAATTATTACAAAATTAACATAAAATACATTCAAATAATTGTTAATAAATTAATTTTAAACTACAATAAAAAAATTCATTTAGACATTCACTCACTGCAAGCTCACGATCTTACTCAATCTATTTGTCATGCTCAAACAAGTCAATGATATGATCAACTATCTAAATAGACATCTCTAATATGGTATAAATATGAGAAGTTGCTCTACTAATCATCTGATTGGGACTATCAGATGTCATAAGACAAATATGCATATAGAATACATTTAAATAAGTTATATTTTCCCCAAGTACATGTAGTAAAATTATTAAAACAAGTATATTTTTACAACACAAAATTACAAGAACTAATATATACCTCTATCAACATCTATACAAATGACATTAAGTAGCAATGCCTATGTTTGTCCCCCTCGGAGAGTCTACTCTAACCATAAACTATTCATATAAATAAGGTCTCACTTAATTTTACATAAATTATCAAATCTTATATATGGAAACGATGCATATCATGAAAAGACAATGTAAATCAAGAATCATGGAATTAGTCTAACTAGCATACAATGTGCATATCATGAAAAGACACTGTAAACCAAGAATCATAGAAGTACATAACTACCATATAATGTGCATATCATGAAAATACAATGTAAACAAAGAATCATGGAAGTGTAACCACCATACAACATGTAATTTCCAAGAATAACAAATAGTTTACATGTTAGAGGTAATATAAAAATTGTAATACATTTAGGAAGTGTTAGTGGAAGATTAGGAGGTGGAAAGAATAGTGTCACTTAGACAAGGAAAATTTAAGGATATAAAAGGAATAAGAGATATATCAATAACTTTATCCTTAGAGTAAAATACCATTATATATTTACTAAGGAAAGGTTGAGATACACATATATGGTCATCATCCTTTTATTATATGTGTGATATCAATCATTTTTATCTCTATATATAATAAAAGGATTGATATCACATTCCTTTATAATAGATGGATGACAAGTGATTTATGGGAAAGCACCCAACCAATATAAAGGAGCACAAGACATAGTGAATCCACCTCTTGACAAAGGTGTGTGTAAATATCATTCTACCACTAGGTCGAGGAAGGGAGGTCCTTATCCACTACATTAATTTTTATCCATCTAAATATATTATCTGATTTTGACTCAAGAGAATAAAATTGGCAAATAGTTTGGATGTTGAATTGGAAGAAACTACAAGGTGTAATTGTTGAGGCTAACACATATTTTATTAACAATACAAATAGTGGATCTCCCTCCAAACTTGTCTATTACCTTAAATTTTTATATTTCAATATGATTGTAAGGTGTATAAAATAGATGTGAAGAGTGTGTCATTGAATTTGGATTTAGGTGAGCAAGTTCATGTAGTACAACCAAAAGGATACATGGTCCCAGAGAGTGACCATTGAGTTTGTGAGTTTGTTAATTCATTATAGGAACTTTGGCATGCTCCAGAAACTTATTACATAAAAATATATCAACACATTGAAGATTATGGAATTATAAGAATTATTTATGATCTCAATTTACATGTTAAAAGATGATGATATCATAGTGATACTCATTGTCTATGTTGATGATATAGCCATCATAGGTAGCATGGTCATTGTACTTCAATAATCAAAAACTAATTTAAGTTCTTATTTTGACATGAGTAATTCAAGCCTCTTACATTATTATTTAGGTGTAGAATTTTGGAAATCTTATCTTACTATATATACAGTAGATAAAATTATGCCAAAGCACTTTTGGAAAAGTTCATGATGACAAAAATTGATCCATCAACTAAAGCCATGAATGTTTATTATCTATAGGAAACATTGCAAGTGGATTGGTGTGGGATACTTATCTATATATATGGATCTTATAAAATTTTTGGGTGCACAAATATATATGGGAAAGAGAGAAAAGGGATTATTTATATTTACCCATATCAAAGATGAGGAACTAAATGCTATATTTGTAGTCATGTCAAGTTTGTGTCCTTATGTTTTAGATGCAATATGGTCATAGGAATTTTAGTTTGAGTTATTAGGGAATTATTTAGGAAAGAGGTATATGAATGAGACTCCCATTTAATAGGATATCATCACATCCAAGCTAACTTCCACTAGGAAAATGAGTGTATATTTATAAGTAAGCCTCAAATATTTTGTGGCAAAATGTGCTTCATGTTTTATTCATAAATAATGTCCTATCCATGTAAGCATGTAATAGATTATTTTTAAAATAGTGTATTGAACTCGAGTAACAGAAAGAGAAAATGTACCATATGGGTAATGTGTAGAATATATGAATATAATGTCTACATCCTTAATCAATGACCCTATGAGATCATTGTAGGATGTTACTCCCAAGGAAGCATGGTTCAGGATAAGATCATTCATGAATTTTATGTTTTTGGTTATGTTATTTTTGAACTAATTCTTGAGAAAATAAGTAAATTAGATGCAAAGAGCAAAACACATATGTTTGTTGTGTTATGTCTATTGTTAATGATGCACATTTCTTCTCTTTTACCTTAAATTCCCTTGCTATTATCACTCATTTTCAAGGATAACATGTCTTTTTATGTATAATGGTAATGGTGACACAAGTAAAAATGAGAATATGACTATATTGAGCTTAGCAACTTCATTTTTAAGATAGTGTTACCTAAAAGGACACCTAGATATGTGTTCTTCATTTTATGAGTATACTCATGGCATGTGAACTACCCTCATCTAATCTTGAATGAGATTATTCATGGGATATTTTTTGGATTGACCAAAATAAATTATATAAATACTGTTGAGCCAATTAACATATCTTTAAACTATTGTGGTTCGTCTTTAATGGTTTTTGATAACTCATAACAATTTCCAAAGGTTCATGGTACCCCCAAGATGATCAAACCATCTCCAAAATTTGTTGATAGGTGTATTTATATAGGAATAAGAGGGTTTTGAAGTTTTAAATATTATTTGAGTCTATATGGTATGATTTAATAGTTAGTATCCTTTAGTTAGGCCTAGAAGACATAATTAATCCTGAGGGGTGTTGAGTTAGGTGTTCTCTAAAGAGAGTTAAATTATGAGAGTCCCTACATGAGATATGTGATGTAAAGGGGTATCTAAATGTGGGTTTGGTTTGGTTGGGTTCATTCTAGGGTAATTAGAATAAGGAGGTTTTGTCAAAGAGGAAAGAAGAGTTAAGTGAAGAGTTTAAGCTTGGGGGTTGTGTGGAATGGTTGGATGCATGAAATGATATGTAATTGGGTAGGTAGATGCTCTTATGATTATTTTCAAAGGAAAAAATAAAATTAGCATTCATACCTATGAAAACACATTATAAGATTGTAAAGAACAGAACACGGATAAAGATAGAGAACATGAAAACAAAGTATGAAAATAGAGAAAGATAAATTTAAATCAAAATTACAAGGCAAATATACATAAAATAAATGTACATAGAGAATAAATTTCACTTGAAATTTTATCTCTTTATAAGTAAATGGTGTCATCCTAACATAGATAGATGCAGTAGTGGATGGGCTTGTAGCTGGATCCAAAAATATAAACAACGGTCACAATAAATCAAATGTTATAAATGCTGACTATGATGATGAAGGAACCATCACCTATTACAGCATAAAAATTGCATATATATTATTCAATTTATATGTAAATTAATTGTTATCTAAATTAAATTTGAAAATATAACTTAAATTTAACATGACGTTTATATAAAATATACTTGCATCTATGTAGTGGTTGATATTTGCACACCAAATGTGTATGCCAAAAAATCATCACTCATAAGAATATTATCCAATCCCTCTAAACCACTAGCACCATCATCATCATAAATTCCTATGCACATAGATCTATAATAACTATAAGGGTGGGGTATGGTATGCATAGTAGGTTGTGCATATCTAGCATCACTCTATGAAAGCCTAATCATATGCTAAATAAGTGTATCATTGAGTGAACTAAGATAATGAAGAGTGTAGATCTTTATGACCTATTGAATTATAGAGGGGATCTTAGGGTCAAGAGGCTTTTGTATCAGATCCGTATAGGCCAATTAGGTACATGACGTGCACTTAGTCGATCTTGCGTAGAGCCTTTCCATCGACCCTAAAACTTAATAAAATCAAAATAATTTAGAAGATAATTGAGGACAAACTCTTAGTAGATTTTCCTAAAAAAATATAATGGGACCTCATGGTTTTTACATGATGGATAATCAAACAACATCCACCATTGATCCCCAAAATTGGTTGTGATTAAGTTATATGCATAGTGATGGATATGAAAATGTTTAGTAGTTATGGGAAATGGGGCATTGGTGGTTGGGTCGATGAATAGGGTGAAAATGGAGGCTTTAAATTTTTTTTATTGATCTAAAGTGCTAATAATTTGTCAGCATAATATGGCCTACAAGTATCCCTATATGAAGTCCACCTATCAATTTAACTTCTTATAGAGTCAATTTGACCTAATAAGGTTTCTAAGGAATTAGTTAGCTAAGTGCGATGGGGGTTGGTCAATGTGGGATCCCTCATTCTCTCAATTAACTCTTCCATTTCAATTTTATTTCCCACAATACTGTCAATTAGAATCTCTTAATTGTCAGGGGGTTTTGGGGAATTGTATGAGGATTAGGAAGATGCATAGGAGGAAGAACAAGAGGGTTTTATGGAGGGTTAGGAAGGTTATTAGAATAGGAAGTTAAAAAACAAATTACAATGAAAAATTAGGGACAAATAAGGAAAATAATGAAAAACTAGGGTCAAATGGGGAAGATTTCTATCACTTACCTCTCTTACATGGTGGCATCATCAATCAATAGGTTCATGGGATGAATTTGGTAGCTTCCTGACACTCTCTAGTCTATTCCACCCAAAAAACGATCATGAAAGCTGGATGAAAGCAATAAAAATCAAATGCAAAATGAGGTTTTTACATTCAAGTTTCAATTTTTATTTTTTTCAATACACAGGTAACATGATCACATTATTGAGAATGATAATAACACGATCATGTTATTATTCAATATAATATGATTACATTATATAATAACATGATCATTTTATGGATCAATAATCATTGTGCTATAATTCAAATAATGTGATCATGTTATTTAAATAATGCAATTGCATTATTAATTAACATGATCATGTTACTTAAAATATCCACAAAATTGTCCCCCAACTCTATGCACTTACCCTATGACTTAAAAATAATTGTACTCTAAATTTGTGAAAAAATATTGAAATTTCTATTAGTCAAAGGTATTTTGAAATGGTAAAACCCTTCTATGTCAATATCAATCACACACGCACTACTTGTTATACAAAACATGTGGAATTTTTGATTCATTATGATAATTTTCATCATGTTCATTATACTTTGCATAATGACAATATTTTTTGGGATTGTGGAGTGGAATCTTTGCCAAAATTAGCAAGGGAATTTATTCCATCCATTTTTTGTGAAACATGAGATAGATAAAAAAAAATTATAACAGGACATGTTTGGATGGAACTTGCAACATTTGTGGTGGATTGTCAAAATTGAAAACTTGTATCCATGAGGAGAGTACACATGAAATTGGATAAGAATTGGTTGGTTTTAGTAAATATAAATATGTGGCATATTGATTAAAAGATGAAAATGAATCTAAAATGTGTGATCTTATTATAGAAAAATACCTATTTCCAAATTTATGGACAAATTCAAAGAAGAAATTATATATGAGTATGAAAGGAATACACACAGAGCTCGATGCCTAGATGAACAAATCAAGTTAAGGACGCATACTTGCTTGGTACTATTATTTTAGTTGCTGAATTTGCATGGAATTACACATTGCAATCATAAAGATAGGTTTAGTCACAATATTATAATTTAGTACAAGTTTTCATTTTGGGTATATAAAATTCATGCATTCACCTAAAAGTACAAATCATGATAAAAAATATTAAGGGAGTATGACTCCTATGTTAGAGATGATCAAATACATTCTTTAAATTATCTGTAAGTTTGTTTTTAGATGTTTTATGGAAAGTTGAGTGAAAGGATTATTAATTTTAATCAACAATATATTTGGTCAGATAATTACACATCACAATTTAAGAATGCACATATGTTATACTAGATAAACAAGATGCATGTGATCATTGGTTTAAAACATATTAGGAATTTAAATAAAGTAGGACATGGAAATGAGGACCATGATAGTGCAAGATCGTGTGTCAAAAGAGAAATTGAAATAGAGGAGTTGAAGTATGAATAAGTCATTGATTTGACATATGAAAAATAACATAGTTTAATGGTTTAATGAAAATATGGGCCATGGTGTTCAACAAAAGTCCATTTTTCAGAGATATTTATACTTGATGGAGGATAAACAATTGGAAACCTATGAATATTGTATATAGTAATAGGATCGAGTGAGTTACACTCAATTTGTAGATAAAATGCTAGTTTCTAGATGGTTCATACAAGGCACATGGCATAATTTTGTTCTGCTTGCATTGAAATTGTTTGGAATGAGTGTGGATCAAAAAAATGGGTGGATGGATAGAATTTTATGCCTCTAGTTTCAATAGACACATATCAGGTTCCACTAGAATTATAACTTATATATTTGAAATCATCACATGACTTTGACCATGTATCTGATCTAGTGAAACTAGGTACATTTATATATTTAACACATGTTTCATACATATAGTAAATTTGGTAAATATATCGATAGATCATGTTATGAAATCATATTTTGTTTTGTGATGTAGGGCATGTTTATGTAATTAATGTAGATGAAGATAATGAAGAGGGGATAAACTACTACTTGTGTTAATGTGTAGAAGAAAAATAGAAATTGACTTCTGTGGTCAAAGATGGGTAAAACATTTGCTATCCCATTCGGTCTTTGTTAGTTACTAGAAATTGGATTCAACAATATCCTATCAAAAATTCAAATGTATGGGTTTTTAAAGACTACAAAGTATGTATAGAGATACTCCACTATTCAAATTTGGTTCTTGCAACAAATGTTCAATTACGCAAATATTAGGGTAGGTCATCAAAAAGGACTCTATGGAAGGTTTGTGAATCTGATCATGAATAAATTCTTGCTAATCTTAAGAATAAATATGGTCCTAGTGGTTTCTTAGATTAAATCCCCAAGATATGTTGATTTCTCAAAATGTAAATGTGTTTAATCTTAACAAATTTTATCTATTTCTTAGGTACTACATATAGATTTCAATTTAATTACATATTAACATATTTTTTTTAAGTTAGTGGTGCCAAACTAGCTTCCACCTTCACGTGGTTGGCACCATTAGTAGAGAATTCCATATTCTTGAAGCTAAGAGAAGTTTTCAGTTCATGTAAATGATTGATTATTTTACCTTATATATGGCAATGTCATCTTGAGGTTTGTGGAGTCAAGAACTATCTAGATCAAAGTTTATAAATAAGTTGTGATGGATATATTTCAAACCAAAGTTGTAGGAGGATTTGAACAGCATAAAATGAAGGATAAACTCAGTTGGTGGGATTTGTTGGGTGAATATTTTGTCGGCTAGTTAACTAGTGACCAAAATAGTTCCTATCACCATGGCATAGGGAGATGGGTCATCCTGGTGTGCAGGTTTACTACATCAACAGGGGACAAATCTCTCCTCTCATCAAGGGTAGTTTCCCTATTAAAAATGTAGAGGCTATATACTATATAAGTAAGTAGAAAGTAAGACACAGGGGTGGGACAAACCATCCATCTCTCTTTTTTTAGAGATGATGTTAACAAACAAAGGAGAAATACTGGGTGATTGGTGATGGAACTTCTCTTCTTTCAGAAGTAACATTCATCCAAGAGCCAAATCCCTTCCTAGATAGTAGAAATCTTGGTGAAGTCACAGAAGGCACTTCTCTTCTTTCTGAGGTGCTTGTTCTTGCAAACAATAGGAGTCTTTCTGGTAACAAGTGACTGGTAACCAGGTCCAAAGTAACCAAAAATATAAGATGTAGCACAAATTCTCCACCTTGATTTCCCTAGAGGGAGATACGAAAGACAATTAGGGCACAAAGTTGTCCCAAGGTCTTTTACATAGAAATAGAAAAGAAAAACACACACTGAAGACAACTATGACAGTGCAAAGTCTGAAAGTAGTTGGCTTCAAGACAGCTTCCTTATCACCTCCACTAGTTCTACTTGTTAAATCAAATAAACAAGAATGATTTTAGAAGACAGACATACGAACAATCTCCTAAAGTAGCACAAGCTATAACAACACAAAGTCTGCAAGTAACTTGCTTTCTCATTCAATCAAAGAAATATGAACTACAATCTGAGCTCAAAGTCTCAGTAATGCCTTTCAATTTGGATAGAGTTTTACTTTTGGTAAGGGGAAGATCTCGGTTCAAATGATACAAGAGATTACATTATATAGAGGCCTGATCGAGGCTTGGCACTTTGTCCCATGAAGTGACCCATTCGGTGCATTCAATGCCTTGGATACATTCTGGTCTTGTCAAGAAGGTCCATGCTGGACTAGGGTGGATGCCTTGACTATGGAATGTTGATTCATCTCTAGTGCCTCCTCTCGAGCTTGAATCTCTCATTCCATCACCTGCTTAGCTGCGTAATTGTCTATTTTGCCTTTATCTCATAGGGGACAAACAGATGGTGCTTTCAATGTTTGTAGGCCCCAAATATCTACCCAATGAACTACTTCACCTATTAGAATTAACTCTTACTGAGTTTCCTTCTTTGTCTCTTCTTTCTCTTGGTCCTGGTCTTAGGCTCTTTTGAATGCATTTGGGTCTGCACTGTAAGTCTGCTAAAATCAATAGACACTTCATAACCACAAATTTGACATTTGCGGGCCTATCATTCTTCTTCAAAATTATCCCATGTCTTTCTCACTTGCTATGGCCACTTTCCACTGTGATGTGGGTAGGACATGTGGCAACATCTACAACATCAAAATAGGCTTATCAGAATAAGATTTGAAACTGTTAGAGGCTAGGGGGGCACGGATGTAGACACATGGCAGCATTCACTGCACTAGGTCAGGACACATGGTGAGTTCTTCACTTTGAGGCTTTATTCAAAATTGTGTCTTAGCTTGTGACACATAATAGCTTTCGCTACCCTCTGAGGCTCAAACCTTTTCTGAAGGAAACATGCCCTTTGGTGTCTTCTAAGTGGCCTTTAGGCTTTGATTCTTCAGTGAACTATCATCCGTTTCATTTCCTTCAGACAAAATGTCTAAAAGAATTCCTTTGGACAAGTCATCTGAAGGAAACCTTTCCTTGGCACTATATGTGCCTTTATATTGTCAGTGCCCCTTTCCTTTTACATGTGGCACCTTTTGCTCTTTAAACAAGTGCCACGTGGCGTCTTCCACAAGAAAAGGTGAGGACACATGGCATCTTCTACTATTGACACTTGGTAGCATTTGCCTTCTCGAGCATTTGCAACATCATAGAAATGTTTGGGGCTCAGTCAAGTTCTCACAGATGATGACACTTGTCAACCTCTATCGATCTCTGTAAGGGACACATGGTGTGGTGCAAATAAATTTGTTAGTCACGTGAATGCAGACACTTGGCATGTTGTGCTTCATTTAGTCACTCATCCCTGGGCCCACCATGGTCTTTGATCGAAACAATGAAGCTAAGGGAAGAGACTGTGAATATTGACACTTGGAGCCTCCCAAAAAGCTTCAAGAGGGACACATGGCAATATCCACCAATTCATGGAAACAAAGTTTAGTGGGGCTCGGGGGTCGACACTTGGCAGCATTCGCCTGACTTTTTCTTTTGTGCATGCTTCTATTCTTAACTAAGGCAACCTTTGAACCTTTGAATCTGATGCGTTGAACTGATTGAATGTTGAACCCATTAAACTGATGAACCACAATGGTTAAAGGTTTAGTGGTTTAAGCTTTTGAGACTTGTTAAGTGATCGGGGCCATGAAACCTTGAAACAATCAAACTTTGAACCTCTACCGAAGCATTTAGCTCTTATTGATGATGTTGAACCTTTGAACCCATTAAACCCATTAAACCAAAAAGGTTCAAGTTTCAATGGTTTAATGGTTCAATCCTTGTTTTGATGCTTGTAGATAGACCCTTTAAACTGGTTGAACCTGCTAATCCTTTTACCAAAAAGTTAAGAAAATGACGAAATTGAATGTTCAGAATAAATTTTGGAAAGGGGACAGACAATTTTGGCCATGTAGGACCAAAATAGTCATATGTTGTCTGAAAAATGAGGAGTCATTTTTCAAGGACAATAGCTAGCTCTAGTTGGGGAACTTCCTTCAGTTGGAAACTTGAAACAATTGAGGGGAGTAGAAACTAGAATCTCCAGTGCCTTGAAGTGTGTCATTGGGCTATGGAGTCATGCTACTCAAAAAGAAAGGCTCCTAAAGAAACAAATGAACAAAACAAAGTAGAAACAAAAACTATACAAATATACATATGTATAGGTGAACTTATCTGATACTTCAAGAATTGACGTACTTTAGATGCTACTCATCATGGGACAAAGAAAAGGGGATGCCATCCTAATAAACTAGCAGGAAACCATTTTTCCCCTAGAAATGGTGGCAAGCAAATGGAGCTCTCCACCAAGAAACCAATTTTTTGCATCTTTCTCTTGGCCTTTTCTTCTTCTTGCCCCATGGTGAGATGTAGTCTTCCCTCTAAAAATTGTAGCTCTTTGTTGTCCCTACAAAGAGTTCCTTTTGCTGACTTTGGAATACAATAGTATGGTCCACCACCATAACTTGCTATTCTACTAGTTCAGTCTAGCACATGCTTTGATTGTTAGCCTCAAACCCCTGACAAACCATCAGCTCAGCATCTCCTTTGGTGTGAAGGAGTTTGACCTCTTCATCCTGATTAGTTTTCAATTCGAGCAACAGAGATCTACATCCAGCTATGGAAGAATTACTACCATCAGATTCTAGGATCCAAGCATCATCAAGAGTTGATCTTTCATTAGATTTCTCTTCATTGGAGATGGAAGATCCTTCTTGATTTATACTATGCCCTACTAATTCTTTTGATGCCCTATTTGGATCAAATCCTAGATTGTCAGTTGTAGGACTTTCATCAACTAAGACATGAGCATCCTCTATGGTCAAGAAGTAATTACCCCTACCTAAAGGCTCAAATAGAATTTGAGCTACATGAGCTGACATTTGGGTGACCACAATTTTTACCTCAGACAGGTCCACACCTGGTTCTCCATCAATGTCCAATTGCTCAGGATTGGCTTGCACGGATTCAAACATAGTCATTTGAATTTTAGATTTATTGACATGATCAACTATGTCAAATGACTGAGATGGACTTGGAAGAGAGGATGGGAGTTCATCCTTTTAGTTTTTGGGAAGGGGAGGATTGGTCTATGAATTTGAAGTAGAAGGTGTAGAGATGTTTGATGTACTTACTTCTTTGGCAATCACTAGGTCCTTTGACTGGAAAGGGAGAGGGGTTCTCTACTCAGCAATTGAAATCACTAGTTGGGATCACTCCTCTATCTTTTCTTTGTCAGCCTGTTGGGTTGACTAATTCTTGGACTAGGTCAATACTACGTTTGATCCTTCGACTGCTTCACCTTCACTCTTGGGTTCATCCTGGTAATTCAGGATACTAATGTGGGAGTCGCTAGCTGATTCTTCTTGATCCTCCCTGAAGAGATCAGTGCCATTTTCTTGCTTAAACTCATCCTTTTGGTATTTGGGAAGGGGAGGACTAGTCTGTGAATTTGAAGTAGAAGGTGCAGAGATGTTTGATGTACTTACTTCTTTGGCAATAACTAGGTCCTTTGACCAGAAAGGGAGAGGGGTTCTCTACTCAGCAATTGAAATCACTGGTTGGGATTGCTCCTTGATCTTTTCTTTGTTAGCTTGTTAGGCTGACTAATTTTTGAACCAGGTGAATACTATGTTCGATCCTTTGACTACTTCACCTTCACTCCTGGGTTCATCTTGGCAATTTAGGAAATTAATGTGAGAGTCACCAGTTAATTCTTCTTGATCCTCCCTAAAGAGATCAATGCCATTTTCTTGCTTAAACTCATCCTTTTGGTTTTTGGAAAGGGGAGGACTAGTCTGTAAATTTGAAGTAAAAGGTGTAGAGATGTTTGATGTACTTACTTCTTTGACAATCACTGGGTCCTTCAACTAGAAAGGGAGAGGGGTTCTCTACTTAGTAATTGAAATCACTGGTTGGGATCGCTCATCTATCTTTTCTTTGTTAGCCTATTGGGCTGACTAATTCTCAAACTAGGTGAATACTGCATTTGATCCTTCAACTGCTTCACCTTCACTCTTGAGTTCATCTTGGTAATTCAAGAAACTAATTTGGGAGTCGCCAGCTGATTCTTCTTGATCTTCCTTGAAGATATCAGTGCCATTTTCTTGCTTGGACTCAAGTTGGAAATAGGAAACATATTCTGTTTCAAAATATCCAACTGCTGAGTTGGTTGGAGGTGCTTCAAGGGCAAGGTTCCTCTATGGGGAGGAAGATGATTTGGTTGCCCTTGACTTTTAGTAGAATTACCTTGATATGGCTGATTGGGGAATGTCCTCCTTGGTGCATCTCTATACATAGGAGCAGAAGACGTACCTTGTGTCATTTGCCTTTTCAAGGCTAACAATTCATTTTCCAACTTTTAGACCATTGGGTCAGTGGTGGCTATGGGTGAGTATCCAAAAGATGAAGAGGGTTTACCTCTATTAGGATCTCTTCTTATCTTTCCTACCAAGATAAGGTCATCTTATACCTTAGTAGCCAAGTCCTAAGTAGTAGCAAGGTCTATGTGGCTAGCTCATCTCAGCAAAAAACTCACTTCAGGCACTTATGAGTTGATGAAGAAGCATTTGAGGTTCTATAACGTTGACTGGGCGACCATGGGAATCCTATGCCTCAGCTTATTGAACCTTGAAATGAAGTCCCTCATAGTTTCATGGGGCTATTTCTTCATTTGAATTAGGATAGCAAGGCATGCGCATCTTCTGCAGGCTTGAACCTAGATTCAAACTTGGCTTTGAGTGTATCCCAGTCAGTCATTGATCCAGCTTGCAGATGGTAGAACTAGTTTGCAGCAGCACCTTGTAGGGTCTCCACAAAATAATGACTACCACATCTTCAAATTCCAACCTTATCACACCACAGGCTATGCTAAAGGCTGTAATGTGTTCATCAGGGTGAACTATCCCATCACCAAAGAATTTGGGGAAATTCTTTTTTGAACTATATGGGAGTTCTTGTAGAGGTGGATTCAAGTTAAGTGGACAAAAAGAGTTACCCCAGGGGCCTCAAACTACCATAATTTAATTATGAAAAATAGGGATAACAAATCTGGATGGAGTGGCCAGATTGTAGAACAAAAATGGAAAAGGACTGGCCATGCTTTAGCTTGAGGATTGAGGCTTCAAACTGCACACTCTTTCCCAACAGCTCTAGTTTTGTAGACTAGATAATATAATAGAGATGGAGGAAGATGGTAAGGCTATAATGATAATGGGTAAGACATGGAATGGAGTCACCAGAGTCTATATAATGGATAAGGGAAGGAACTACTTCAATCTAAAACTTGAGGCTTCAGACTGCACATTCATCCCCAGTGGAGTCACCAAAAACTATTAGGTGAATATTTTGTTGGCTAGCTAACTGGTGACCAAAATAGTTCCTATCACCATAGTATATTGAGATGTGTCATCCTGGTGCATAGGTTTACTACATCAACAGGGGACAAATCGGTCCTCTCATCAAGGGCAGGTTCCCTATTAAATATGCAGAGGCTATATACTATATAAGTAGAAAGTAAGACATAGGGGTGGGATAAACCGTCCATCTCTCTTTTTTTAGAGATGATACTAACAAATAGAGGAGAAATACTAGGTGATTGGTGATGGCACTTCTCTTTCAGAAGTAGCATTCAGCCAAGAGCCAGATCCCTTCCTAGATAGTAGAAATCTTGGTGAAGCAACAGAAAGCACTTCTCTTCTTTTAAAAGTGCTTGTTCTTGCAAACAAGTAGGACTCTTTTTGGTAACAAGTGACTGGTAACCGAGTCTAAAGTAACTAACAATCTAAAATGTAGCAAAAACTCTCCACCTTAACTTCCCTAGAGGGAGACGAAAGATAATGAGGGCACAAAGTCATCCCAAGGTCTTTTACATAGAAATAGAAAAGAAAAACACACACTGAAGATAACTATGACAATGCAATATCTGAAACTAGTTGGCTTTAGGACACCTTCCTTATCACCTCCACAAGTTCTGCTTATTAAATCAAATAAACAAGAATGCTTTCAAAAGATAGACATATGAACAATCTCCTAAAGTAGCACAATCTATAACAACACAAAGTCTACAAGTAACTTGCTTTCTCATTCAATCAAAGAAATATGAACTATAATCTGAACTCAAAGTCTCAGTAATGCCTTTCAATTTGGGTAGAGTTTTACTTCTAGTAAGGGGAAGATCTCCCTTCAAATGATGTAAGAGATTATATTATATAGAGGCCTGAGGAAGGCTTGGCACTTTGTCCCATGGAGTGACCCATTCGGTGCATTCAATGCCTTAGATGCATTTTGGTCTTGTTAGGAAGGGCCATGTTGGAGTAGGGTAGCTACCTTGACTGTGGCATGTTGATTCATCTCTAGTTTCTCCTCTGAAGCTTGAATCTCTCATTCCATCAATTGCTTAGCTACAAAACTATCTATCCTGCCTTTATCTCACAAAGGACAAATAGATGATGCTTTTAATGTTTGTAAGCCCCAAATATATACCTGGCAAACTACTTCACCTACTAGAATTAACTCCTACTAAGTTTCCCTCTTTGTCTCTTCCTTCTCTTGGTCCTAGCCTTAGGCTCTTTTGAATGCATTCGAGTTTATGCTGTAAGTCTACTAAAATCAACAAACACTTCATCATGACAAATTTGATGTTTGCAGGCCTATCATTCTTCTTAGCAATTCTCCTATGTCTTTCTCACTTACTATGGCCAATTTCCACTATGACATAGGTGAGGACATGTGGCAGCATCTACAACATCAAAATAGCCATATCAGAATAAGATTTGAAATTGTTAGAGGCTGGGGGGGCACGGATGTAGACACATGGTAGCATCTACTGCACTGGGTTGGGACACGTGGTGAGTTCCATGTTTTGAGGCTTTATTCAAAATTGTGTCTCAACTTGTGATAATTGGAAGCTTTCACTGCCCACTGATGCTCAAACCTTTTCTAAAGGGAACATGCCCTTCAGTGTCTTCTAAATGGCCTTCGGGCTTTGATTCTTCAGTGGGCTGTTGTCTCTTTCATTTCCTTTAGACAAAATCTCTGAAGGAATTCCTTCGAATAATTCATCTGAAGGAAACCTTTCCTTGGCTCTATATGTGCATTTGTATTGTGAGTGCCCCTTTTCTTTGACACATGGTGCCTTTCATTCTTTGAACAAGTGCCACATGGCATCTTTTGTAGGAATAGGTGAGGACATGTGGCATATTCTGCTATTGACACTTGGCAGCATCTACCTTCTTAGGCTTTTGCAACATCATAGAAATGTTTGGGGCTTAGTCAAGCTCTCACAGAAGATGACACTTGTCAGCGTCCACCGATCTCTACAAGGGACACGTGGCATGGTCTGAATACATTTATTAGTCATGCAAATGCAGACACTTGGTGCATTCTACTTCATTTAGTCACTCGTCCCTAGGCCCACCATGGTATTTTCTTAAACTAGTGAAGCTAAGGGAAGAGACTACAGATATTGACACTTGGAGGGTCCCAACAAGCTTCCAGAGGGACACGTGGAAATATCTACTAATTTACAGAAACAAAGTTTAGTGGGGCTCGGCCGTTGACACTTGGTAGCATCTGCCTAACTCTTTATTTTGTGTGCTTCTTTTCGTTACTAAGGTAGCCTTTAAACCTTTGAACCCAATGCGTTGAATTGATTGAATGTTGAACCCATTGAATCGATGAACCAAAATGGTTCAATGTTAGATGGTTGAAGCTTTTGAGACTTATTAAGTGATCAGGGTTGCGAAACCTTTAAACGGTCAAACTTTGAACCTCTGTCGAAGTGCTTAGCTCTTGTTGATGATGTTGAACGTTTGAACCCATTAAAACCAAAAAGGTTCAAGGTTCAATGGTTTAATCATTATTTTGGTGCTTTTTGATAGACCCTTTGAATTGGTTGAACCTGCTAATCCTTTTACCAAAAGGTTGAGAAAATGATGAAATTGAATGTTCAGAACAAATTTTTGGAAAGGGAATGGACAATTTTGGCCATGCAAGACCAAAATAATCATATGTTGTTTGGAAAATGAGGAGTCATTTTTTAGGGACAACATTTGGCTCCAGTTGGGGAACTTCCTTCAGTTTGAAACTTGAAACAGCTAAGGGGAGTAGAAACCAGAATCACCAGTGCCTTGAAGTGTGCCACTGGGCTATGGAGTCATGCTACTAAAAATGAAAGGGTCCAAAAGAAACAAACAAACAAAATAAATTAGAAATAGAAACTATACAAATATACATTTGTACAGGTGAACTGATCTAATACTTCAAGAATTAAAGTACTTTAGATTCTGCTCATCGTTGGATAAAGAAAAGGGGATGCCATCCTAATAAACTAGCAAGAAACCATTTCGTCCCCCAAAATAGTGGTGGGTAAATGGAGCTCTCAACTAGGAAACAATTTTTTTGCATCTTCCTCTTGGCCTTTTCTTCTTCTTGCCCCATGGAGGGACATGGTCTTCCCTCTAAAAATTGTAGCTCCTTGCTCTCCCTGCGAAGAGTTCCTTTTGCTGACTTTGGAATAAAATAGTATGGTCCACCACCATAGCTTGCTATTCTAATGGTTTAGTCCAACACATGATTTTATTGTTAGCCTCAAACCCCTGACAAACCATTAGCTTAGCATCTCCTTTGGTGTGAAGGAGTTTGACCTCTTCATCCTGAGTAGTTTTCAATCTGAGCAACAGAGATCTACATCCAGCTACGAAAGAATTACTGCCATCAGATTCCAAGATTTAAGCATCATCAGGAGCTGATATTTCATCATATTTCTCTTCATTGGAGATGGAAGATCCTTCTTGATTTATAATGCACCCTACTAATTCTTCTGATGCCCTGTTTGGATCAAATCCTAGATTGCCAGCTGCGGGACTTTCATCGACTGAGACATGAGCATCCTTTGTGGTCAAGAAGTAATTACCCCTACCTGAAGGCTCAAATAGAGTTTGAGATGTAGGGGTTGATGTTTGGGTGACCACAATTTTTTCCTTAGACAGGTTTGCACCTGGTTCTCCATCAATGTCCAATTGCTCAGGATTGGCTTGTAGGGATTCAAACTCAGTCATTTGAATTTCAGATTTCTTGACATGATCAACTATGTAAAATGACTGAGATGGACTTGGAAGAGAGGATGGGAGTTCATCCTTTTGGTTTTTGGGAAGGGGAGGACTAGTCTATGAATTTGAAGTAGAAGGTGCATAGATGTTCGATGTAATTACTTCTTTGGCAATCACTAGTTCTTTCGACTGGAAAGGGAGAGGGGTTCTCTACTCAGCAATTGAAATCACTAGTTGGAGTCACTCCTCTATATTTTCTTTATCAACCTACTAGGTTGACTGATTCTTAGACTGGGTGAATACTGCATTTGATCCTTTAACTGCTTCACTTTCACTCTTGGGTTCATCCTGGTAATTCAGGAAATCGATTTGGGAGTCACCAATTGATTCTTCTTGATCCTCCCTGAAGAGATTAGTGCCATTTTCTTTCTTGAACTCAGGTTGGAAATAGGAAACATGTTTTGTTTCCAAATATCCAACTGCTGAGTTGGTTGGAGGTGCTTTAAAGGCAAGGTTCCTTTATGGGGGAGGAAGATGATTTGGTTGCCCTTGACTTCTGGTAGCATTGCCTTGATGTGACTAATTGGGGAATGTTCTCCTTGGTGTATCTTTATACAAAGGAGCAGAAGACATACCTTGTGCCATTTGCCTTTTCAAGGCTAGCAATTCATTTTCCAGCTTTTGGACCATTGGGTCAGTGGTGGTTGTGGGTGAATTTCTAGAAGATGAAGAAGGTTTGCCTCTATTAAGATCTCTCCTTATCTTTCTTGCCAAGATAAGGTCATATTATACCTCAGTAGCCAAGTCTTGAGTAGTAGTAAGGTCTATGTGGCCAGCTTGTCTCAACAGAAAACTCACTTCAGGCACTTGTGAGTTGATGAAGAAGCATTTGAGGTTCTGAGGCATCAGCTGGGCAACCATGGGAATCATGTGCCTCAGCTTATTGAACTTGGAAATGAAGTCCCTCATAGGTTCATGAGGCTCTTTCTTCATTTGAGTGAGCTAGGCTAGCAAGGCATGCGCATCTTCTGTAGGCTTGAACTTGGCTTCAAACTTGGCTTTGAGTGTATCCCAATCAGTCACTGATCTAACTTGTAGATGGTAGAACTAGTCTGCAGCAGCACCTTGTAGGGTCTCCACAAAAATCTTGACTGCCACGTCTTCAAATTCCTCCCCTATCACACCATAGGCCATGCTGAAGGCTATAATGTGTTCATCAGGGTGAACTATCCCATCACCAAAGAATTTGGGGAAATTCTTTCTTGAACTATGTGGGAGTTCATGCAGAGGTGGAGTCAAGTTAAGTGGACCAAAAGAGTTACCCCAAGGGCCTCAAACTACCATAATTTAATTATGAAAAATAGGGATAACAAATCTGGATGGAGTGGCTAGATTGTAGAACAAAAATGGAAAAGGATTGGCCATGCTTCAGGTTGAGGCTTGAGGCTTCAAACTGCTCACTCTTTCCCAGCATCTCTAGTTTTGCAGACCAGATAATATAATGGATATGGAGGAAGATGGTAAGGCTATAGTGATAATGGGTAAGACATGGAATGGAGTCACCAGAGTCTATATAATGGATAAGGGAAGAAACTACTTCAATCTAAAACTTGAGGCTTCAGACTGCACGTTCATCCCAAGTGGAGTCACCAAAAACTATTCGGTGAATATTTTGTCAGCTAGTTAACTGGTGACCAAAATAGTTCCTATCACCACAACATAGAGAGATGGGTCATCCTGGGGTGTAGGTTTATTACATCAAAAGGGGACAAATCTCTCCTCTCATCAAGGGGAGGTTCCCTATTAAATATGCGGAGGTTATATATTATATAAGTAAGCATAAAGTAAGACACAAGGGTGGGATAAACCATACATCTCTCTTTTTTTAGAGATGATGCTGAAAAATAGAGGAGAAATACTGGGTGATTGGTGATGGCACTTCTCTTCTTTCAGAAGTAACATTCAGCCAAGAGCCAGATCCCTTCTTGGATAATAGAAATCCTAGTGAAGCGATAGAAGGCACTTCTCTTCTTTCAGAAGTGCTTGTTCTTGCAAATAGCAGGAGTCTTTCTGGTAATAAGTGACTGGTAACCAGGTCCAAAGTAACCAACAATCTAAGATGTAGCACAAATTCTCCACCTTGATTTCCCTAGAGGGAGATATGAAAGACAATGAGGGCACAAAGTTGTCCCAAGGTCTTTTAAATAGAAACAGAAAAGAAAAACACACACCGAAGACAACTATGATAGCACAAAGTCTAAAAGTAGTTGGCTTTAGGACACCTTCCTTATCACCTCCACTAGTTCTGCTTGTTAAATCAAATAAATAAGAACTCTTTTAGAAGATAGACATATGCATAATCTCCTAAAGTAGCACAATCTATAACAACACAAAGTCTGCAAGTAACTTGCTTTCTCATTCAATCAAAGAAATATGAACTACAATCTGAGCTCAAAGTCTCAGTAATGCCTTTTAATTTGGGTAGAGTTTCACTTCTGGTAAGGGGAAGATCTTCCTTCAAATGATACAAGAGATTACATTATATAGAGGCCTGAGGGAGGCTTGGCACTTTGTTCCATGGAGTGACCCATTCGACGCATTCAATGCCTTGGATACATTCTAGTCTTGTCAAGAAGGGCCATGCTAGAGTAGGGTGACTGCCTTGACTGTGGCATATCATTTCATCTTTAATGCCTCCTCTTGATCCTGAATCTCTTATTCCATCTCCTCCTTAGCTGTGCAACTATTTATTCTATCTTTATCTCACAGGGGACAAATAGACAATGCTTTCAATGTTTGCAGGCCCCAAATATCTACCCAACGAACTATTTCACCTACTAGAATTAACTCCTATTGAGTTTCCCTCTTTGTCTCTTCCTTCTCTTGGTCCTAGCCTTAAGGTATTTTGAATGCATTTAGGTCTGCACTATAAGTCTGCTAAAATCAACAGACACTTCATCATGATAAATTTGATGTTTATGGGCCTATCATTCTTCTTAGCAATTCTCCTATGTCTCTCTTGCTTGCTATGGCCACTTTCCACTGTGACGCAGGTGAGGACACGTCATAGCATCCACAACATCAAAATAGGCTTATCAGAATAAGATTTGAAACTATTAGAGATGGGGGGTGTGGATGTAGACACGTGGTAGTATTTTCTGCACTGGGTCGAGACACGTGGTGAGTTCTGTGCTTTAAGGCTTTATTCAAAATTGTGTCTCAGCTTGTGACACCTGGCAGCTTCCATTTCCCTCTGAGGCTCAAACCTTTTTTGAAAGGAACATGCCCTTCAATGTCTTCTAAGTGGCCTTTGGGCTTTGATTCTTTGATGGGCTATCCTCCCTTTCATTTCCTTCAGACAAAATGTCTGAAGGAATTCCTTCAGGCAATTCATCCAAAGGAAACCTTTCCTTGGCTCTATATGTGCCTTTGTATTGTGAGTGCCCCTTTCCTTTGACACATGGTGCCTTCCACTCTTTGAACAAGTGCCATGTGGCATATTTCATAGGAATAGGTGAGGACATGTGGCATCTTCCATTGTTGACACTTGGCAGCATCTGCCTTCTCAGGCGTTTGTGAAATCATAGAAATGTTTAGGGTTTAGTCAGGCTCTCATGGATGATGACACTTGTCGGCCTCCACTGATCTCTGTAAGAGACATGTGGCATGGTCCAAATACATTTGTTAGTCATGTAGATGTAGACACTTGGCACGTTCCACTTCATTTAGTCACTCATCCCTAGGCCCACCATGGTCTTTGATCGAAATAGTGAAGCTAAGGGAAGAGACTATAGATATTGACACTTAGAGGCTCCCAAAAAGATTCAAGAGGGACACGTGGAAATATCTACCAATACATAGAAAAAAAGTTTAGTGGGGCTCGACCATCGACATTTGGTAGCATCCGCCTGACTCTTTCTTTTGCATGTGCTTCTTTTCTTAACTAAGGTGGCCTTGGAACATTTAAACTTGGCGCATTGAATCAATTGAATGTTGAACCCATTGAACTGATGAACCAAAATGGTTCAAGGTTTAACAATTCAAGCTTTTGAGATTTGTTAAGTGATTGAGGCCATGGAACTTTGAAACGGTCAAACTTTGAACCTCTGCCGAAGCGCTTAGCTCTTGTTGATGACGTTGAACCATTGAACCCATTGAACCAAAAAGGTTCAAGGTTTAATGGTTCAATCCTTGTTTTGATGCTTGCCGATAGACCCTTTGAACCGGTTGAACATGCTAATCCATTTACCAAAAAGTTGAGAAAATGATGAAATTGAATGTTCAGAACAAATTTTTGGAAAGGGGACGGACAATTTTGGCCATGCAGGACCAAAATAGTCATATGTTGTCTAAAAAATGAGGAATCATTTTTCAAGGACAACAGGATTCATGAATAGTGTGTAACAAGGTTACAAGGGTGTTTTGTGTAATTTTCAAGAAATAAATGAATAAAATCAGGTTTATATAATATTTTTCATGCTCTTATAGGTGTGATTAAACCTTATTTTATAAGTTTTTGACTTGTTATTGCAAACATATCATTGTTTGTGGAGTGAATGCTTTGAATAACATGGTTATTGATGGTTTCTAAGGTTTATTATACTTGTAACCCACCTTTCACACATATTTGAATAAATATATATGTTGTTGTGTGATAGTCAGCTGTATTTAGACTCATATCTATATTTTTCAACTTTGTTTTATCTCATTCCTTACTATTATCATGTTCCAAGTTCTAGAAACCCTAAAAACAAAGTTTTGAGAACCCAAATTTAAACAAACCTTAATGTCTAAGTAAATTTGTATAAGATCATCCATTGGCCATAAAATAAAAAAGTTGGATAACCCAAAAATAGAACTTTTGAATTAGGTCTTCAAATGTTGCTTTTCTCAATTTATGCATTTTTTATGTTTTGACAGGATAAACTAGAGTTTTTTCACAAAAAGTTGAATATATTTTAGTTTATTTAGTGGAATTCCTTAAAAATTGACTAGAAATTATAATAATTAGACAATCATGAGATTTTTCTTTGGGTTTTTGGATATGACTTACATTTTTTATTTTACGCCTATCCAAAATATGCTTAAAAAATAACAATTTTTCCTTATAGGGAAATGTCATCCTGAGGCTAAAATAGGAGCTCTGTTTCCTAACAAGGTGTGCTCAGATGTTAAGAATGTGGTCCTAGAAGTTAATAACCACCCTCGATATAGTTTAGATGTTATTTTTTAGCCACAAGGACTTATATATAGAAATATCCATTTATGGCTTGCATCTTGACAATGATTGTTGTCAATGTTACTCGAGGCTATAGTTATTGTAAAAAAGGGTATTCACATGGATTTTAAGGTTGTGGTGATGTAAAAATGTGTAAATTATAAATTTTGAGGTGTTGGAAGTTATGTATTTTAAGTTGGTGGTCCCTAAAGTAGAAATGTCTATTGGAGGCAAAGAACCTATCTCTTAACTATATAAAAGTTAAATTTTAGGACTGATCACTAAATTCTATGCCATGAGTTCATAAATGATTTTAAAACCAAGGTATTTGAGGTGAAATTATAAGACTTCAATCATAAAATTAAAGTTCTTTTGGTTCTTGAATAAGACTTATGGTTTTTATTTTATGTATGTCCAAAGATTGCCTAAATAATAATAATTTTACCTTACAGGGAAATGTCATCTTTAGGTTGGAATGGGTGCTATGTCTACTAACCAAGCATAATCAAATGCCATGAATGTGGTATTATAGTTTAATACCCACTTTTAATATGGTGATGATGCTATTTTTTTGTCATGAGGCCACAATGATAGAGATATCCAACTACAACTTGTATCTTGCATATAGGGAAATATTGTCTTGAGTCCAAAACAAGTCTTTTGTTTCCTAACCGAGTGTAATTAGATGATAATAATATGGTATTAGAGATTATTATCAACCACAACTATGATAAAAATTCTATTTTTTAGACATGAGGCCCCAGATATAAAGATATCCAACTACAATGTGCATCTTGATATTATTTCTTGGCAATGTTACTTAAGGCCATAATTATTGCAAAATATAGTATTCACATGGATTCCAAGGCTGTGGCGGTGCGAAATTTTGTAAATTCCACATTTTATAGCAACTTTACCTAAAATTTGAAGAGATTATGCTAGTTTAAAATTGAGATATAAAACTTTTTATGTTAAAAAACCTATTCTAGGGTTTTTCTAAAAACACAGAATCCTGAGAGCTTCTTAAAGTGATAGTTCATAGAGTCTAATAACACTCTAACCTTCCTAACATAAGACATTAAGTTTGAAAATAATACATAAATGACAACACTAGAATAGGGACTTGATCTATCACTAGATCAACAAGATATAATCTTATAGTTAAATGCTTTAGATGAAATTTGAAAAGAGGCACTCTATGACACTGAACTTATGTAGCAACAAAAAGTTTTATGCCATGATAAACACATCAAGAGTTAAGCATTGTAACCAAGGGATTGGGATTTAATTTTTGACTCTAAATACAAAGATCATTAGGGTAATTTCCAAAGTAGATACCTTTGGCCATATGAAATAGAAATAGTTTTTGATAATAGAGATGTTAAGTTGTAGACTATTTACTAAGTCCAATTTCATCTACTAGTCAATGGTCATTGAATCAAATTGTACAAAAACCCTTTTTATAAGAAAAAATTCACTGGATAATGTGTTGATGAACATTAGTTGTCTCTCTCTCTTATCATAAGGATGACATTGTTCCTACATTATAAGGGTATTTATTTCAAACCTTCTTCACCAGTTTCCATGAATAAACTAGGTTCCTATAGCCATTACCATCATGAAATATGGCAAGGTATAGGATGAATACAATTCTAATTTATCAACTATTCCTAGATTATTGGTGTGAACCAAAAAACATTTTAAAAAACTAAATAATGAAAACCTTTGGGCGTTACTAATAAATGTTAGTTAGAAAACCAATTTTACTAGCTAGTTAACATCTATATAAAACAACCATTATGGGAAAATCATCTTGTTGACTCTATCACAAATTAAGAAAACACTCTAAATCGATAAAAATATACTTTTTTTCCTTTCCTCACATCATCACTTCTTTTAAGAACTATTATGGTTGCTATAGGATTAATTCCTATTACTATGTTGTTAATTTTGGTTTCTAAAAGATCAATTTGTGTTTCTACATGATCTTTTTCTATTGCTACATGATTAATTTATGTTGCTATAGGATACAAATTGGTGTGCTATAGCATACCCTGGCCTCCTAAAAGCTTTTACAGAGTGATTTAATGTCTATTTTTTGCATCTACCACTATATTGATATAAATATTTGTGTAGTCATTGAATAACATGCTCCAAAATTCTCACTTTAGCAAAGGATGAGAAGTATATTTATGGGTCCAACTATTACTGGTTCTTACGGGACTATATACATATTTATCATAAGGTCTAGTAGATTCACAAGCCAAATGTTGTGTCACTTCATGCATCTTTTGAATTTACACTCTTTAAGAGTTATATATTTATTCCTGTAGGTGATACGAACTCCACTAGACCATAGAAACACAACATCCATCTTCCTCATCCACTTGAATCCACCTTCCAATGATCACCATCATCCTCCATAGTCATCAACCATCCATATCAATTACCACTTCAACCATCCATATCATGTTCAGACACCATTTACTCACTCCACGATGGCATGATGACATGATCCATGTTCTCTCATGCCAACCATGCATATTCAAGTAATAACTATTCATGATGACTAAAGTTTTCATTTTACTTTTTATGAATCATATATTTTAATTAATTTTTATATATAGTAATTATGTTATCATATTGATTTAATCGAGTAACTATTACAATGGGAACCCTTATAATAATCCATTGAAAATATATTTTCTGTTAAAAATCCCATTAATATTTTCCACCACCAAATCTCCCATCCCCAGTTGTCCCATCCAACCTATTACACATACCACAATCTTACATCATTTGAGAAAGAGTGATTAGATAGTTTAGGGGGCATAATTTCCATAATGATCAAGTTAATTCTGCACAACCACCTTGACCAATGGGATGTGGGTATTAAATGCATAAAAATGTAAGAATTGAGTCTAATAGCCCTAAAACCTTGAATTACCCTTGTATATACCCAAATCCAATAACCTAAATTGACACTTTCACTTGCTCAAACATCCAATTTAGCAATTGAATCATACTAAAATTTAGTAATCATGGGGGGTGGCTGTGTGAAACATAAACCAACAAGCCTCACACCTCTACTAGAGAAACTAAATGTCACAAAATATTCCAAAATGTATGTTGGTTGGCATATTTTGAAAAGCTAACTAGGTATGTCCAGAGTATAATTGAATAATTTTTTAATTCACTAGATAGCGATTTGGCTATTGTAAAGAGAATGCAAATTAAGATAACTAAGACACTCATAAAAATTGTGGCTAGGCTACCTCATATTAGACACTTGTGGAATGAGAAATTTGACATAGAAGCTAAAAGACAAATATTTTTGTAAAGAAATGAATTCTTAAAATCCTCCAAACAAGAGAATAGCTAGCTATAATTACCACATATATGGGTTAGAGCAGTTGTTTTCATTTTGATATATTTCACATGTGAGGGTAGATATTCGATGTTGTATGGAACCCACATCATATATTTGAATCACTTGAGTCATGGCATTAGAATAAATGTGCAAACAAATTCATTGAATATGTTAAGGAAAATGGCTATAGAATATCACAAAAGGGGAATCTAAAACTAGTTACCCATCACTCCTTAATTCAATTGATTTTCCATGATTGCATAAATAGAAAAGACCCAACCTATGTTGGGAAGACTTGCTAAAATTACCTAAAATAGTAGAAAGTGAAGATGAAAAAGAGGGTAATGATCAAATAAAATAAATGAAAGAATAAGAATTGATTGAAGATGATTTTGAAGAAGAGGAAAGAGAAGATATACCTCCAAAATTAAATATGGATATGTCCTTTGCATAAGAAACTAAAGTTACATAAGAACCTGCATCCACACAAGACATTGCAGCTAAATATTTAAGGGGCAAGTGAACAACAAAGAGGAAGATAAAATTGATCCTTCAATATTCTTCATTAGATTAGTTAGAGGAGAAAGTTCTTCAAAAAAACTGAGCACCTAAGAAACCCAAACAACCACAAGTCTATAAAAGGAGATCTCATAAGTTGAGATGGAAATTGTAGAAGAAATAAATATCTAAAACCCTTGTTGTAATTGACATTAGTGAAGGTTCCTTTGATGAGGAAGATAAAGAAACTAATGTTCCATCATCTATAAGTGAATAACCTTATGCCTACTGTGGTTTAGAATATACAGAGATAGATGATAAGGAAAAATAAACTAAAGAATAAGGACATTTAACTGATGAAAAAGAACAGTCAGATGGAAAAAATAAGAAAGAACATCTAGTTGAGGAAGATATGGGAGAATAATAGAATTGATAAAATGAGATAATATAGGCAAAATCTAAGGATTTAATAAAAGAAGAACCTGTAGCATCCTTGGAAAAATAATTTACAACTCTAGAGAAAACATTACAAGAAATTTGAGATACTGAAAAAGAAGTTAAAGGAGCAAAAAAGCCATGGAATGGACAATTTAACAATAATAACGTTAAAGCTACATGACCAAGTTATCAAAAATGAGTCCCAACCTACAACACTTGAATAATCAACACTAATGGTTCATGTCTAATCTAAATTTAAATCATTTGGCTCCATAACCATTCAAACTAAAAGGTATAGTGCACCATTCACTCTCTCTACTAGATTGAGCCAATCTATAGAGGAATAGGTTGAGAATTTTAAGCAATTAAACATAGAAATTTTTGCATTAAATAAGTGTTAGAACAGCTAATGGTTAAGTGGTATTATTGATGTACCCTTAATACATTAAATTACATTGGTTAAATAATATTATATTTTATTATTTATCATGAGTTTATCCATGTGTAAATAAATAATAAAATATATTAAATGACTTTTGGAGAGGTTGGACCCATTAATGTGATGGTTGGAAAAGGTCACATTATAATAGTCAATTTATCTTGCTTATATAATAAAGAGTTTATATTGTAAGATGCAATGAAAAAAAGGAGAGTTGATAAAAATTAAGAAATGTAGATAACACATTTCCAAGTAATGTGAAGATTGATTGAGAAGAAGTGAGAGGAAGAAAGGCTATACTAGGTACTTGTTAGTTTCTCATAATATGAATAATCTTTGTGGCTTTTCTACTTCTTAAAGGTTTTCCCATGTATATATTGTGTTGGTTTCATGTATGCCTTTGCTCTTGATCTCATATTTAGATTCATTGCTTGTATGCAATAATATTCTTAATTTATAATGGTATCAGAGCCTGTGATGTGTTGATTAAGTGGCGAGGTTGTAGATCAAGTATTTTTAGCTTGTGTTCAAGATTATTCTTACTAAAAATTTAGTTGTAGATCATGTGGCATGTTCATGGGAGTTTTTAAGATTCTATCTCCTTCAAAAGTTTATGATCTATACATTTCTCTTGTTTGTGGAGTATTTGGTGGTAGATTTGAGCAACTAGAAGCATTTTAAAGGAAAAATCAGCCTTGGAAATTTATTTTGGTCTATTGAAGGCTTAAATCTCATAAAATTTAGTAAAGTTTTTATTTTAAGTGTTCTTATAGCTTGAAATTCATTTTTAAAAGTTAAAGCTCTATTTTTTGGCCTTCTAACACTCCTGCAAAAGCCTCTAAAGCTACCAATTGAATTTATAGGAGATTAATTAAGCATGGGTGCCTTTTTAGGCATGTGTAAGCTAAAAATCTATGAAAGATCAGATTTTGGGTAGTAAATATCAATTTTGATCTCTCTATTTGCTTAGTTTCTCCATTTTCAAGCAATTTAGACCTTTACATTGCCTAATTCATACTCGTATAGCTCATTTCAAATTTTCTCTCTCCTCCCAAAGCATGATACTTTAGTTTGTATGACCTTCATGAGCTGAAAATTAGATTTTTTTTTTGGTTGATCTATATCCTATTTCTTGTGTTTAAAGGTTCAATCTTTAGTCTTAAAGCCTATTAAAAACCTATGAGTAATTTTTGGAACATCAAAATCACATTCTAAGTTTTATTCAACCACCTAGGGTGACATAACATCTACAATAGCATAAAAAATAATTTTTTGTTAAAAAAACTTAGTTTTGATTATGCCAAATGCTTAGTTTGGCCATTTGGAAGAAGTTTTGAGCTTTATTTGATCAATCTTGGTCTCCTAGAGCTCCCATAGTGCATCCAAATTTTACCTAAGCACCATAATTCTGCACTTGTGCATGCTTCTACTTATTTTAAATGGTTAGTATGTTTTAAATGGAAAGTATTTAATAAATAAATATTTTATTTAATACTTTATTTTCCACATAAGTTGTGGAGCCCATCTTGATTATTTTAATCTTTTCAAAATTAATATATTTTCATGCATTTAATTATTTATTATAAATCATTTTATAAAATTAGAATTAATTAAATATGTTTTAAATCATGTAGCTTGGATGTGAAGTCTTGTATTAAACAAAGGGAAGTTGACTAGTGTTTCTTAAAAAATACTTGTAGATCCAAGGTCCTTAAATTAAATCTCAATATATATATATATATATATATATATATATATATATATATATATTTATTTATTTATTTTAGAATAATTAGTTAAAAAGTCTGGTTATTAGCCTACAAAATCTCACATTTGAAGGTTACGACACTTTTGATACCCTTGACTTGTATTATTTATCTAAGATGGTCATTTTACCATTTGATATTTAGGTTTTTGCACCTTGCATACACATTGGAATGGTATTTTGTTTGATTTAAATCTTCATGATATGATGTTTAGAGTGTTTAAAACACTTGTGACTTTCACCATTATTATGGTTATTAGTGTTTTTTTAATTGTTTTGCAATCAACTTAAGTGGATAGTGTTATTTACTCACTAGAATATTCATTTTTATTACAAAATCAAGTATACAATATGTTAAATTTTTTTATTTTTAAACCCTTTTTTTATGTTTTAGTATAAAATACAAACATTTAGTGTTGACTTTAAAAGGAAGAATAAATTTTCATAGCTCACATTGTAATATGAATTATTCATAATAAAGATATCTAATGTTTGGATAACTTAGTATAATATTATTAATGAATTTATTATATGTGCATCATATAACCTTCTTGTTAAATTTGACATGCTTGATTATAAGCTTACATATACTACTATTGAAGGTTCTGTTAAAGTTTGATCCAAAAACTATGTGTGATAAAGTTAACCCCTATTTACAGACATCTTGTTGGTAGTTTGATTTATCTAACCATTAATAGGATAGATATTTCATATGATGTGGGTGTTACTTTTAGATTCATGTAGGATCCATACTTGGATCATTAGAAATTAACAAAGCAGATACTTTGGTATATAAAAAGAATTATAAACTTTGGTTTATATTATTCTTTCTCTGATAATGGTAATTTATTTGGTTATTGTGATTCTAACTATAGAGTGTTTTTTTGAGCCTACTTCTATATATGTGTTTATGTTTGGTGTAGGTTCTATCACTAGGATCACTTATGTGGAAGTTACTAAAGAAGACTCGTGTCTATAAAAGATGATATAAAAACATCATGTGGAAGTTCATCATTGTACCAACCTTTTTGGTGATAGTCAATATAGCTTTGAAAAAAAATACAATACAACACCTATGAACTAAAGCCTATTGAAGTTCATTTAATATTGGACCTATCAAAGTTGCCATTGAGGGGGATTGTGGATGACAATGTGACTTCTTAATAGTTGTGTGGGTCATATGTTTCCTTATATCTCTCTATACTTCTCATTGTAAATCAATCTAATACATCACTTTATGTGACTTTGGTAAACTTCATATGGAAGTCTACATTGTACCCAATACATAGTAGGATGGGAATCCTTATGTTACAAAAGACTTCAATATGTTTGGTTGATTATTAATGAGAAATTGTGGGATGTATTCTCAAGATCATGCTAGCCTAAATTCACTCTAAGTAGTTTAGAATAACATAGTGTAATTCCTTTAAAGGTGCCTATGGGGACATAACGCAAAACCTTTAGGTGTCTATGAGTGTATAGTGTAATTATTTTAAAGGTGACTATGTGATTTTGGTTACATAGTGTAATACCTTTGAGTATCTATAACTGTATAGTGTAATTCCTTTAAAGGTAACTATGTGATTGTGGTTACATAGTGTAATACCTTTGGGTATATATAATTAAATAGTGTAATACCTTTAGGTGACTATGTTTACATAGGCTAATTCCTTTAAAGGTGATTATGGCATGATGAAGGATATTTACTTCAATTACTACATCCTAAAACTCATCATGTGGATTGTTCATGGACGGTAACTTATTTATTTTAAATGTAATTATGGCATGTATCCCAACTTAACATTAAGGGAGAGTGTTTTAATAATTAATGGTTAAGTTTTGTTATTTATGTACCCTTAATACATTAAATTACATTGGTTAAATAATAATATATTTTGTTATTTAACATTAGTTTAACCTCGTATAAATAGATAATAAAATATATTAAATGTCCTTTGGAGAGGTTGGACCCATTAATGTGATGGTCAGAAAATGTCATATCATAATGGTCATATTACCTTGCCTATATAATAAAGAGTTTATATTTTAAGATGCAATGATAAAAAAGAGTTGATACAAATGAGGAAATGTGGAGAATATATTTTCAAGTTATGTGAAGATTGATTGAGAAAAAGTGAAAGGAAGAAACACTATATTGGGTACTTGTTAGGTTTCTCATAATATGCATAATGTTTGTGGGTTTTGTTATCTCTTAGAGGTTTTTACATGTATATCTTGTGTTGGTTTCATGTATTCATTTGTTCTTCATTTCATATCTAGATCCATTATTCATATGCATTATTTTGCTTAATTTATCAATAAGAAAGCTCAATTTGATGATGAATAAATTATGAAGTTGAAAGATAATATGGAAGAAATGGCCAAGCTAATGAAATATATTATCAATTGTCAACCTCCTACTATGGTATACTCCATATATCTATAGGAGCAATAGCTCAAATTCAAGTTCACGAGGATATATTGTGATCTTCTTAATGGTTTCCAATTATACACCTCTCTAACCTGGCCTTGTAGAATTGAAGAAAATGGCAAACAATGATGAAAAGCCAACTAGATTATCATTGTAGTCAAGGAAGGGTTTAGCATAAAAATGGACCAGAATTGGAGAAAATGACTGAGAAGTGCCTAAAAAGGGTACGGTTATATCCATGTTACTTCTAGTTCTACCTAAACCAAGGTGAGAGAACCTATGGGGTATTTTACTAACATGGGGGAATTTTACAATTAAATCTCCATGGGGATTCTTGGCACAAGGGGAAAATATGACCACATCATAACCAAATTTGCACACTTTGGTCGAGAAGGGTTATCATACTAAATGCACTTATAATTTATGTCATACAAAAACTACTAAAGGCAAATGAAATTATGACTACAATATTCATTTTAAATAATATTCAACAACAAAGGGACTCAATAAAGACTACAATACTAGGATTTAAATAATAAACTACTAACACATTTCAAATATGCAAGATATTATGTATTTATAAGGAAATTAGCACTTATAGTATACAATAGAGTGTGTTATTTTTGGGGTATGATAGGGTAGGAAATGGTTATAGTTGATTATAAAATGGAGGGAGGCATGTTGGTGGCTTCCAAACAACAAAGTATTTAACATTATTCCATGGTAATGTTTCTTAGTAAAGATGTAGAGAAAGACTTCAAATACAAGATAGTGACAAACACCAAATGATACTCGAGAGACTAGGATATACACTAAAATTAGAATCTAAAATATTCTTTCTTGCTAAATTCATAAAACCATGGAGTCCTTAAAAGGTATTCAACAATTCAGTTCCAAATATAACTATATAAATGGATTTATAACAAAATTACATGATCAAAATGATAACCAGTTTTGAACACAAACTAGATATCCAATCAACACAACTTACAAAACATATTATTGAATTTGATTAACATGATATAATGAAGACCCAAAAATGTTTTCCAATGACTTTAACATAAATATTACAAACATCAACACTTTATAATACTACCATGGTAACTAGCATCATGATATTTCTCTTTTAAAAATTTATACATGTACGTGCTCTAAAATATTGATAATGGTTGTAAAAATGCAACCACCATATCAAGGGAGACAAAGTCTACACACAACACTTGATCCCAATTTTTTTTTTGTAGAACCTAGATCTTGAGGAAATGGATACCTAAAATAACCTACATCCACCAACATCCAACAATAACCTTGAAATAAAAGATAAGCCTTCCATTTATACTTTTCAATCCTTCCCAAATTTGGGACTATGGGCTATAATTTGTAAAAATTTCATAACAAACATTTCTAATCCCATCAAGATGCTCCCAGTCAAAAAATGCCTTTTGCTACACCTAAGATCTTTGTCGATTTTCAAGAAAAATCACTATTGTAACTACCTCTACAAAAAGTGATAAGGACTTATAACCACCTAGAGTATATCATTTTGATATTTAAAAAAAGAAAATGCCTTTCACGTGAGCATGGAAGGAGGATATTTTCTTAAGGAGCCAGATATATTTTGTCTTGATGTGGAACTACCTAAATATCTCCTCAATCACTCACTTGCATAGTTGGAGGGAGAAAATAATTTGAAAATCCAAACATATTTTGTCCTCATGTGCAAATTATTTCAAAATGCTTTCTTGTTACTCAATTTCAAATCATGGACATTTCTAGACATGAATTTTTTTTCATGCCAAGGAAAAAACCATTACCTTAAATGAAGGCTCAAGATTTGATCCACTTGTGACATGAAATATGAAATGATCTATGATCATGATTGGAATTATTTACTCTATAATGGATCATGGATTTTCTTCTATGCTTTGATTCATTTCTTGACCAAAAAATGAGTTGTCAAATTTAATTTCTAGACTAAAGCTTACCATATATTAATATTTAACATTCTACATCAGATCCAAATGGGCATCCATAAACTCTAAGAGTGACTAATGGATCAAGTATAGACACTTGTCATTTCCTTGTGTAATTTGGGCCCTTTGAGAAGTCAAGCTCAACTCACATCATTGGATCATCCTTGCCCAAGAAAACATGAGTTGTAGATCATGTGTTAGATGCTTGATTTATAACTTTGTGGCACATAGCTATGCCACTTGGCACTTTTACATTTGACCATAGGTTCTCTAACCTTTGAATTATGCTCATGCACTATCAGATCTAATTGGGGTGAGTAAATGCACTATGCCAGATCATGATCTGAGGGATGGAGCATGATGGGATACCTATTTTACTTGGCCCTAAGGATATGCCACTTGGTATCCCTATGGGATTATTGAGTTCCTTTGACTATTCATCTTTGATCTCACATCATCTTTCTCTACATAAACACATGCCATTAGATCTACACCATTTGAAAATAAATGATAACTTCACAAGATCTAAATTTGACACTCACATGACTGTCTCACAACATTTGAATCCCAATGACTAGTCCCTGTAGCTTACCGTTAACATCTGTGTGTTCATCAAAAAAAATCTACAAGGCCATCACCTAAAATTTGGAAATATTCTTTTGGCAACTTTGTTCTATAGAAACTTATCTGAAATAACATTTTGGGCATTTTGAACATACCCTTCAAAAAAATTGTCTAGGGCACCTATGCTACAACATTTCCCTTTGGCTTTTAGAATGGTCCTTTGATCTCTTGAGAGTGTCCTTTAAATCTTATAAAATTTCCCTTTCAGATATTTAAAAGTGTCCTTCACCATCCAAAATTATCCTTTAAGCTTTTTGTAGGTACCTTTTAGGAATTTTGCAAAGCCAAAATGACCTTTTAGGATTTTTAAAAGTACATTTGGCTAAAGCAAATAAGTCTTTAGAATTATTTCAAGATTTTTGTGCAAGAAAAATAAATGAAGGGTTAGTTCCATTTAAACTTTTTACCACTGAAAAAATTCCAAAAAAAATAATACTTAACATCATTATCCAAAATAAATGATTTCCTTTAGGCTTTTTATGTGGGTAAAATGTCTAAAGGGAAAGTGCCCTTTGAACCTTTTAACACAGACAAAAATTCTAAAAAAAATGACCCCAAAAAATGAGATATCCCTTTGGACATTTTGTAAAACACTTATCCTGAAAGAGATAAGACATTGAATTTTTTCAAAGTTTTTGTAGTAGATAAAATATCCGATGGAAATAAGTCCTCAAATTTTTTGTTCAATAAAAAAGTTCAAAAAGTCTAAGGGAAAAACACCTTCACCAAACAAAGACAAGACAAAGGACTTATCCAATTATTTACATGAACTTGACCTTCAAAAGGAACACTTAGAGACTAAAGTTGGACCAATGACTTAGACACTGATACTCAAATTAGGCTAGACTTAGGAATTTTTACTAACAATGGCCCAATTTCTATTACAAGACCATGCACTAATCCATTTGGGTACAAATTCAAATCTTAGAAACATATTTAGCAAACACTCATGAAGGCTCAACAAAACATGGTAGACTTAACAAAAATAGATTAGGAGGATCTATAAATAAACACACAATAAAAAGAATGGAAAATAATTATATAAACAAGGCCCAAATCAAGGGGAAACAAAACAATGAAAAGAAAAAAACATCAAAACACTGTACAATATGGTACACATGCTTTAGATAGATTCAATCAAGGAAGTGTTTCAAATATCTAGCATTGATTGGCATTTTTAGTATTTTACCATCCATATCTCTCAAGAAGAAAGTATGCTCCCTAATCCTATAGTCAATCAAATAGGGACCCATACAAAAGGCATCAAACTTACCATGTTTTCCTTTCTCCTCATGCTTGTTGTTCCAAAACAAAACCAAATCACCTACTTAGAAGGTTATTGGAGTGAATTTTATATCAAATATTTTCTTCAACTTATCTTTAAACTTAAGGTATCTTTCATGAGCTTGTCTTCTAGTTTCATCAAGCTCAATAATATGGTTCACCTAAGGTTCATTGTGGTGGCTCTGATCATCATCCTCTAGTTATTGCATGAGCTAATAAGTGGTAAGATATAATTCTTAGGTGGAACTACATGAGATACATAAACAATCTTGAAAGGGCTTATATCAGTAGCTCTCTTAGGTGTAATGCTATCAACCCATAAGGTAAACTTCAACTGATCACACCACTTCTTGTTTGCTTCCAATGTTCTCCTGATTATCTTGATCATGTTCTTGTTACTTGATTTAGGTTTTCCATTCCCTTGAGGGTTGTAGTTGGAAACATAGATCAAATATATCTCATAGTATTTTCATAATGCCACAAAAGGTTTGGATTTTAATCTCATGAAATTATCAACAATTATCTTGATAAGCACACCAAATCTATAAATAATCTAATTTTAAAAAATACATGACTACCTGGTGTGTTTCTTTCTTTGTAGGGATTAATTCGACCCATTTGGTGAAGTAATTAGTTGTAAATAGGATTCATTTATGCCTAGTGCTTGATGAATCAATGATTTCTCCATTAAAAATCATTACCTGTTGATTGAATGGGGATTCAATCATCATAGGCTATAAGGGAAGAGAACTTGAAGCTCTCATCCACCTAGTAAAGCACTAGTATTTCTCACATATTTTGACTGTTTGAGCAATATCCTTAAACAATTATGGAAACCAATAACTAGCTCTCAAAATTTTATGAGATGTAACTTTAGATGCAAAGTGGCCACAACAAAATCCATTATGAAATTCTTCAATCATGACAATAGTCTACTCTTATACCACAAAACTTAGAAAAACCCTATCTGGATTCTTACATGCTAGTCCATCCTCAGTCAAGAGGTATTTTTGGGACACAAGCTTTATATTTCTTCTCTAATTCTTATCCAAACTAGGGGGATAATTAAAAAATTTCAAGTAGTAAACAATATCTCTATATTATGGAGACACATTTAATAGACTCAAGGAATAATTAATATTAAACACATCATTGTTTACCTCAATAACTTGAAAATTGGTCTCAGCCATAAACTTGGCTAGGCCTATCACCCTTACCAACTTGGTGGTCTGGATATCCATGCCATACTCCTATAACTTGTTGACCCACATGCACTTCTTTCTGTATACATCAATCTGAGATAAAATGTCCTTTAATATAGTGTGAGGAATGTAGGAAACAATCTTCTAACTCAAAATATATGACCCAAACATTTTAACAACCTTAGTAAAAATGAAATATTTTTTCTCCATGATGATTAGTTTAGTTTAGGGCCTTTCATAGATTTATTGAATAAATCTATGGGCCTTTCTTGACCTCCCTCATTATTTTACAATAAGATAGCAACCAAAGTATTGGATGATGTAAAATAAAATATTTGGCATGGCTTTGTGTAATTAGGACTAGCCAAAATAAGGGTGGACTTTAAATCTACCTTGATGTAATTGAATGCTTTCATGGATTTCTCCTCACATTTGATAGTCTGGTCCTTCTTCAACATATAAGTAATAGGTAGAGTGATCTTTACAAAATTAGACACAAACCTTATTACAAAGTTAACGCCCTACATCTGATCAAAACCTTTTCTAGATGCTCCAAATGCTCTTCTCTTATTTCATAATACATAGTGATATCATACTGATACACAATAATAAACTGGTGAATTATCTTGACAAAGGTAATGTTTGTAGCTAATTAGAACATTGTACCAACATTCATCAATCTGAAAGACATCCTAATATATACATAAGTGCCCCAAGGAATTCTAAATGTAGTCTTGGACCTCTTTGATTCCTTCGCCATAACTTGGTTGCAGCCTGAGAAGCCATCCAATGTGGACAACATTTCTAATCCAGTGATGCTCTACAATAGGTTCTCCATATTAGACAAGTGATAATTGTATTTTAAACAATCCTTATTTAAATTCCTAAATTCCACACATAAGCAGATGTTACCATTCTTTTTTATTATAGGGACTAAGTTTTCCACCCATAATGAATACCTAATGGAATGAATGATACTGCCACCCCTTAGATTCTCTATTTCCTCCCTCATCTTGGTGGCCAAGATGGGTTTAATGGGTTTCTATTATTTCCTTAAAATTTTGCTATCAGGCTAGAATGGGATGACAGGTTGGAACAAGTCTTCTCTATACACTTTTATCTCAGAATAAGACCACACTAGGCAATCTTGGTACTTCCTTAATAGATGCATGTAATATTTTATCTTTGATGCACTCAGGTGAGTACCCAACTAAGCCTTCCTTGGATTCTTATGATAACCCAAGTTACGCTTAGTCACATCCTTTAAGATGAGTAATTCTCTCAACTTGATTCTATCCACTCCATCAAAAGATGCTTTTAGACTAACTAGTCCTCTTAGGATAGTTTTTGTCTTCATCTGAATAATATCATTTCAAAATAAGGTATTCTTCCCATCACTAACCTAAACCATAGATTCCATGTTTATGATCTAATCATGGAACTCAGCCTCATAATTCACAAACCTCTTGATCTATTCATCATCTTTAAAGACCTACCAATGATGAACATTGTCTAGAATTGAGGGCTTGACAAACACTTCCACTTGATATTGACAATGAGGGCTCATATTTTCAATGTCAAATTGAGCACCTAGCCTTGCAACTCTAGCAACTTCTTGGTTGAAAATTTTGTCATGATAACACAAAATGAATGCATAAAATAACTCCAACAAGTCCCAAACAACATTACGATACTATTTTAACCTCTTATTTTTTGTGGAAAAATCATTATGGAATTGATTTACCACTAAATCAAAATCACCCTTAATAATCAAGCATTTAATTCCATATTCACATGTAATCCTTAGACCAAGCAAGAGTGCCTCATACTCGATAATATTATTAGTGCACTTAAAATAAAGATAGAAAGAAAACATAAAACAAGTTACCATTGGTGGCATAAAAGACAACCCCATCTCCATTTTTGAGATTAGAGCAAACCCCATCAACGTACATATTCTAGACTATATTTTTTTTGTTAGGCTCAACATCAAGAAAATTAGGCTATTCACTAACATCAACATTCCAAATAAAGTTCCCAAGCTCAATGCCCATGTAAAACACTTTATTGAGAACATGCTTCAGATCTTAAATCACATGCAGCATCTTTGGCTCTTTATAATGTTTGACCATCTTACCCTCTAGAATAATGGTGGTGTAAGAAAGGTCCATCTGCACACTTCTATCTATGCTATCAACCCACTTACGTGATAACATCCCCTATTTAGGCGGGTAGTCTAAAACTACCATGCTCATGTTCAAGTACTTACCAGGGGGAATTACCAAATGTACCACCAGCCCCTTGACTTGTCAAAAAAATAGAACCTCTCGTGAGGCCATGGAATAACACTTGTTAAAGGATGACATGATCTTCACTCCAAGATCATTGGGGACACACAAGAGAATCACATTGTAAGAAATTTTAGAGTGAAACATGTAATTGTGAACAACCAGACTATTGATTAGTAGAGTTATATAAAAAGGATCCACATTCAACTAACTCTCCACTAGTGCAGTCGCCAAATAGACCTCCGAAGTAGGATCAACAACCTCTTCTATTTCTTTATCTTCTTCTAGGGGTGCTTGGGTTAGATCAACTTCATTCACATCTAAACATTCAACAAATTATAAATACTCAAAGGCCCTCTTCCTGTGTTCATGTATTCACAATAACTCAACAAGTGGTACAGTTATCTTTATATGACTAAACACTTGAGCCATGGCACACACACTATATTGAAAAAGAGGCATATTTGGTGGAAGGGCAATGAAACCTTCAACTAGAATGTTATCACTTAAGGTTTGAATTGGATGAGGCTGAGGTGGATTTAAAAATTTGACATCCTTTAATGGTGGATTTTTCTTGAGCTCATTAGCATATTTGGGATGCTAGACAACATGGGCATTCAAATTTTCCTATCAGTAACACCTTTAGGCTTAGTAGCTTGGCTTATAGGCATTATCTTGGAAGCTTCCATAATTACTAAAAATTTCTTTACTTTGTTCCTTACATTCTTTTCTTTTGAATTTTTAAGGGTAGTGTTTTGGGTTGTTATTGTATTAATTAACAACTTCCTATCCTTAACTGATGGAACTCCACCAAGATATTTCTTTATCATCTTAGAGTGTTAGAGATTAAAATCATGGATGAGAAATTCATATACTTGTGCCACATTGACATCATAAGAAAAATCAAAAGCTGGGATACTCTCCATTTCAACATAACTCCAAAACTGATCATCCATAGTATTAGTCCATAGCTTTTTGGAGTCAATCAATTCATTTTGAGGTATTTGATAATTAAACATAAAAATCTCATAGTCAAATGATGCATATTTACGTTCATCTAGATCTTTCTTAAGTTGTTCAATCATATCACATGAATGGTGTTAAAGGAAGCATTTGTCACACCAATCAATGTTTAAATTTGAATTTACAACATTGACATTGGCATTCAAAGGATCAAACACCTCCTTTATAACCCCTCAATTCTAGTTTCTCTCCATCTTATCTTCGTGCATGGGCCTCTTCCCTCTATCTTTATCTCTAGGGTGGAAAGCATGCCCCCTTTGTGTTTAATTTAGATTGGGAGCCTTATCATAGCTGGTAGACATCTAAGGGACCCATTTTTTAGTTCTAGACAACTTGTACAACATTTATTTGACAAGAAAGGCTAAAGTTTTGATAGTTTCCTCCAAGTTGGTTGTCTTTATGGGCTATCTTTTCCAGATTGACTAGCTTCACATCAATCTTCTTATTCAAGGCATTTCCCATAGACTTGATGTTGTTCTCAATCTAGATGGCCATATTGATCACCAACCACAAGTTAGTGGGAGTCTTGTCCCATAAGAAACATGCAAACTTCTTATCAAATGCATCATATTGTTTTATCAAGCATGTTGTGTAGTTGGGATTGATGTTTCTAGGTAGCCACATCATGGTATTATTGCACTGAGTGTTAAAGTCCTACACATAATCATTAGGATTCTTCTTGAAATTTTCAAATTTAGCTAAGAGAAACCTTGGATCAATTCTAAAACCATACTAAATTTTGAAAACATTTAGCATCTCTTCCCATGAATCAATGCATCCAGAGGGAAGGGAATTAAACCATTCTTGAGCATCTTCCTCTAATATGTACATAAACAAATTGATGCACACATCCTCATACTCAGTCTCATAATCTTCAATGATATTTTGATATGCCCTCAGATGATGATCACTAATCATTGCATTGTTACCTTGGAATTTTGGGAGGCATTTCCTAACTTCATGTGGATCCTCATTAAGATAGCTTTCCATCTCATAAAAATTGATAGGTCTAAACCTAAGAATTTTAAATTTAGGATGTGCATTCTCATTTTGGTCCCTATGTCTCATGATTGGTTCAATAGGAGGTTTAAGAATAAATGGCAAAGGGATATGAGGTGGTGAATGAGGTGGACTTGGTGTATCAGACCTATTAGGGGATTTAGCTAGTTGAGAAGGATCTAAAACATAAATAGGACTATGTGCTTCAAAATCAATATAAGAGTTGTGATAGTCCTTAATGATGGGCGGTTAATAAAGATTTCAAGACTATTATGATCCTGAAAGTCTTGAATAGTTGAACTTTACCCTTCAACAGGCCTTTAGACTTGTCCCCTTCTAATTTGAGGAATACCTAAGGTTGGAACAAGTCTCTTAGATGGATCACCTTTTAAAGATGATCTCAACCCTTCCAACTTTGTAAACAATGAGATAATCAAAATTTAAAGTTAGTAAATATTTAGAATAATCACCAATGTTTCTTGAAAATATAACATAGAGTTAGAGTCACCACTAGAATCAAACTTCTAGAATATGATAATTTATAAACTATTGTGATACAAACTAAAAATAGATTTGCTAAAGATAAATGAGATAGAGAAAAAAGACACTAAAATTTTCAAAATTATGTTCAAAAGGGACAAAACACCTTTCAACATGAAATATTAATAGTTATTTGTAATATACTTAACATAAGTCAAATTATCAAACCTTAAAAAACTTCTTGGCACATACCTAGTGGAGTGTTGTGATGTTGACAACCAATATAGTCAAATCAATGTAGTAACAATAAATAACTTCACAAGATGAAATACTCATGGCTCTCTATAAGAGTTCCTGACCATGCATGTGACAAGAATTGTCCCTGATAATGACACCAATTTTGTGTTGGTTCCTATTTTTTAGACTTCTCTAACTTGGTCTTGCACACTTGAAGAAAATGGAAAATAATGATGAGAAACCTGCTAGAATGTCATTATAGTTGGGGAAGGGTTTAGCATAAAAAATGGACCAAATTTGGAGAGATTGAATAAAAGGCACTTGTAAAGGGTATGATTATATCCATTCTACTTCTATCTCTTCTTGAACCAAGGTGAGAGAACCTATGGGGTAGCTTTCTCACATGGGGGAATTTTAATATTCCATCTCCATGGGGATTCTTGGCATAAGGGGAAAATATGACCAGAGCATAAGCAAGTTTTCACACTTCACCTAAGAAGGGTTGTCATATGAAATGAATAAATACTTTATGTCATACACAAACTACTAAAGACAAATGAATTGTGATTGCAGTCTTCATTTTGAAGAATCTTCAACATCAAAAAGATTAAATAAATACTACAATGCCAGGATTTATAGCATAAACTACAAACACATTTAAAATATGTAAGATATTATGCATTTTCAAGGCAAGTAACACTTAAAGTATACAAAAGAATGCTTTATTTTCAGTGTAGGATAGGGTAGGACAAGTTTATAGTTGATTATAAAATGGAGGGTGGCATGCTGGTGGCTTCCAAACAATAAAGTATCTAGCATTATTTCATGACAATGTTCCTTAGTAAAGATGTAGAAAAATACTTCAAATATAAGACAATGACAAACAATAAATGATCCCTAAGAGACCAGGACATATATTGAAACTAGAATCTTGAATATTCTCTCTTACTAAATTCATGAACCCAAGGAGTCCTTAAAAGTTATTCAAAAATGAATTTCCAAATATAACCACAAAAAGGGATTTATAACCTAAGTACATACTCAAAATGACAACCAATAATGAACACAAACCAAATGTCCAATTAGTATAACTTGTAAAACATATAAGTTCATTTTCTTAATAGGATACAATGAAGAACCACAAATGTTTTCTAGTGACTTGAATAGAAATATTACAAACATAAACACTTCAGAATGCTTTCATGGGGACTAACATGGTGAGATTTCTCTTTTGACAAGGGAGACATGAACATGCTCTCAAATCTTGCTAATGGTTTTATATATGTAACCACCTTAGCAAGGGAGATAAATTCTACACACAACAATTTATCCTAGAATTTTTTTTGCAGAACCTAGTCTTAGAGGAAATGGATGCCTAAAATGACCTACATCCACCAAAAACCAATAAAAATGTGAAATAGAAGACAAGCCTTATATCTATACTTTTTCTATCCTTCCCAAATATAGGACTATGGGATGTAATATGAAAAAATTGGATAATAAACTTTTTCAGTCTCATCAAGATGATCCCAACCAAAAAATGCCATTTACTACACTTGAGATCTTCATTGATTTTCATGAAAAATCCTTATTTCAAATACCTATAAAAAAAGTGATGAGGACTTACAACTACTTGGAGCATATCATTTTAATCTTTAAAAAAAATGCCTTTCACATGAGCTTGGAAGGAGGATATTCACTTGAGGATCCAAACATATTTTACCCTGATGTGGAACTTCCTAAAGATCCCTTTGATCACTCACTTACATAGCTCATGTGAGAAAATCATTTGATAATCCAAAAATATTTTATCCTCATGAGCCAATTATTTGGAAATTCATTCTGGTTACTCAAATTTGAATCATTGACATTTCTAGACATCTAATCTCTTTTTTGTGCATGCCAAAGGAAAATCCATTACCTATAATGATGGATTAGGAGTTGATTCAATTGTGGCATGAAACAATAAATGATCCACTACCATGATTGGAAATATTTTATCTGGAAGACCCATGGATTTTATTCTATGATTTGATTCATTTCTTGATCAGGAAATGAGCCATCAAATTTAATTTATAGACTAAATCTTACCACATATTAACATTTGGCATTCCACATTAGATCAAACTAGGAATCCATAGGGTTTAAAACCAAATATTGGATCAATTCTAGACACTTATATTTTCCTCACATAATCTAGGCCCTTTAAAAATTTAGGCTCGACTTGCATCATTGGATCATCTTTACTCAAGCAGATATGAGCCATACATCGTGCATGAGGTGCTCGATTTCTAACTTTATGGCATGTAGTTGTGCCACTTAGAACTTTTGCATTTTCCAATGGAATCTCTAACATTATAATTATGATAATAGATTATCAGATCCGATTGGGGTAAGTAAATGCACTGCATCAAATAATGATATGAGGGATGGAATGTGATTGGATACCATTTTTACTTGGCCCTACGGATATACCACATGGTAGCCCCGTTGGCTTCCTAAGTTCCTTTAACTATTCATATTTGATATCACATCATCACATACCCATGGGCTTACTCTATGAAAACACGTGCCATTTGATCTTCCCCATTTGAAAACAAATGGCTACTTTACGGGGTCTCAATTTGATGCTTGTGTGACCATCCTAGAACATTTGAATCCTAATGGCTAGTCCCTACAACTTAAAGTTGACATCTACCTACCCATCAAAAAACATATGCAAGACCATCACTTGAAATTTAGAAATATTTCTTTTGGGGACTTTATTTTGTAGAAACTTGGCTACAATAACCTTTTGAGCACTTTGAACATACCATTCAAAATTTTTGTCTAAGGCACCTACCCTACAACATTGCCCTTTGGCCTTTTGGAATGGATTTTTGATGTCTTGAAAGTGCCTTTAGGAGTTTGTTAAAGTGTCCTCTAAATCCTCTAAAATTTCCCTTTGGGAGATTTTAAAGTGTTCTTTGTCATCCAGACTTATCCTTCAAACTTTTTGTAGGTACCCTCTGGGAATTTTGTAAAGGTAAAATGACCCTTCAAGATTTTAGAAGTACATTTGGTCGAAGAAAATAAGTCCTTAGAATTATTTCAAGATTTTTGTGCATGAAAAATGACCAAAGGGAAAGTGCCCTTTGGACTTTTTTCCATGGACAAAATTCTAAAATAAATAACACTTAGCATCATTCTCCAAAATAAAGGATTCCCTTCGGGTTTTTTGTGTGGGCAAAATACCCGAATGTAATTTTCCCTTCATACCTTTTGCCTCAGATAAAAAGTCTAAAACAAATTAAATATCCCTTTGGACCTTTTGTAAAACACTTAACCTAAAAAAGATAAGACATTTAATTCTTTCAAAATTTTTGTAGTAGATAAAATGTCTAACAAAAATAAGTCCTTGTATTTTTTTTGAGATAAAATGCCCAAAATGTCTAAGGGAAAAACATCTTCACCATGAAAAGATAAGACAAAGGACTTAGCCAATTATTTACATAAACTTGACCTTCCAAAGGAATACTTGGAGACTGAAGTTGGGCTAATGACTTAGACATTGATACTCAACTCAGGTTGGACTTAAGCATTTTTACTGATAAGGGCTCAATTGATTTAGTGAAATCTTGGGCACTAACACTTCTATGTAAAGTATTAGGCCCTAGAGATTTATTTTATATGTATAATAATATACTAATAGAGGCACAATCCTAGTTATGTGGATTTTATATCCACAACTATGATGTGTCTCATGACCTACATTGGAACCCCAACTTGTATATAGGTGATGTATTATTGAAATTATTTTCCTCATATATGGACAATAAATGTCTAAGAGGCCAAGAAATGGTATATTACAAGTATAAGGAACATTAAACTATATTAATGATTAGAGGGGAATCCATAACTCTAGAAGACATCATTTATGAATGGGTTAGCTTGACGAATAAAATAGAAATCTCTTTTTGGTTTGTACAAAAATAGTTGAAATATCATGAAATTTACTTGGGGTTAAGATATTATATAGGACCAAACACATTTAAAACATGCATATTCAGGTGGGGTGAAGTCACCATAGACGTAAAGAAAAGGGAGCCATATTCACCTTTTAATCTAACATCAAATTTTGACAGGGTCAATACATATATCAAGATTTCTAGAAGGAAAGGGCTAAATATATTAGCTATCATGTTACAACATCCCCCATTTTGGTATCCAATACCATACTGGGAGGGAAATCATCCATTGGATTAGAACAAGGAAGATAGGAGATTTAAATGACATCAAGAGAAACAAGGTTTCTATGGTGAAAGGTCAAGTGGTTCCTAGGAACCATTAGACTTCATGTTTGTATGTGAAGTTGAGATGAAAAGGATGGTTACTCAAGGATGATAAAAATATTCAGTTGGGGGTGTGATGAGCCCTAAAAATTCCATGTTTTGAACATCTATTACTGACCTATAACCTCTCATAATTTAGAATTTTTGAGACTATCTGTTGTATATTCCTACTCGAAACAAGTCTAATATATGATAGCTATATATTACTATATTTCATAGAGTAATGATATTTTTATTTGTGATTTAAGTATATATGATTATATTTTATTATATGGTTTATTATTTCTAATATCTTTTTAAAAAAGTTCAAAATAAAAAAGGGATATTTCATGAGCAACTGAGGTCAATGCATTTTACAACCAAATGATCATGTGTCAATGCATCCTACAACCAAAGGATACTATGTCAACACATCCTATAGCCATGTGATGATAGTTATGATAAAAAAATCATGACTATATAAGTTCCAATTCAATCTACTATAGCTAGTAGTAACCTATAGGAAGCCCATATCTATTAGAAGATGAAACAAGTAAATCTTGCCTATGCTATCCATTACCTACCAAACTATTAGAGATTATAAGAAAAAAACTTTGAATTCATGAAAATATTATGTTAGGGTATTTATAATCAAACTTTGGTTATGAATGACATACAAGATTTAATGTATTCCATTAGTTAGATTTTTATTAGGAAAAAAACATTCCTACATGTGCAAGTAAATAAATTACAGAAATAAAACAATCTATAGTAAAACAAAAAATAGGAGAGACAAACTATTACATAAGATATATGTGGAAAACTTGCTAAATTAGATAGGGAAAAACCATTGGGCAAAGGTAACATCTAGACTTCATATTTATCAACAAATATCTCTACAACATTAGCTCCTCTCAGTAACTCCTTTCTAGTGATTACAAACACTTAGGTGAACCAAGATTGGAACCAAGCCTTATAAGCTCCAACCTACAAGATGCAACATGCAACTCCATCATCATGATAACACCATAGAATCAAAAGTGAGCTCCAAAACATCAACCTCCATCTCCATGAGGTAAGCTAGCTAGCCTTCAAGATCCAATCAGGGGAGTCAAGCTAACATAACCTTTCAGGATCTAACCTCTAACCTTAAGGATCTCCATGCTTACATACAAACTACATGATCCATGCTCCCATCTAAACCTTATAGTCTCTAGCCACCTAATCATGATTGATTATCACAACCCAAGCATATAGGTGAGATAATATTCCATGCCTTTCAGCTCCAACCTAAAATAATGATCCAAGAGTGGATAGCCCCCAATGGGATTCTCACAAAATATAAATGGAAGATAATGCTTTATATCATTTTACAACATGAGAGAGAGAGAGAGAGAGAGAGAGAGAGAGAGAGAGAGAGAGAGAGAGAGAGAGAGAGAGAGAGAGAGAGAGAGAGAGAGAGAGAGAGAGAGAGAGAGAGAGAGAGAGAGTATAAAAAACTCAATCAAACTCTTGGTCATTTTGATGAAAAACTTAACAACACAACTAGAAAAATGAATCTGATTTAAAACAAGATGAAATTATTTTTCATTGTTACCATGTAAGAATTTTATATTATATTAAAAATAACCAATAAAATTCTTACATTATATTCTATTATTGGTGTCATGTGATATTATTGGTGGTTATTCCCTTATGCCAAAAGCTCATAATAAATGACCCACCACTAGACAAGATCAAAGGCCACCTTCATGTGGCTCCAAAACTTGCTCCCCACTTCCACAAATGAGTCTAAACACTCAATAGTGTTCTTATTTTCTTCATCTCCAAGGGTCAACAAAGTAGATTCATACTTTAGACAAGTTCCAACCCACCCCATGTAAATCCTAGAATTTTTCCCAACTCACACATGTGAGGACAATCTACAATAGTGATCATCTTGTCTTCTTCTTTCATGTGATCAAACAAGGCCAAAAGGTGTTACAATCACCTTTTGACATTCTTTACAAATGTGAATCATGGGTCCCATTAAAAATTCAACCCATGCATGACCCTTTGTATTTTTCACCATGTGATAAACCACATGTGACTCATTAAGATCCTAACCCATGTCTTCTAGTGGAGTATTATGCTCCACACCTATCATATCATCTTGATCACATCCTAGGACTCATCATGGGCCCACTACAGCATCACCTTCCTGCTCAACAAAATTTT
>JARHVA010002984.1:20000-27500 GCA_037957365.1 Torreya grandis | reverse complement strand
GATATGAATTTACAAAGCAAATGGTAAAAAGTATGGTTCATAAAACTTTGGAATGTTGATGGAGCATTCATAAGGCCAAATGGCATTAAAAAGAACTCATAATAGCTATCATGAGTTCAAAATTCTATCTTATATATTTCCTCATCACGTAATCAAATACAATGTTATTCTAACTATAGATCTAACTTAGAAAAAATTAGTTCTCATGCAATTCATCAATCACCATAAGTGATTTTTCCCCTTGATTATGAGTTTTTTAACTCCCTAAAACCCATGCATGACCTATAAGATCCATATTTTTTCCAAGTGAGGAATCTTGGTGATGAATATGGGTTGACACTTGGCTAGAAGAGCCCCACTTGAATAGATTTTTGGACCATCTGCTCATTTTCTATTTTATGAATGTATGGTTGAATGTTTGCCATCTGAATATTTGGTTTGAGTGGTATTTCATGATTACACGAGCATTGTGGAGATAAATTTTGTACTTTTAGAAACACCTACGATTTATTATGGATAACCATGTCTTTGTCATTGGACTAAACAAATTTGAGCCATCACCCCTAAAGAACCCGTTTTAACTAATTTATCCATGTGGTGAGAACTAATAATTTGATTGGATCTTACTATAACTCTTTTTAGATTGTATTGTTTCCTTAAAATTTTGTATTGCATGCATAATTCATATAAGCCCCACATAATGTGTCTTAATGAGTGAAGCCAATAAACTCCCAAGATAATGTCATAACCACCTAGTTATAAGGCAAACATGTCAGATTTTTGATTATAATAACCCATGTAAACTTTGACATTTAAAAATTTTCCTTTGCAAGATAATTTTCCTCCATTAGCTACCATCACCTCAAAATTACTACATGGATTCACATATCAATTCCATTGCTTGACCACACAAGGTTTAATGAAGTTATGAGTGTTTGTAGAGTCAATGTGGATAGTCAGGAGATGTCATTTGAAATACTCTAATATAATAAAAATTTGAGGAAGCTTAGTACACCCCACAACTGTCACATCATCCTAATGACATCATAGGACCCACCATGGGCCCATTACCACATCACCTTCCTGCAACATCACCTACATGCCAACTCATCTGCACAACCATGTGTCACATGACCAAGATGCCATCTTAGAATGCCACATCACCATGAATAGTGACCTATGAATAGTGGATTCACACTCTAAAGGCCTCCCACTTGAAGTCATATACGTATAGCTTTACCACATCTATGTCTTCTACCAACCAGCTACCATCTAGTTGTCATCAATGCTATCATCAATGCCCATTATTTTTCACACACAATCCCAGTAAATTTTTTTCTCTAATAAAACTTATTTACCCTAACAAAATTTTTGACACTTGAAGTGACTCCCACTTCACCATAGACTCGTCCTTCTTTAGAATTCTGCCATGAACTAATCAGAACTCCCATTGCTTAAAAGTATTCAATCTAGTGCACACCATAGATTTATTGAGTCTTCCTACTCATGACGAATATAACATATAAGGCATCCATGTATCCTCCTCCTTGTTATATGACACTCCAGAAGATAACTTATAACTTCAAGAAGTGGGATACTTCATTATTTTTCATGTCCATTATGTATCTCCATCTTTGGTTTTCCCCTTCATCTCAACCAAATCACTTGAGCCATCTCACCATTGATCATATTGGGGCCTGAAACTAACATGCCATATACACACAGTAATAACATTTTCTAAATGTTGGGTCTCCATGAAGGTATTTTTATACCATATTAGCATGCTTTCTAGAACTTGTATAGTCTTTAATTTTGAAAACTAACAACTCTGCCTTATCCTCATGGCCTTCTATCTATTCCATCTCATCATGATACCACCATGTAGGAATGATACTTTCTCATTTAGATGATCTACCAGTAACAAATGCACAACACACTCTTGAAAATAATTATCAATAGGAGATAAAAATCCATATAAGTCAATCCCTGACTTCAACATATGTATAATACCACTACCCACGATGATCAACATGGTACCCATCCACATTTCTTGGAAAATAATCATGATACTTAGTGCATCACTACACCTACCAAGTTTTTGAGCCCCAAGGATATTGTCAAGCTACATCCTGCTCTACCATATGCTACACACACATCATTCTCCTTTTGTAGAACCTTAGGTCTCTTATTTTTCTCCATTCATCCTAAACTACTTCAACAATAGGAGAGAATAACCCACAAAATTAAATACCTAACTTCTGCAAGTAGCAAACCACTACCTACCATGCTCAACATGATACCCATCCTTAGTTCTTAGAAAGTCATTGTACTACTCATTGCATTATTGCACCTACCAAGTTTTAAAGCCCCAAAGATATAGTCAAGCTAGATCCTGCTCTACTGCATGTCACACATATGACCTTCTCCTTATATGGAACCTTAGGTCTCTTGTTCTTCTCCATCCACTACTACAAAAGGTACAATATCACTTTTCTTGCACTCTCTTCTACATGGAGTTTTACCATCATCTTGACTCACACATTGTGGTAGTAATATCCTGCAACTTATATCGCTTATTCAGCCAAAAACCACAAGGTACATTCCTTATCATGACTCTCCATCTATACCAATGTAGTTTAGATTAATCTTCAAGATATATGGTTACTTCTTCATTAGGAACATTTTTTTGTTGTTGATCCATCTGATAATGGTTTTTCATCTTCTCCTCCATTCTCCATATTCTACTAAGAGAGAAATACCTTCAACGTAATTTTTTTATTTTTTTCATATTTTGGTCTCTCTACCTATATCTCCCACTTGCACAAAACTAGCCAAAAACCATGGATTTGATAACAATTGCTAGGAAACAAACATTTCTACATCTGCAAGTTAATAAATTTCAAAAATAAAACAAGCTATAATAAAACACAAAACTGGAGAGATAAACCATTACACAAAATATACATGGAAACCCTATTAAACTAGATAGGAAAAAACCATGAGGCAAAGGTAAAATCTAGACTTTATATTAATCAACAACTCTATCTATAACATCAGCTCCTCTAAAAAAATATTTTTTAGTGATTACAAGTACTCAATGGGAACCAAGCTTGAAACCAAGCCTTATAATATCAAACCTCGAAGCTGCAACACACATCTCCATCATGATGCTAAAACCATAGAATCCAAGGTGAGCTCCAGAACATCAATTCCATCTCCATGAATTGAGATAAAAATGTTCCAAGCTCAAATCAAGTGATCTAATCTAACATATCCTTTCAAGCTCCAAGATTTAACCGCAAGGGTCTCCATGCTTACATACAAACTAGGTGAGCCATGCTCTCATATAAGAATTACAATCTCTAACCACATATTCATTATTGATTCTTATAACCCAAGAATATAGGTGAGATAAGATTCTATGACTTTCAAGCTCCAACCTAAAATAATGATCTAAGAGTGGATAACCCCAATGGGATTCTCACAAAATACAAATAAAATATAATGCTTTATAGAATTTTAAAACATGAGAGAGAGAGATAAATTCATTGTTACTCCAAAAATTCACCACATTTGAGTGGGTGTCATGTTATCTTAGTGGTGGTTATCCCCATGTGCCAAAAGGTCATAAAAAATGACCCTCCACTAGACATGATCCAAGGCCACCTTCATGTGGCTCCAAAACTTGCTCCCCACTTCCACAAGTGAGTCTAAAAACACAATAGTGTTATTATTATCTTCATATCCAAGGGTCAACAAAGTGTACTCATAATTTAGACAAGATCCAAGCCACCCCATGTGACTCCTAAAATTGTTCCTCACTCACACATGTGAGTAGAATCTACAATAGTGATCATCTTGTCTTCTTCTTCCATGTGACCACATAAGTATAAAAGGTGTTTCAATCACCTTTTGAATTTATTTACACATGTGAATCATGGGTCCGCTTAAAAATTCAATCCATGCATGACCCTTTGTCTTTTTTACCATGTGATAAACCACATGTGACTCACGAAGGACAAAACCCATGCCCTCTAGTGGAGTATTATTCCCCACACCTATCACATCATCCTGATCACATCTTGGGACCCACCATAGGCCCAATACCACATCACCTACATTCCATGTCATTTTAATTCCAAATCATCTTCACATCCACATAACACATCACCAAGATGACATCTCAACATACCACATCACCATGAATAGTGGCTTCACACCCTAACAAGTTTAACCTCAAGAATCAATTTCTATTTCATATAGCTGAACATTCTCATTATAGTTATGTTTTTTTATATTTATAATCATTTAATAAATTTAAAAAACATGACCTCTTATATAAATATAATATATCAAATATGTAAAAATTATTAGGAATTTATTTGGAGATTGGAAGTGTGTAATCATAGAAAGCAATTGAATAGAGATATTTTAATCTATTTTAGAAAACTTTAATTATTACATGATATAAATAAATAAAAAATTATGAGTTACTTATGTTTTCTATTAAGATGAATATTAAGGATCAAATCTGATTGAGGAGGGCACCCTCAGGATGGCTTGAAGTAGAGATCCTACTTGTTAGTATATATAAGTAGTTTGTTTTGTTTATATAATTATGTATTATGATTTTACATGTGTGTACATGAGTAATTTAATTTAATCTATTTAATTTATGATAATTTTTATGCAAGATACCAATCCAATTATTTTATTCAGTTAATTAATTTCATGCAAGTCTAATTCTCTTACAAATATTTCTGATTTATGTAACTTATTTTCAAAAGTCCTAGAGTGCAACAAAAAAATTCAAATTATAAGGTTCAATGTGAACATATAGTGAATTCATCCTATCAATATCACTCCCTTGTGTTGAAAATTAATGATACACTTGTTTTAGGTTATTGGTAGCTACCCCATCCCATGTGGCTTGGGATGCATGTACTATGTCAGTTAACTAGTAGGTAAAAATGATACTCAACATAACCATTTGAATGGATTATTAAATTTTATTATACCACTATATTCTCTCCACTTAATCACTCCATAACTCTAAGATAAAATATTGACAACAATACACAATCTTATGTTATCAAATTTCACTTTGTACTAGCTCTATTATAGTACTCTATCTAGGACTATTTTATTCTTAGAAAGGATGTTTACTTCTAATTTAAATGTAATAAACCTATTTAATTCTTATATAATTAATAATATGATGATAAAGTAATGATATTATTGGTTTCCCACAAAAGTAATCTCAACAACAAATTTTACACTTTAGGTCTGTATAGGGTTACTATACCTTTGATAGGTCTTAATTCAAACCACTTTAACCAATTACCTAAATTACATTTAAAAACCATATTAAAATGATCAATTATCATAAATATACCTTCATATAATATTTTCAACCCAATAACAAGACTAAACAATAATTCTCTTCCCATATTTTGTGTTTTCTTAATGAAAAACCTATAAGAAACTAATACACAGTTATAATTTCCTCATTCTACAAGGCTTATTTTCAATTACAAACACTTGTAATCCATTAAAAACATATTATACCTCCTTTTTTTAAATTTTAAATAATTTACACCAGTTAAAAGTTGACCTATGATTCAATTTGTACCTTAAACCTTATTTTAGGACTTTATAGGAAATATAGAACCCGAAAGCTCTTTATGAATTGTTCATAATGACAAAACATTTTGTCTCTTTTAAAACACATATGAAATGATATTAATATATATCCTCATCTTTCCAAAATCTTAAAATGACCTCACGTAATGTTTAGTATAGATTTTAAGTGCCTCCAAATGATTTTGAATGAACAAAATAATATTGCTTGAAGGTTTCAACTACTTAGATATTGAAACAAGTGAAACTTCTCCTTAAATTGAACTAATTTATTTTTATTTATTAAAGGACAAGATAAATAAAATAAATCTAAAAAACATATCCCTTTTTATTTCAATAAAAGTAAGTTTATTCATACATAGAAGCTTGTTACCATGACAGACTGCCAATAAAACTCTATTTATTATATTAGCATTCAAGATTAATCATAGGATCATTAGGAACATATGTAAACAAGACTAAAACATGTGAATCAGTACCTTTAATCCATATAACATGCCTTCAATACCAAATAAGGCTTCCTTTATTGATCATTTTCATAGTCATATTTACAAAATGCAGTCTTAAAAGCCTTCTTCACTCCTCCCCTACCTTAATCTACATTATTATTCTCCTTGTATGTATAAATAGTTATTATAATATAACTTACGATACGAATGAATCCTATTTTCCTCAACTAATAAATAAACATAGGCTTCTTGAAAAATCCTAAGTCTTCTCAATAATCCTCCCAACTTATAATATGCTTACTTTGCATTCTCAACGTAGGATTTTTCTTCTAGATGAGGCTTGAGATATAATTTATATTTACAATAGGTGAAATTATTTCAACAAAAATCAATTATACTTATTATGACTATTCAAGTCCTTTACAACTTATCACTATTCTTATAATCCTTTATAAGTATTCAAAATTTTAAATCCTTCAATTCAAAGGTAAAACTCAAACCAAGCTAAACCAACATATTTTAGAGTAAATGGAGCTTTCAGTAGATTCTTATTGACTCTTCAAGACCTTATGAGACACTCTTTCAACATAAACAAGTACAAACTATCATATTTACATTGATGAAATATTTCATATCCTGAATTTCCTACATCATAAATGCTCATTTCTCATGCATAGTGAATCATCTAAGTCCATTTTTTAGGTATAAAGGAGATTTTAAAAGGTCATTGGGTTCATGTTGATGCATTTGAGTGATGATAATTTGTTATTAGTATTGATGAGAGATTGAAACTTTGAATTTTACCCTTCACTTAACTACAAAATTGGTAAACTGTTAAGGTCAATAGGAAGAAGACAAATCCAAACTTAGAATGGCCTAATTTGGCCTAAGATTCTCAACCACCTATCCTCAAGATAGTAAATCTCCAATTTTGAGCAATCTTTAATTTATGTTAAGTTTGTTTGGTTTTTGGGATTAAAAACATTGAATGAACCTTGGAGAACACCCTAGACATGTTATCAGATCATGACAATTGACCATGATACTTTTACAATTGTAATATTTTCACATATTTATAAGAAAAACATTCAAAAATTCAAATTTTACTGTTAGTGGGAAAACTTACCAAAGCATATGACCTATAAATTAACTTCTAGAACCTTTAATAAGGCATTTATTGATTAATTTGACTATGTAAGACTCTAATAATTATTGACACCACTATTTTATCATGCTTTCAATGATGCTCTTGCATCACTTATGTTTCACAAACATTCAACATATTGTAAGGTATAATTTTAATGCTCAAAAAATGTTTAAGGTATACAATGATTTGAACATGCAATAGAATATCTAATAAATTACAATAAAATCTAGAAGTTTAAATCAGCAATAATATTTAAAAAGTGAA
>JARHVA010002984.1:2500-15000 GCA_037957365.1 Torreya grandis | reverse complement strand
TCTAAATGCACTAAAATGCATTCACAAACATCTATTTTGATGTGGTATTATCTAATTTGAATTTCCATAGTCTCACTCAAGTCCGTATTTGATTTTTATATCCTTTACTCATGGTTTACATCAATGCCAAATGAATGGCACACCGATTTTTATTTGGTTTTAAAACAAAAAAATTATGTATGCAGTTCTATTATTTTAATGTTGCATATACAATTTAAATGTGTATGCAATTTTAAAATGCATACATGGTTATGATTGGTAATACCAGCCTATGTCATAAAATTACATATGTGATTTTAAGAACTGCATATGTGGGTCTTAATAATTACGTATGTGATTTTTAAGAACTACATATGTGGGTCTTAATAACTACATATGTAGACTTTATTTCATGAAATTATGTCCACATTTTGGCCCTCATGTACATGTACTTACCCTCAAGGGTCTAGTCCAAGTTTAGTAGATGGTCTTCCCATATACAATAATTTCATCAAAGAACATGAAAATGAATTTACAAAGCAAATGCTAAAAAATCTGGTTCATCAAGCTTTGGAATGTTGATGGATCATTCGTAAGGCCAAATGGAATTACCAAGAACTCATAATAGCTATCATGAGTTCTAAATGATATCATAGATATATCCTCCTAACCTAATCAAATATGTTGTTATCTAACTATATATCTAACTTAGATAAAAATTAATCCCCATGCAATTCATCAATTACTAGGATTGATTTTTTTCCCTTGATTATGAGTTTGTTTAGCTCCTTATAACCGATGCAAAACCTACAAGATCCATATTTTTACAAATGAGGAATCTTGGTGAGGAATATGGGTTGACACTTGGATATATGAGCCCCACTTGAATAATTTATTAGACCATCTTCTCCTTTTCTATTTTATGAGTGTATGGTTATTGATATGATTGAATGTTTGGCATTTGAATATTTGGTTTGAGTGGTATTGCATGATTACACGAGCATTGTGGAGATAAATATTGTAGTTATAAAAACACCAAAGAGTGATTATAGCGAATCACCTACAAGTATTTTGGTTTACTACTAGCCATGTCTTTGTCATTTGGACTAAACAAATTTGAGCCATCAACCCTGAAGAATCCCTTTTTACTAATTTAGCCATATGGTGAAAACTAATAATTTTATTGGGTCTTACTGTAACTCTTTGTAGATTGTAGTTTCCCCTATAATTTTGATTTGCATGCATAATTCATAAAATTCCCACATAATGTGTCTTAATGAGTGAAGCCACTAAACTCCAAAGATAATGTCACAACCACCTAAGTACAAGGCAAACATGTCAGATTTGAGGTTATAATAACCCATTGAAACTTTGACATTTCAAAATTTTCCTTTGCAAGACAATGTGCCTCCATTATCTACCATCACCTCAAAATTGTTGCATGGATACACATATCATTTCCATTACTTGGCCACACAAGGGTCAATGAAGTTATAAGTGTTTGTAGAGTCAATGTGGATAGTCAAGAGATGTCATTTGAAATACTCCAATATAATCATAATTAGAGGAGTATTGATCCTTGCTAGAGCATCTATGGAAATTTTAAAGTATGATTCCTCCCTTGGTTTGTTCTCTTCTGTTTGTTCCTTATCTAAGCCATCTTCAATAATCTAGTATGCCAAGCATGGAAGGTGCCTCAACATCTTGAAGGTTATTTTCTTATTTGACATATTTATAACTTCGGCCATATTTTTCATTGCAATTATAGCACAGTCCTTTTACATGGAAAGCAACCATCTCTTCCTACTTTAGTCAATTGATTTGAGGTGCTCAAGTTCCTTAATTTAGTTTGGGTTAAAATTGCTAAGAGTTTTTTTTATTGATGGCTTTAAAGATGGTGTCGGGTTACATGTTTTCCTTGGCTAGTTTAGATAGATTGACTACTTCCATCAAAGTATCGGGGTTGAATATATTGACTTTTGTATAAATGCCATCTTTCAATCTAATGATGAAGATACTTTTGAAAAGATCCTCATTTAGGCCATTTGTTCAACTAGTCGGTTTTTCAAACTAGGTTTGGTAATCATGAACAAAGCGAGATTTTATTAATTTAGTTAGTGCTTTGGTGAAGTCATAATATTCACTAGAGCCAAATTGAGTGAATAAGTGTATGCTAAACTCATTCCATGTTAAAGTGACATTTGTCTTTTCTAAGAATTCGCACCATTGAATAACTTCATGTTCCAAATTTAATGAATCTATCACAAGTTGTTTTTATCTATAGGAATTTGATGGATGGAAAAAGTATTGATCTTCCTTATGCAACTATCTAGTAGGGTCATGAACCGTAAATTTATGAAAATCTTACCATTGTGTAGGTGTTGAAACCTAGAGTGTGGTGAGTTATTGTGAGAATGTTACCCACTGTTAAAACTATTCACACTATGGTATTATACACTTCATTTATTATAGTCATTCTTCTATCCAAGTCAACAATGAGATTGAGCTAAGTGAAAAAATTCCAAACTTTTTTTTCTCTTCTACTAGTTGGCTACTGCATCGTGTCTAGATAATTATTTGGAACATTGTAACTGTTCAAATATCTATTATTATTGTGTTTCTGTAGGTGCTGGAATATTTTGACCAATTTTTTACTTCTATTGGTAAAGTGTTTTGAAAAAATTAGCTCCAGATCCATGATTCAAAGAATGCTAGGGAAAACGCATGAAAGGGGACTAAAGAGTGTATTTGAGTGTGAAGCAGATGCCAAGTTATCAATGGCTATCTCAATGGAAAAGTTCTATTGGGGTTCATCTTCCAAATCGTCGTTGTCTGGTGAAGATAAATTAATGGCGGCAGAAGATAGAGAGGAACTTCCAGATCTCCTTTATTTAAAGAGGATGGCTTGTCCAGCACAAAAGAGTCTCCAAGGCGGAGGCAGAGGCAGAGGGTTGGAGAAAGTTTGAAGACGCTGAGAGAGATGGTCGGTGGAGGAGAGTGGATGGTTGTAGCTCAAGTTATTGAAGAAACCATTAGCTATGTAAAGAGACTGCAGATCCGCTCCAAATTCCAACACTCGTGACGATTTTTAAACTGTTTTGTACTGCATTAGTTATGTTACCAACCCTCTCCAAGTCGTGTAAAACTTTTTAAGGATTCCTATATAATGGATGAATGTAGGCATTGTTTATCTCTTTGGCTTTGCCGTTCTTACGGGAAACGTTTACATTATAGAGGTGCTTTTCTTTTAATGGGCCCGGGCATTGTAACGAGATTCATTTCTTTTGAGATTTTGACTTCCAATTTACTAGTCAACGAGGAATTTGACAAAAGTTTACAGGTATCTTCTTAGTTTTAAGTTGTGAATGTAGCAATGCAAGAAAAACAAAACATTTACTGACATTAATAGAGTATATTCGAGTATATTAGCCAAAACATTTAAAAGGAAAATATTAACAAAAACAACAATCCATTAACTAGGGGTAGGAATTGCGATAAACTAATGACCTCAAATTCCATGAAGAGGAAATAAAACCATTCTCAATCGAAATTAATTTAAAAAGATAAATAGGTTCTAAATAAATTGTGTTTATTGCAGTGAAATATCTAAAGAGAATTGCAAATGAGTGAAAGCATTACAATCAAACAATTATGAGTGTAATATCCACATAATTTAGATAAGTGTACATTCTAAATATGTTGTTTATGAACTATTTCAAAAATGACATCTTTTTGTAATCCCAAGAGTGGCATGAATTGAAAACTAAATCAATATATATCTCTTGACAAACTAGAAACATTTAATTGTTTCCCAAGGGTGCCCTAAAAAAGAACTAACTATTGAGAAATAAAAGTAACATATATGAACACAATGATGATGTTAGGACTAATAAAATTGACTAAACTTTTAGGTTGTATGGTAGATAATTATTCTTTGATGATCTTAATGGTGAATGTCATAGAGAAAGATTCATGGAAGATGATGATATAGAAAAATTTGAAGTAACAATATTTGTGAAGTACTTTCAACATATTATGTCTATATTGTTTCATTTTTTCAATGAAAAAGATGATATGTGGGTCATGAGGGAGTTTACAATCATATTGATAAAGGTCTTAAGTTACCAAAATCCAATCACATATGATTATTTCACACTCTTGTATGAAAAAAAATCATTATTAACTAGTAGAATACAAAAATGACTTCATACCCAAGAAATTCATATATTACTGATTTTTATTCCATGGGTATTTTGATAAACATTGAAAGGCATGATGAAATAAATTACATTTAAAGGGATGTGCTAATGATTATAAATAAAATCATAATTTATTTAATCCAGTGTATTCATTAAAAAATACACCTAGACAATTATTGTGATTTGAGAGAGTACACTTACTTTCAAGACTACTTTGTTAAAAATTTACATAATATATTTCATGGTACCAACAGACCTATGTAAAGTGTTACAATTATAAAAGCTATCAATCCCTTACAATATGTATTTGAAAATAGTGCAACTTGTAATTGGGTTAATTATTGGTTAATCCCTAATGGAACTTACATTATTGTGTAAGTGTTATAAGTAGCACCCTTTGTTCTCCCATTGCATATGCCTTTCAGAAACTTGTGTAAGGAGTTTGTTAGGAAAATATCTTTTGTGGATGAGGATCTTTATAGAGTAAAGAAACAAGTCCTCCTTACTTTCAAGTTTTAGTTAGGTAACTTCACCCTTGAATAAAGATGTGCTTTTATTATTGCTAGAACTAATATATTCAAATAATGTCTAAGGATTGAAGGAAAAAGAAGATATGACCTAGAAAGGGTTATCAATGAGAAAATAAAAGCTATAAGAATAATTTGGTATTCTCATGACTTAAATTAATCGGAGGATCTATTTAGGAGTTGCCTTGATGGATATAAAGTAATGGGTACAAACTTATTGTGCATAAGGTTCACTATTATTGATTATAACAAGATAAAATCAAATATAACTTATGTTGGGGTATTTCCACATATTGAAAAACCAATTAAAATAATTGAAAAGGTATTAGATAAAATTAATAAATCTATTGACCCATTAAATAAGAAATGAAACAAGATGCTTTGCATGGTAATGAGCTTGAATAATTTGGCAGTTTGTCTAAAATGTATGTCCTAAAAGGTTGGATAGTACAAAGAGTAATGTTTAATAAATACAACTAAAAGGAATATTTTATGAAAAATATAATTAATAAAATCCTTATAGTTGAAACAAAAGGATAAGAATGAATCCAAGAGAATCTTAAGGAGAGATCCAATTATAAAATTTGCTTGTAGAAGAGCAAGATATGCCTCAGGATAAGGTTGAAACTTTAATATAATGAGGAGATACAAAATCTTGGGTAAGTATATTTTACACTAGAGATAATAAAGGTCAGATCATGTTAAGTAGATTTTAAAACAAAATAAGAGAAGGAATAGTAGAAGAAATAGATATTTTCAAATTTCTTGATGAAAATTAATTGGACAACCGAAGGATTATAAACCATAATATATTTTTGAGTGATTATGAATTTTTTAAAGCCAAGTAGTTCAAAACACTCCTTATTTCTTACAATAACAACTAAGATAAAGGTCCTAATAGTGCTATATGGACACATAATTTTTAAGTCATATTGTACATAAATTCTTGACATGATAATATTTTTAGATAGTCAATTTTGGTACTATTCTTATTATAATATGTTTTGTACTATTTTGTGCATATGTATAATCACATTGAATTAGGGACTTATTGGTGCTTATTTGTCCTTTTTTTTGTGATCTCATATTATCTTTGTATTGTGGTTATCATTTTATCATGCGCATGAGCATATTTTCTATCTCCTATTTATATTTATATTTTTTCTTCCTATCAGTCATATCCTTTCTATTTTTGTGGGATTATCAACTACATGTGGTTGTGTCTTGTCAGTGTTTGGATCTATTTTTTTATTACTACCCTTTTATTTTATTGGATTTACGCACTGATGTCTCTTAAATTTAAACATTGATAAACCTATATATATATATATATATATATATATATATATAAATAAATAATTTATGAGCATTAAATACGACATCTGATAACTAAAGTATCCAAGAATCAATCAAAAGAAGTATTATTGAGGTTTTATTTGTTATATTTCATGTCTATGCACACTCTACATATGATATATCTATATTATGACCCTCAAATATTTGAAAGTGTTATTGGATTACTTATCCATCTCTCCATGGTGAAATTGTCATTTAATGATTTTGGTTATCCTCTCCTATTTTTTTATATATTCAACACTTAGTGTGTCAGATTATAGTGTCCATAACTATGAAATTATGCTTTCAATTATTTTATATCCTACTCATGCTTGAATAATTATAGTGCTACATATTACATCTTTTTTAATTGATATTGTACATAAATTATTATGTGCTATCACTTTAAAATTTTAAAAAAATACAAAAACATTCATAAACTACAAAAAAAAAAAAAATCCTTTGCCTTATCTTGGTCACATATATCATGCTTATATACACATGATAGAGGATTACATATTAATTTTTATACACATGTTTTATAATTTTAAAATTTGGGTGGATGAGATAAAATATATACAATATACATATGATTAGTGTACACCTAAGATAATATAGGGACATCTTCACAGAAATGGATTTTAGTGAGTAATAAATTTCTAGCTTACCATTTTAAATATAGAGATAATTTACATATATCATGCATGTATTAATATAATTTAAATTTAGAGTGTGTACATGGGTTATAAATGTGGTTATTTCATGGATACTTATGTCTCATACCTTGTGATCCACACATATAGACACAAACATGAACACATCTGCATACACACACACATTCACTTTCATACCATGTCATCATGACTAAAAGTTTGTGTATGATTCACTATTATACTTCGTATTTTTAGAGGCATGTCACCTATACTCCGAATATATTTTTCCTTAAAACTATCAGAAACATACAAGATGTTTCCTTGAGCTTACTTTATACATCTGATGCATATAGAGCATTTTTGGGAATGTATTATTTTTCCCCCTCACCTTTGATCTTATCATCTATATCTTGAAAGCTTAGGTTTAGCTAGATATTTTTTACACATGATACTACATTGAGGATTACATGATTGTATATCAATATGAATCTTCATTCCTTAGGGGGCATACATCACATTAATTATACTTGAGACTTTTTAATCCTATATCACTTTTTAGAGCCACATTACTTATGTACTTGAATTACTATGATAATGGGAACCTACATATTACACATAATTTTCATCTTGGCACATTATGATTATCATAGTTCCTACATAAATTACTATATCTTATAGATTGGTGTACATGACTTATACATTACCAACATGGATATTATACCGGCATGGTTCTTATCTACTATCCATTTGACATATCTTATGTAGATAAGGACATCCTCACCATTATTTTATTCACGTCATCTTTGATCACCATTGATCATATTCATACCTATTTTTTTCTATGGAGGCATGATACCCAAATTTACCTCTCCATGAGACACATATTTTCCCATAACACCCATGTCTACCATGCTTCCCTTATTTCCTCATATATATTTTATGTTATCTTAAATATACATAAAAAAATAATTAGTATTACCACATTATACATATAAAACTATATCTTATTATCTTGGGAATTTATCTACATCAGGGCATGTTGTATTCTTTCTCAATATCATCCTCATTGAAGAATACATCTGCCTTTGGATATTATCATGTAATTAATTATTAAATGATTGTCACATGGACATATGTCCATCTATCATACTATAAATATTGTGGGACATGTTTTTGTCCCCTCTATACTTTCATTCCCATTGAGGATGTATTACATATATTGAGCCATGCACAAGGACAATTTTCTACATAATTTATACTCCCTAGATTAGTATATTTTTTTTTTGAGACTTACATGATCTTATTATTATTATGGGATACAACATTTATCTTAACTAAAAGAGTGTAGATACAAAAAATTTCTATGAATCTTGTTTATACAACCATTTGACTTGGTGTATATGATACACTCAATTAAAAAAAGGGTACTCATTAGTGCATTATTATTGGTTTTACACCTTATTTTATAATTAATTTAACTACACAATATTTTATTTGGAAATTATTGATGTCCTTTGAGTATGTGACTGGGATCCTTGGTCATTTTATTTTGATCATGTATTTTTTGTGGGTTCAGGTTAGAGTCGGTAATCCTAAACACTACTACTTACAATTAGTGTTCACCTTTATTGACAATGTCCTAACATATCTTTTGGTTGTGGTTTTAGGCATGCCACATTCAGGGACATTTATTTTATATTTTCAATTTTTTTTGGTCATTTTGTGTGCAGCAATATTTCCCTAATTTAAAAATGAGAGCTTTGTATATACAAATCCCTTAGTGGCATTGTATACAAATCTCTTGGGATCATTTTATGGAAAAACGTTCATTGACAAAACAAAGGAATATAATTACATGCTTGAACCAAATGAGGGCCTAGACAAGATTTCATTTAGATTGGCATTCACATGATTTGAAACAAACACAATCTGGTGGGAACATGAAGTTTGAGTCCTCTTCGTAGTATTAGAGTGCAAGCAATGTTCATCTACTCAATGAGGAGTGGTTGAGGTTAGTTTAACCCTATGTTTCTTACCTATTTTGCAGGTCATCTTTGTATGAAGCGTTTCATTTGATGTTTTGATCCTAAGAGAGGGAAAACATAATTATTTATATATGTCCAAATGTTAATGAATGCACGTGAATAATCTACATGCATGAGAACATCAATTTGGATAGACACATAACAACATAGTTATTATGTATAGTTTTGACATAAGTTGACAGTAATAATCATCGTAGGTGTTTGAGCTTTGATGTTAGGGTTTTGGAGGGTTCCAATAGTCATTTTAGTTATTTTAGTAACTAAAGCATTATTACAAATCTATATTGATGTTTGTGACAGAGATAATGACAAAATACAATACAAAAACCAGCAAAGTACCCTCTTTCCCCTATGTACTTGATCATTTCTATATTTAACAAGTGCATTTGATCTCACTTATATGTTCAAATTTAAATTTTTAATGTTATAATGTATGCAACCTCAATTTTAATAGTTGAAGGTCATTTATATCTTATAAATATGAAATACATTACAACATTATAGTGAACCCAATATTTGTCTTAAACATGGTAAAATCTAAGTATTTAGCCATTAGGGTTTCATTTTTTCTTCTTAGGATTTTAAATTTCTATAATAAGGTGCGATTTTAAGATTTGATACGTAATATACCCTTTCTTAGTGTTTGTTTCTCCTAGGGTTTCAATTATTTATTCCAATTGTTAATAACCCTAGAGTTTTATGTTTGCCCTTATCTTGGGTGTAGTTTTTATGTTTATATTCCATTTAATGTTAGGGTTTTATGATTTTTATATGTAATTTGATCCTCACACCCATACTATATCTCATCGTATGGATTCTTTGTTGTCCACCTGTGTTGAGACTTATATATATGTCAATGAGTGGACAAATGTGGGTGTTTATGATCATCCTTGTATGCCCAATAATAATGATTATATAGATGAGGATCATTCCTAATTAAGTGAATAAAATGCCTATGAAAGTTTTGATTATGATGATATGGATAATTGTGATGATAGTGATTTATATTTATACATTATTAAAAAGGGAGAAGTAAATAAAATTAATGTTTTAATTTAATAGATTATTTCTCCTTCCCCTTCATTAGAGCCTTCCAAAAATCATGAATTAAAGCATGAAGAAAGTAAAAAAATAATTAAGGCAATAAATTTTCCTTAAGAGTCGAGTTTGTAATAAGCACAATCCACCTTTGATAATACAAGTAGGTCCATCCTAATGGTATCCTAGTTTAGCTATGGGGTATGAGGTCAGTTGATGGTTGATTTATTTAACCAATGCATTTTTCTACTACTCTTTTTGGAATTCCTATAACCAATCTATGGTTGGTAAGGAAAAGGCATATAAAGCCCCTTGGTCTTCATATTTAATAGATAAGGCACTAAAGACCAATATTTCCTTACCCTGATTGTATATAATTTCATAATCATACCCAAAGAGTTTAGTAACCCACTTTTGTTTCTCTATTAATGAGATGTGTTGTTCCAAAAAGTATTTCAAGTTGTGGAAGTCTATCTTAATGCATAAATGTTGAAATAGATATGGGAACTAGTGAGTTATGACATGGAGAATGGAAAACATATATTTATCATATGTGTATTTTTCTAAATTACTACATATGAATTATTTGTTATTAAAGGTGAGTAATTATCCTTCTTACATCAATAATGCACCTATTCTTATCCTTGAAGCACCACTTCCAATGAAGATAGGTTAGGATAAATTAGGTAGGGCTAATGTAGGTGTGGTACATATTGCTTAATTTATACATGCAAAGCCTATCTATTTTGGGTTAGACCAGGTGAAACTAGTCTTATGTAGCATGGTAATCAAAGGAACTAAAATATTAAAATAGCCTATTATGAATTTATGGTAATATCTAATGAAACCCAAAAAACCATGAAGACTTTTAAGGGTTTTAGGTTTTGGCCAATTTTGCATAACCTCAATTTTATTGTGATCTAATTTAATGTCATCCACTAATATCATATGCTTGAATTATTCCACCTATGTAATGGAAAAGAAACACTTGTAACATTTTAGATATCCTCAATTTTATTGTGATCCACTTTAACCCCGTCCACTAAGACAATATGCTTGAGTTTTTCCACCTTTGTAGTAGTAAATAAGCACCTCTAAAGAATTACCATAGCTTGTCCAAGAGTAGTACATGGTCTTCCCACATATTTTTATATACCAAAATGTCATCAAAGAACACCAAAATCAATTTTAAATTTAAGGTTAATAAATTTGGTTCATCAAGGAATGGAATGCTGATGGAGCATTCGAAAGGCAAAATGGCATTACCTAAAACTCATAATGGCTATTATGAGTTTGAAATGTTATCTTAGAGAAATCATTTTCATGTAATTGTATATGATGTTAAACTAATTGTAGATATAGCCTAGATAAAACTCATCCACCATACAATTCATCTATTATTTCATCAATCACCAAAATTGAAAACATTTCCTTGATGGTGAGTTTGAGTAGCTTCCTAAAGCCCACAAAAAATCTAAGAACCATAGTTTTTTCACACAAAGAACATTAGTGAGGAATGGGTTGGCACATGACTAGATGATCCCTGATTCAAGTAATTCTTGGACCATCTTCTCAATTTTTATTTTATACATGTATGGTTATTGATATGGCCAAATGTTTGGTGTTTAAATATTTAGTTTGAGTGGTATTTCATGATGACATGAGCATTTTGGAGGAAATTATTATGGTTATAAAAATACCTAAGAGTGCTTATGGAGAATCAAAAAGTCTTTTGGTTCTACTAATGGCCATGTCTCTTTCATCTGGATCACATAAATTTGAGTCACCACACTTGAAGTACCCATTTATTCTAGTTTAGCCATGTGGTGAGAACTAATAATTTGAGTGGGTGTTACTATCATTCCTTTTAGATTATATTGTTTTCATGAAATTTTGAATTAAAGTCATAATTGATATAAGTCCCACATAATGGGTGTTAATGAACAAATCTATTGAGCTCCCAAGATAATGTCACAACCACATAATTACAAGGCAAACATGTCAAATTTGAGGTTGTAATCACCCATGGAAATTTTGATAGTTCAAAATTTTCCTTTTTAAGCCAATGTCCCTCCATTTTATACCATCACATCAAAAAATTTGATGAATACACATATCAAGTTGCCTCCTTGGCCACACAAGGGTCAATAAAGTTATGAGTTTTTTTATAGTCAACGTGGATAGTCGAATGATGCCCGTTGAAGTACCCCAACATATTCCTAGTTTGAGGAGTTGTGATCCTTACTAAAGCATCTATTAAAATTTTAGGAGAAGATTCCTCACTTGGATCATTATCTTATGGTTGTTCCTTATCTAAGCCATATTCAAAATCATTTGGTATTGTAGGCATGGAAAATGCTTCAACATCTATGACGTATTTTGTTTGCTTGACACATTTATAACCTAGCCATATTATTCATCATAATTATAGTATTTTACTTTTTCTTGGAAAAAAACCATCTCCTCCTACATTAGACAATTGATTTTAGGTGCTCAAGTGCCTTGATTTGATGTGGGTTGAAATAGTTAAGGGTTTATTTCTGCTAGTGGTTTTAGGGATGATGCTAGGTTGCATGTTTTTCTTTAGATAGTTTAGATACACCGAATACTTCCATATAAGTAGTGGGATTGAAAATCTTGACCTTTTCATGAATGTCATATTTCAATCTACTAATGAAGAGAATTTTGAAAAAAATCTCATTCAAGTCCTTTGTTCAATTGGTC
>JARHVA010002983.1:2185000-2239208 GCA_037957365.1 Torreya grandis | reverse complement strand
TTTTTTTTGGTGTGTTTCAAGCAACCCTATTGTATGAGTCTCAAGCGGGTAGGGTAGGTGTGGATGCCATGCAAAGATTAATAGTTTAACACAATTTGAGCCACTTCCTTGATGGCCAGTCCAAAATATGATTTCCCCATCCACTTTTAAGATGCTAGGGACATGAGTTCATGGCTTCCTTGATGGTTGATGGTCATCCAAAATGTTATTGCCCCAACCACTTTGAGATATTTTGGTTTGAATGTCGATGACTCCCTTTCACACATTGTAAAAAAATAACACATGGCTTTGCATTTTTCCTTAGGCAGGATTTTCAAATTATACCTTTTTAGCATGTACTTTTGTACTGCTTTGTGGCATCTTGAAATATAACCATAATTTGTAATTTAACAATTTGTTATATTGCACCCAAGTTCCTATTCTCTACCATCCACTATTCCATGTTCTCTTCTACCAGAATCTAGAAGCTCATAAGCAAATTATAATTTAGAAATTTGCCAATTGCAACTTGGTTTCCCTTTTCCACCACATGCACCCTTCAGTTGGGATATGGATCTTTATAAAAAAATTGTAATTTATATTTTTGCTACATACTTGCCACATACTTTGACATTACGTTTTTCAATTTGGATGCATGTCAAACTTTAATTCAATGTTTAAAGTTCCACCTAAATTTTAAGCAACATTTGCAATTTTTTTAATTTTCATTTTAACTCAAAAACCCGAACCTCTTGCCATGCATCTACCTCTGCAAAAAAAATGAAACATTACTTTATTTTATTTGTCCTTCCATGTGGTAGGGGTCATTTGTGGCATGGATTCTAATATCCATGTGACCTCTATTGTGTTTATTTTCTAGGCTTTAATATTTTAACAAACATAAAAAAAATTATCAAAATAATTTTTGGGCACTAATAATTATGTATAGGGATATGTAAGGCCAACTTGTGGCTTACACACCTTCATATTATCTTGTTGCATTTCTCTATGTTCTTAGTATGGTCATCTTATGGAATAACCTTGGATAAGAAGAGTAGTGGTTAGTATTTTAAGATCATACTGATAATTTTTTTCTTATTTCATTGTTATGGAGGTTTCCCCCCTAAAAGTGGCTCAGTCATAATATTCAAGTATACTACTCTTTTGCCAATTGTTATTGTCGATCTATTTATTATTCTCTTAATTATATGATATATAAATTTATTATTTTTAATCATCTATGCAATTTAGTTGAAGCTCATTCTTGGTTGAAAATTATCATATTTTATAAAGGATATGTAGATTCTCAATGGTTTGCTTTGAACAGATAACCGAATGATTTAAAACACTTTAACTAGTCATGAAGATGAAGCAAACAATGGAAATTGAGAGCTTAGGAAGTGATGTTAATTTTGAAAATATTGAAAGATGAAATTCACCTTTTCTTTTTTAATAACATTCTTTGTGACCACGTCTGTGGGTATTGAAAATTAAAAATTAATTAAAAATAATAGTAAATGAAAATAACAACTGGTTACGGAAATAACATCGGTTAAGGCCAAGACACTAGGGGAGCATCAACAAAGTAGATATGGATAAATAAAGCAACATCCAACATCATATTACACACTGAATGCTCCTTCGTATTACACTTAGGGATAACATATGATTATTTCCCACTGATCGTAACTCGCAGGAATGCTTAGTATCAATTGCAATGCTGGACATTGAATTGAAATAATGTTCTAATTTAAAGTAAAAAAAATAATTTAATAATTAAATTGAAATAATGTCAATATTTAACTTGTGATCTTGTTTTAAAATTGGTTGTCTAATACAATTGGTAAGGATAAAGAGTTATTATTATTTGACTTGTTTATTCCATAATTCTTTTTATGAGTTAATGTTCCTTGTGAGTTACAAATTTCATTTTTTTATTACTCACATGGCCTTAAGTCTTAATAATATCAAATTGATATATCTTCAACAAGGAATCTAAGGGTAAATTAAATTTGTTAATCTATTCTTCTAGGATAACCTTGAGAATGAAATAATTAAATAGACATTTATCTAAGGTTTTAAAATATTGTCTTAGCTCTTAGTTGCATCAAACTTGTGAAGGTTATATAATTAATCAAAATAAATAAATGTTTCGATAGGTTTATAAAATAATATTAATCCTTTCCCCTATTTCAATTTTTAAACTTTAACATGATATGAGAATGGACAACCACAAACATTACTATTATTACTCATCATATGTAAGATGTATTCCTGGTTATTGTTATTGATGAATGTTTTCAACAAAGGGTATGGATGGAGACTTAATTCCAAACCCTAGTCAAATTATTGTTAGGTCATAACACAATTTATCATTTTTATTGGTACAACTATAAAGTTTTACCTCTCTGTAAACTACTGTTTGTGACTAGGTACTTGAATAATAATGAGGTCTAAAACTCATTGGGATAGTTTTAAAATATTAATTAATGGAGTTCATTTTTTAATTTATTTAAATAAATTAAATGATTATTATCTTGTAGATCTGGTGCATGTTTCCTCTCTTTAAATAGAGGCAATGCTTAATATGTCTTATACATTAGTTTGTACTATGTTTCCATTAGAAAACATAAAACTAATTATTATAATATCATCATGGTAACATTATGAGGAAGAATGTAAAAATTCCTTGATTATAATGAGTATATTTTTGTGCTAATGATTAGCCTATTCTTGAGAAGAACTCTTATAAAAGAATGTATGTTAAAATTATGCCCTATATAATTATTGTCTTGATATTCTCTAATAAAACAATGGTAATGTTTATAAGAGAGTAACACTATACATAAAATTCTTAAACAAAATTTATGTTCAAAATTATATGTGTAGATGGATACCAATCCTAAAACCTTGTTAAATCACTATTATTAAAGATTGATTATAAGATAAATTCTATTTATTGATTTTACATTAGTAATTTTATGAGTCATATTACTATCAAAAGAATCCATGTCTTGGAATAGATATCATCCTATTTTTGTTTGAAATAGTAATTTTATTATTGGTACTAATAGTGTAATAACATTAATACAACACTCTGAAGAAGAATATAAGACTCAATTGAGTAAGATGAATGTATATATGGTTTAGTGATTATTTTGTCCATGAAAATAAACTAATCAATTGTTTATATTTTGCATACCTTGTAATCATCTTCTTGTTACCCATAGATAATGAGAGTTGTATTGGCAATATGGGTGGTTTACTTAAACTAATCTCACACACAAGCATATATAGCTTATGTAAAATCCCCAACTTGACAACATCACTATCAGGAACTTTAGCTTTAACACATTATTGAATTTATATGTTGATCTAATGTTAGTAACCTTATTGAGAATTTAAATGTTATAATAAAGTATTAGTTTGTATCCTATTGTATTATGAGTCATAAATGGGAGAGTCCTCCTCCACATAACATTCTTATCATCCCTTTTTGTTTAGGGAAAAGAATGACCTTTGCAATTGACCTTACTAAGTATGGTACTTTTAGTAATTTATAAATACCTACATATATGCTAGAAATGAATATATTATTATACTTAAAAATAATGACTTATGAAGGGTCAGTCAATGATGCTATGGAATATGATCCTTGAGATCCTTCTTATAATCGTTTGGAGATAAAATTCAACATGATGACAAAATGAACTTTCTAATCTTAGGGATTATGACTATTGATATAGAGTTATTATATTTGATTTGAGATATAAAACTAAGATTCATTTTCATATTGTTATGATATTTTTAAAAAAAAATGGGCACTCTTTGAGGTGTATCAGTTTGCATGCATTACATTGTTAATAAGTCATTTTATCGTTTAGTGTTCGTTAATTCTAGATTTGAATAAATAGTTTTTTATATTGTCATTATAGTCAAGAAATTCAAAAATATTTTTTATAAATGCATGCATTTCTAGTCGAAACAGACATCTAACTTGTGTAAACTTAAACACCATCCTAAAATAATTGAGTTTTGATAGTATTTTTACAAATAAACAATATCCACCTAGAGGTCAGAGACAATAAAGGTTGGAGTCCAAATAATGCATCTTATTATCCACTAATGATGTTGTTCCACAATGCAATAGTGGCATCAATGTTTACACTAAACTAGTTTATTCAAATGACAATCTTCAGTGGCAATGGAATTATATTTATTATTTGTGATTGAGTGGCAACTGTCTTGTATAGTGGCTAAAAAGGAAACAATGGGGACCTAATCCTATTTTATTTTTAATGATTTAATGTATGATATGTTATATATTGTATCAATGAGAATCACAATAAATGTATGTTGGTATAAAAATTTATATTTCTCTCGTTGATATAATTGACAAAGAACTACTGCAATTATACATGAAATGGATGATGAATAAATGTGTGAGTCCTTGTTTATTTCTAAATTCCTATTCATGGTATTCATGTGTGAACTTATATAAATAGTTGATGAGAGGTTAATAATGTATTCCCTCTATAACTTCATTCAATATCTATAACCATATTTTCCAATTGAGGGGTAAGATTTTAGAAATTTATTAATCACATTAATATTTTTGTGTGTGTGGCCATAAGAAATAATAAAACTAATTATTATTATTTATTCGATAATACTTATTAGTGTGCAAATAATATGTTTTGTTAACAACTTATATAAATATAAATATAAGTGAGTTTTCAAAATAATTTAAATATAATATTTATAAGGGTTTGTTGATATAGCAAGGCTCCTGCTTGGTAGGATATATATATATATATATATATATATATATATATATATATATATATATATATATATATATATATATATTTCCTTTTGAATAAAACGATAAGGATTTTATTCTGTAATTTGTATCAAAAATTTTAAAACCAAAAGAATATCATCTATATTCAATATACAATATAGATATATTACTAATGTTACTAAATGACACAAATATAAAAAAAAATCACATGAATGAATAAAATATGAAAGAAATTAACATTATCTTGTAATAAATATATACTTTTTACAATAAAGTCTATTCTCCTCCCTGTTTGCGATTATCCTCAATGATATCATCGTTATTTAAAATTTACACTAACGAATTTTCCACGTTAAGATATTTAGCTTGGGGAGTCAATGAGAATGAAATATGAGATTATTATTTAACCTTCTGCACCACACACATTACTAAGCTCATCACGCAAGACTCGAGGAATCATCAGCTATATAAGTGATAAATAATATTATCCATATAGAGTACCAAAGAAATAGAATCGAAAATAGATTATTTTTTTCTAAATAAAAGAAATGCTTATAAAATTTTATATAGTTACCTTTATAATTTCCCTGTATTCATTTATTTCATATATTTAACTTGTATTTTAAAAAATTAAAAAAAAATCAAAATCAATATAAAATACATTTAATTTTTCCACCTCTTCTTTAATCTTATCTTATATTCATTTTTTTAATATATTTAATTCATATTTAAAGAATTAAATAATTGATGGAAACCAATATAAAATGCATTCAATTTTTTTCACTACTTTTATAAACTTGTTTCACAGTGACTTCTTTCTTCTTAACATTTTTTATTCTATGTTTTTCAAAGTAAAAACAACAGTTAAATTTTAGATCCTTTTTTTTCAAAATCCATCATTAAAAAATAATAAAAATATATTAAGTTTTTTAAAATTCTAAATAGGAGGAACATCAATTAGATACTTGAGAGCTTAAATTTATTAGAAATTAGAATTTTCGAAATGATTCTTCAACTGCTTATGATTGTTATATATCCTTTAATGATACTCTAAAATTGATGGTTTTCCGATTTTAGAAAACATTGCAAGTATTTCATCCAAATAATTTGTCTCAATTAATTTTTTTAATAGAAATTAATGACCAGCTCTATGTTAAAAAATATATTTCTTACCTGTAAATAAGAAATTGGGTTTGATACCAACTATAAGAACATTTTTCCAGAAATGTAAAAGGTGGAATGAGCATGAAGGTTTATAATTATAGCGAGGACATTAATATTAATGTTTTTTAAACTCGTCATGAATCTATTTGATTTGGTGGCACAATTATCTTTAATAATTTTTCAAAGTTTTTATAATCATTATTGCATTTGTGAGAATGTTGTCATGAATTTGTATAATTTTTTTAATTATTTTTTTTTTAAATTGTTACTTATCGATGTAAACATGGTGACAAACTGGTGTTAACGTTTGATGTTAATTACCGGACTATTAGCATTGGGTTTACATCGCACGTCTTCTCATTTGAAATTAAGGATTTTTTTTAGTGCATTTGGTACATAAGACTTCTCAAAACTATTTCATTTCTATTTCGAGTGATTGAAGTGAGGGGATTCTCTTAGAAGAGTTTGGATTGGTTGACGATAAATCTGTTTAGTTTGGTGGAGGATATTGAAGTTATTTTATTTTAATTATTATTCATTTTTTTGGGATGAAATATATTTATATATTAATAAAAATATATAATATATAAAAAATTCATAAAAAAAAAAGTTGTATGGAAGTACATTTCGAATTAAATTAGGTTTTGTTTAGGAACAAGTCATAACAGAAACAAAAATATTACTACGTTTCATTTAGGAATGATTCATCACAATATCATAAACAAAAAAGAAAAGATATTTAAGTTTCCAGTGTAAGGTCAGACGATGGAGGATCTATATCATCCAAACCCTAACTCGAGTTAGGCAAGTCATTACCATTTGCAATTGGCTCCCAACTAGAAGCTTGACCAGTGTCATTATCATCTCCCTATTTCTATGTAGGAGAAATAGCAATAGAGAGCTTGGGAAACTTATCCAACATGTCTGTCCAACCTCCAGGTGGTGCCGCCCATGCATCTGGATGCACAGGAAGAAGAACACCCCAACCATCTTGCCTAGTAGGGGATGGAGGTGAGTGTTTCCACCCTTACTATTGGCTAAGAGGAAACATGCACTAATATGGATTTCTGTTATGAGAGCAACATCGAGACCGGTTGTGTCTGTGACCACCTCTAGGAGGAGGACTAGAATTTCGTCTAACAACTCTATTATCCTTGGGCAGAGAAGGATGATTCCACACCATAGCACAATGAGCATCTCCTCAATGAGTGAGAAGGTCTTCAAGATGAACAATATATATGGCTACTTTATTTTCTTGTACTTGAATTTGTAAAACCATATTAGAAATAATGGAATATTTGTTGAAGTTAGAAAAATTATAATATGAAGAAACTTTGATAAATACTTCATTATTTATTTATTTTCATAACCAAAATATAATATCCACTCTAAAAGTATGCCAAACTTTGGTGTATTTAAAAGGAAAGGCAAGTTTATCTCCAAGAAGGATATCATGGCACTAAAATAACATGGGTTGGAGAGGCTGAAAAAGGTCATGAATCCATGTCCAGGCTCATTGGGATTTGTAGCAATGCTAGAAAAGATGACAAAGCATATTTAGATGGCCATAAAAAGGACATTTGGGATATGAACCTCCTAAATTCAAAAGCCTTCTACCTATAGGCAAGCCATGATATAACTCACACCAAGCAAAGTGGGCTAACTTAGGCTCCAAACAAGCCTCCCAAATAGTTTCAAAATAGAAGCACCAGGTATGAACTAAAGAACAAAGACCCTAGTGAGAATTAATCTTATCCACCATAGGCATTCAAGGAGCAATCCACCTGTAGCCAATTTGGGGAGTGTAATTATAAAATAGAATTTCAACATACCATTTCAAGTCATTCCACCAAGGACATTCATAAATAATAGAGATTTTTTGAACTATTGAAGGTGAAACAACATTAAAGATTTATTCATAAGACTCTTTATCAGAGTTCTCTAACCAAAATTTGGTTTTCACCTTTTTTGAGGATAGCCAAGAGTGAGAATACTTACAAAACATATCTTGGATAGTATTAATTCCTCAATGAAACAACTTGAGAGAATTAATCTAAGGAACCTCAGCCAAAGGAACTTCATTGAAATTGATAATAGGTGACTACCATAAAGAATGAAAGTTAGTAGATAACCCATCTCAGAACCTTCAAGCATTACAAAGAAGCCATGGCTTGATTTTTTCTTGTGCTTTCCAAATAATTTTAGAAATAAAGGACCCTATAAATTGAACATAGGTTTTGATGATGAGTAGATTGGAGAAGCCAAGTCCTTTCCATGATTTTTTTCCTTTCAGGAGGCCTAAAGAAGTGCATTGTCAAACAACACCTTCCAATCTACTTTGCCTTCAATGTCCCTCACATTCTATTTGACATATAAGGCAACTCCTTGAGGAGATACATCAATGAGACCCATACCAATGGCATCCCATGAGAGGCAACAATATTCCCAAGAAACTTTATGGTAGCCAAGGTCATGAGAAGAATTGGCCCAAATAAAGTCCCTAAGAAGATTTTCTAGTTTATGATAAGAATTCTTGGAAGGCACCTAGCACAAAGAGTAGTAAACATTAGTGGTCATGAACACTTTCTAATAGATTTAAAATTTTCCTACCAATGATAAAGGCTTTATAACTCAATATTTGAGCTTCTTTGTTACTATGTCAATAACATATTTCCACAACATGGGCAAAAAGGCATCAAAAGCAAAAGGAATGCCAAAAAACTTAAAAATTTCGTTATGTTGAATCCAAGACTACCCATACATATTAGTCCACTACAGCTATGGGACACTTCAGCCAGAGGTAAGGCATAATGTGTTGAGACACTTCAAGGTGTTTTCCACATTATCCTATTTTTTAATAATAGTAAGGAAAAAATCATCAACAAATTGGCCATTCAATAATTACGTATCTTCCTAAGGATTTTCTTTATATTGATGGATATTTATTTCACTGACAAGGCCCCTACCATGAGCATTACTAAGAAGATATCCAAAACCCTCTGCTACAAGCACATATAGGGCTAGTGAAAAGGTGCATCATTGGTGAATAGACCAAATCAATCAAAATTGTTCTGATGTTACTCCATTAATATAAAGGATAACATAAATATCTAAAAGAGCATCTGGATGGTTTCAATTAAATTTGGCCCAAAGCCCAGGTATTTAAGCAAGGCCAATATGAAAGGTCACTCAATATGATCATATTTTTTTTCAAAATCATTTTTTATGAACATATATTTTTGATTAGATCTCTATCCCAGCCTATAACTTCCCAAACCACAATAACATTCTCTAATATATATCTACTTTTGGTGAATCCTTCTTGTTTAGGGTGAATAATGTACGACAATAAATTATGTAATTAAAATGCCAAATCTTTAGCAATGATTTTATAAGAAACATTCAAGAGGGTGATCAATCTCCAATTACATATCAACTCTGGATCCCATTGTTTAGGTGTGAATTTAATGTTTCCTTTATTTATATTCTTCCATAGAGAATGTTTATGAAATGTTTATTGATAGGCATAGTGTAAGTTAGAACTCACAAGATCCAATAGATTTTTATAAAATTCAAAGGGGGAACCAACAATGAATTGAGCTTTATCATTTGCAATATGAGCCATAACCTCTTGCATATCAAAATAGTGAAGATCCTCTCAAAATAAATTCAATGAGTGGTAGTGAGTTTGCATGGCACCCCTAGTAGACATTGTTGAAGATCTATGTCACATTTTTCAAAGGATGCTTTAGCTTTGAACACCTATTGATAATGGTGGACAAAATATTAAACAATCTATAGTATATTTGATAATCTGCTACCAACGTGATAGATATCATAAATTTGTTGCTTTGAGTTTTTAACTCTAATAATTTGAAATAACTCTTTGGAGGCTTTGACCACTATCTTGAGCTAGTGAAATTTGGCTTTGATTTGAGCTTCCTAGGCATTGCAGTTATCTTCAATTTGTATGCGATGCCATAAATAAGATAATCTAACTTACAAGATCTCATTGAAAGAATGTTTTCTAGGGTTGAAGCTGTATAAATAAATTCTAAGGAAGTAACAGAGTAAGTGTGTCATCAAATTTTATCAAGTTGGAGTTTATAGATTCTGAAGAACTAAGAAGTCCTTATGATAGTATCTTTCCACTATAGAATCCAACAAAAATCTTGGGTCAGATGGAGATAAATATTCTAAACTCTACAAATGTGAGCCACAATGGGCCTAAGATTGAGTAAGGATGTATTGAGGAAGAATTAAGTTTTATGAACCTTAGATTCATGAACTACCATGTCACTTGAAACTAAATGGAGAGTGTTAGAAAATTCCAAAATATAGTAGAACCTATACCAAAGGAGAAATACTATTATCATAGGAAAAATACAGTTGAGTAGACATCATTTCTTGATCAAGGCCTTCGAGAATCTGAGTAGGGTTATCCATGAGATTATTTTAGGTGTACCATACTCCATCCATAGAATAAATGTCATGTTTGGGTTATAAAATCCCCATTTAGTGGACATATAATACCATGCTTCCCTTTCACCAACTACCCAACAAATTGGTAGGTGGCCTACTTTGCCTTCAAGAGACCCAACCATTTTAATATCATCAAAGATGACCCAATGAACATCAGGAAGATCCTCCATAATCTATCACCATAAATGAGTATTTTCAATGGCATTGTTCAAGGTATAAATATTATTAAATCTAAAGGAATGACTTTTAATGTTAGAAAGGGCCCCAATTAACCAATTGGTGGGGTCCACTCTAGATTGCACTAAATATAGACACCACCATGGATAAATAAATTGGATCACACCACTATGTCTTACCTCATGATTACTATAAAGAATAATATTATTATGTTAGATAGAGTTATTGATCACTTTCAATAAAAAATATACCACCTTCACTTCTTGTAGACAAAGAATGTCTATCTCAAAAAACTTCCTTCTGAAATCAGGTATAATAAACATACATTTTAGGTATGTAAGATCTTGAACATTAAATGAAAATAAATTCATATATAATAGGTGTCAAGAGACATATCCTTGGAATCTAAGATTTTTAAGGATTTAAATTGATTCTATAAAAAAAACCAATTATTGGCATTTAAAAACACATTCAATTATGATTTTTTCCTCGTAGAATATTAATTGTGAAAATCTCTTTCCTCTGACTCTTTTCACTTCCTAGGAGGGATATGAGAGTGTTTATATGCATCCCACTAATCAGGAATATGTAAGGAGGTTAGCTATGAGTGTGAAAAATTAGAAGAACTAGGTTAAGAAGCCTCTAGACCATAAGATAGAACATTCTCTACAAAAGGTGCTTTGTAGATGCTAGTTTTTTCTATCACATTCGTAGCTTCAACCTATGATTGATCAGGCTCTTTTTTAGCAGGAACTTGGTCCCATGGGCTAATACTTATTGAGAACTTATTTCCTTTTGATTTCTCTATGTTTGAGCTTGTGGATTTATTATAGTTATTATTCTTCCCTACCATAGTCCATCCATCCTTAGTTGGTTTTTTTAAGCTTCTAGAGAGGGCTTATGAGTAGAATTTGAACAATTGGGCACATTATTATTGGCTAGTTGAAGGGGATAGTACCAAATTTTATGATCAATGACTTGTTATCAAAATAATTTATTAGGCAAATTGATATATAGAACCCATTACGATTGTCTCACATCACCAACTTGAATCTCCACAAACTCTTTAAGGTCCCAAGAAATGTCTACCTCCCCACAAATCCATTTATGTAGACTAGCTAATTAAAACCTATTTTTCTCATGGTAAATGAAATAAAATATGGAAGAAGAAATATGGAGAATAAAATACTAATAGTGGAGAGAGAGGCCTAAAAATTCTACCTAAACTAGGACCTTAAGAATAATGTGCTCGGAGACCACAAAGTCAAGTGTCTAAGGGGAGAGAGCAATGAGTGAGTTTCTAACATACCATGGTGCTGAATTATGGATAATAACTCTTGCATGGGAAGGATTGGGAAAAAATTTTAAAAAAAAAATCCTTAGTCATATTATGGACACTTTCAATATTTATGCCATGAGCATCCCATTGATATTGAACCCAGGATCTATGCATACATTCAGATGGAATTCAACCCAAAAAATAACCTATCAAATAGAACAATTATAGCCATTGATAAGCATAGTTAAATTTTGGAACTAGTAAAATAACATCAATTTCTAAAGATTTACCTCATGTTACACCTTTGATATGAACTTCCTTGGGTGCTTGCATGGGGCCATTTCTCAATTTTCTACTATTCTCGTCCACAACTAAATCAGCAAGCAGAGAATGATGAGAAGTCTTTAAATATGTTCACCTCACTCAAAACTAAGAAACCATAAAAGATAATAAATTTTATTCCCACATGTAACCTAACAAGGGCCACGATATGCAGACAAGAGACATTAACAAAAAATCTCTCTGTCTTCTGTAATTTACTAAACATATTTAAAATTAACTAGTGTATGAATATGTTGTAATAATTTAAAATATTATATATATTTTTATATTATTTTTTAAATTAATAGTTTATGTTATAAATAAAATATTATCATCAAATAGTTATCACATAGATAACTATCATATATTAAAGATACACAAGCCTTTTATCAATACTTTTATTTTGTTGAGGTTGATCTCATATAATTACGCTGCTTAGATTAGTGAGTATATGTTCACCACATGACTTTTTAAGTAACATATATATTATTGTGATTATTTTAAAACCATTTTAATATTTAAATCATTTCTTTATTCTATAAATGTTTAGAAGCCATTTTTCTCAATTTCATATATAGGGCAAATCACAAAAACCTCATCTAGATAGTGGTGGAAGAAGAAGAAGTTGGTTAGTATGAGGATACATTGGAAAAATAATTTTAATGCACAATATCTATTTTGAGATAAATTAAAAAAAATTATGTTATCTTCAAATAAAGTCATGATGATGTTGATGTCTATGTATATTATGTTGAAATAAAGTTAAAATATATAAAATATTTGATAGAGAATATTAAAATAGTCATATGGATTTTGAACTACATATAATAAGAAAAAATAGAAAAATAAGTTTCAGTTATGTGATCTTGGTGATGATATGCATTGTAGTAACATCATAAAGATAGAAAAAAACAACTTAAAGAATTTTAAGAGCATAAAATGTTTGACTGTTAGAGGAACAAATGCCTCTCAAAGAAATTATTGATGAATATGTTTGAGAAGAGGATATTAGGCTTAAATATATGATATGCCATCTATTTTCCACTATATATTAAGATAAATATTAGAATGATGATGTGGATGTCCAAGTTAGTGATGTTTATATATAACATAATTTAGATAATAATCCTAAGGGCATTAAATGAGTAAAATTTTATAATATTTTAAAACTCCTTTGTTTATATGTAACATTTAACAACATCATTGTTAAGTGCCATATTGTTGTTGATGGACTTGGAAGCAATATTTTTATTGTCAAGATTTCTCTCTCTCTCTCTCTCTCTCTCTCTCTCTCTCTCTCTCTCTCTCTCTCTCTCTCTCTCTCTCTCTCTCTCTCTCTCTCTCTCTCTCTCTCTCTCTCTCTCTCTCTCTCTCTCTCTCGCACACACACACACACAAACACACAAATAATTTTAAATTTAATTGTTACATACATATATATCTTTGAAGGAATTTAAATGAGTTGATGAGTCAGATTGGTCTCCTACGTTGAACATGAATGGCATAGCATGAGGAAACCCAACAGTGTCTAGGAAAGGATACATAGAAAAATATTTTTAGGTTCCTTTAATAGAGTTCCCTCACAAAATTAAATAGATGGTACATGGAGTGAAGGTTGAGTACATGATTTTATGCTTGGGTTGGACCTAGTGGTTAAAGATGGCATTGATAAGGTCACCATCGAAGGTGACTCACTGATTTGTATTCATGCACTATGAAACTAGAGTGCTTCTCATTCAAATTAATTTTAAAGGTGAATTATTATTCTCACCTTTCATTTTGCAGGTGGATTCTACTCTATCATGGATATAATATTAAAATTAGAATTTATTAAACCCTACTACATATCCTCATCTTGAAGCATTAGATTACTTCTGATACAAGTATGTTAGGGGGAATGTTTTAGAAAGTATTTATGATCTAGCCTAGATAGGTCATGAAGGTAATTTGGAAGATTGTGGGCCTACTGTACATAGAGACACTATAATACAATAAGGTCAATTCAAATTTATCTTCGATGTTTATTAGAATCCTCTTGATGAAATTAAAGGGCAAAGATATCATTAAGTTAATCTTGGATAAATGGGTACACCAAGGACTCAATGTTGGGATGGAGTAATATTTTGAGGGGTTTTCATTAGGTGAGCCAATTACTCTAGTATTTTTCAACAATGAGTTCCATGGATTAATCCAATTCAACATCTTACATGATTTGGAAGAGATTTTTTGTAATTTTTTAGAGTACTCAAAGTGCATCCAAGATTTCCTAAGAAATCCATCTCTTGTAGGAAGGCTACATCCTCCCATCAGCCTGATCATAATAAATTATTATTTTGTTTCCTTGGTAGAGGCTTTGGACCACTATTTTGACCTTTAGAGCTAATATGTTGATTTTATTTTTTGGAAACACAATTCCCATGTTTCCTCCCTTGGCACAACTGACGAGACTAGGTTATCCTAGTGAGGGCCATGCTGTGAGATTGTTTTCCACATTAAAACACATGAGGGCACAAATGGAGGATGTATTTCAAGCTCTGGGATAGGGAGGTTACTTTGTGGAGGAGCAGTCTTGAAGAGGAAAAGAATTGTGGTTGAATAAGAGGCGGTAATGGGTATTGATATAAGAACAAGAGAAAGGTTTTGAGGCATTTTCGTTATGTATTAATGATCTAAGTGACATGGAAAAAAGTATAGTATAAAATATCCCACTCTAATTTTCTATTGGTTGCTTGAATTTTTCTACCCATATATATATTTTTATTTTGTCTTATCCTCCTTTTGTCCCCTTGTTGGGATTATCGCCTACCACAATCATTCCCCCCCAAACTCCAAATGGATTGAAAATTTAAAAATTCAAAATTCAAACCTCTACATTAAATTTTGTTTGGTGTGTTTCAAGCACCCCTGCTGTATGAGTCTCGAGCGGGTAGGGTAGGTGTGGATGCCATGGAAAGATTAATAATTTAACACAATTTGAGCCACTTCCTTGATGGTCATCCAAAATATGATTTCCCCATCCACTTTTAAGATTCTATGGACATGAGTTCATGGCTTCCTTGATGGTTGATGGTCATCCAAAATGTTATTGCCCCAACCACTTTGAGATATTTTCATTTGAATGTCAATGACTCCATTTCACATATTGTAAAAAAATAACACATGGCTTTGCATTTTTCCTTAGGCAAGATTTTCAAACTATACCTTTTTAGCATGTACTTTTGTACCACTTTGTGGGATCTTGAAATATAACCATAATTTGTAATTTAACAATTTCTTATATTGCACCCAATTTCCTATTCTCTACCATCCACTATTCCGTGTTCTCTTCTACCAAAATCTAGAAGCTCAGAAGCAAATTATAATTTAGAAATTTGCCAATTGCAACTTGGTTTCCCTTTTCCACCACATGCACCCTTCAGTTAGGATATGGATCTTTATAAAAAAATTGTAATTTATATTTTTGATACATACTTCCCACATACTTTGACATTACGTTTTCAATTTGGATGCAAGTCAAACCTTAATTCAATGTTTAAAGTTCCACCTAGATTTTAAGCAACATTTGCAATTTTTTTAATTTTCATTTTAACTCAAAAACCCGAACCTCTTACCATGCATCTACCTCTGCAAAAAAAATGAAACATTACTTTATTTTATTTGTCCTTCCATGTGGTAGGGGTCATTTGTGGCATGGATTATAATATCTATGTGACCTCTATTGTGTTTATTTTCTAGGCTTTAATATTTTAACAAAGGTAAAAAATTTATCAAAATAATTTTGGGCACTAATAATTATGTATAGGGATATGTAAGGCCAACTTGTGGATTACACACCTTCATATTATCTTGTTGCATTTCTCTATGTTCTTAGTATGGTCATCTTATGGAATAACCCTGGATAAGAAGAGTAGTGGTTAGTATTTTACGATCATACTGATAATTTTTTTCATATTTCATTGTTATGGAGGTTTCCCCCTTAAACTGGCTCAGTCATAATATTCAAGCATACTGCTCTTTTGCCAATTGTTATTGTCGATCTATTTATTATTCTCTTAATTATATGATATATAACTTTATTATTTTGAATCATCTATGCAATTTAGTTGAAGCTCATTCTTGGTTTAAATTATCATATTTTATAAAGGATATGTATATTCTCAATGGTTTGCTTTGAACAAATAACCGAATGATTGAAGCAAACAATGAAAATTGAGAGCTTAGGAAGTGATGTGAATTTTGAAAATATTGAAAGATGAAATTCACCTTTTCTTTGTTAATAACATTCTTTGTGACCACGTCTGTGGGTATTGAAAATTAAAAATTAATTAAAAATAATAGTAAATGAAAATAACAACTGGTTACGGAAATAACATCGGTTAAGGCCAAGACAATAGGGGAGCATCAAAGAAGTAGATATGGACAAATAAAGCAACATCAAACATCATATTCCACATTGAATGCTCCTTCGTATTACACATAGTGATAACATATGATTATTTCCCACTAATCATAACTCGCAGGAATGCTTATTATAAATGGCAATGCTGGACATTGAATTGAAATAATGTTCTAATTTAAAGTAACAAAAATAATGTAACAATTAAATTGAAATAATGTCAATATTTAACTTGTGATCTTGTTTTAAAATTGGTTGTCAAATACAATTGGTAAGGTTAAAGAGTTATTATTATTTGACTTGTTTATTCCATAATTCTTTTTATGAGTTAATGTTGCTTGTGAGTTACAAATTTCATTTTTTTATTACTCACATGGCCTTAAGTCTTAATAATATCAAATTGATATATATTCAACAATGAATCTAAGGGTAAATTAAACTTGTTAATCTATTCTTCTAGGATAACCTTGACAATGAAATAATAATTAAATAGACATTTATCTAAGGTTTTAAAATATTGTCTTAGCTCTTAGTTGCATCAAGCTTGTGAAGGTTATATAATTAATAAAAATAAATAAATGTTTCGATAGGTTTATAAAATAATATTAATCCTTTCCCCTATTTAAATTTTTCAACTATAACATGATATGAGAATGGACAACCACAAACATTACTATTATTACTCATCATATGTAAGATGTACTCCTGGTTATTATTATTGATGAATGTTTTCAACAAAGGCTATGGATGGATACTTAATTCCAAACCCTAGTCAAATTATTGTTAGGTCATAACACAATTTATCATTTTGATTGGTACAACTATAAAGTTTTGCCTCTCTGTAAACTACTGTTTGTGACTAGGTACTTGAATAATAATGAGGTCTAGAACTCATTGTCATATTTTTAAAATATTAATTAATGGAGTTAATTTTTTCATTTATTTAAATAAATTAAATTATTATTATCTTTTAGATCTGGTGCATGTTTCCTCTCTTTAAATAGAGGCAATGCTTAATATGTCTTATACATTAGCTTGTACTATGTTTCGATTAGAAAACATAAAACTAATTATTGTAATATCATCATGGTAACATTATGAGGAAGAATGTAAAACTTCCTTGATTATAATGAGTATATTTTTGTGTTAATGATTAGCCTATTCTTGAGAAGAACTCTTATAAAATAATGTATGTTAAAATTATGCCCTATATAATTATTGTCTTGATATTCTCTAATAAAACAATGGTAATGTTTATAAGAGAGTAACACTATACTTAAAATTCTTAAACAAAATTTATGTTCAAAATTATGTGTGTAGATGGATACCAATCCTAAAACCTTGTTAAATCACTATTATTAAAGATTGATTATAAGATGAATTCTATTTATTGATTTTACATTAGTAATTTTATGAGTCATATTACTATCAAAAGAATCCAAATCTTGGAATAGATATCATCCTATTTTTGTTTGAAATAGTAATTTTATTATTGGTAGTAATAGTGTAATAACATTAATACAACACTCTGAAGAAGAATATAAGACTCAATTTAGTAAGATGAATGTATCTATGGTTTAGTGATTATTTTGTCCATGAAAATAAACTAATCAATTGTTTATATTTTACATACCTTGTAATCATCTTGTTGTTACCCATAGATAATGAGAGTTGTATTGGCAATATGGGTGGTTTACTTAAACTAATCTCACACACAAGCGTATATAGCTTATGTAAAATCCCCAACTTGACAACATCACTATCAGGAACTTTAGCTTTAACACATTATTGAATTTATATGTTGATCTAATGTTAGTAACCTTATTGAGAATTTAAATGTTATAATAAAGTATTAGTTTGTATCCTATTGTATTATGAGTCATAAATGGGAGATTCCTCCTCCACATAACATTCTTGACATCCCTTCTTGTTTAGGGAAAAGAATGACCTGTGCAATTGACCTTACTAAATATGGTAGTTTTAGTCATTTATAAATACCTACATATATGCTAGAAATGAATATATTATTATCCTTAAAAATAATGACTTATGAAGGGTCAGTCAATGATGCTATGGAATATGATCCTTGAGATCCTTCTTATAATCGTTTGGAGATAAAATTCAACATTATGACAAAATGAACTTTCTAATCTTAGGGATTATGACTATAGATATAGAGTTATTATATTTGATTTGAGATATAAAACTAAGATTCATTTTCATATTGTTATGATATTTTAAAAAAAAAATGGGAACTCTTTGAGGTGTATCAGTTTGCATGCATTACATTGTTAATAAGTCATTTTATCGTTTAGTGTTCATTAATTCTAGATTTGAATAAATAGTTTTTTATATTGTCATTATAGTCAAGAAATTCAAAAATATTTTTTATAAATGCATGCATTTCTAGTCGAAACAGACATCTAACTTGTGTAAACTTAAACACCATGCTAAAATAATTGAGTTTTGATAGTATTTTTTCAAATAAACAATATCCACCTAGAGGTCAGAGACAATAAAGGTTGGAGGCCAAATAATGCATCTTATTATCCACTAATGATGTTGTTCCACAATGCAATAGTGGCATCAATGTTTACACTAAACTAGTTTATTCAAATGACAATCTTCAGTGGCAATGGAATTATATTTATTATTTGTGATTGAGTGGCAACTGTCTTGTATAGTGGCTAAAAAGGAAACAATGGGGACCTAATCCTACTTTATTTTTAATGATTTAATGTATGATATGTTATATATTGTATCAATGAGAATCACAATAAATGTATGTTGGTATAAAAATTTATATTTCTCTTGATGATATAATTGACAAAGAACTACTGCAATTATACATGAAATGGATGATGAATAAATGTGTGAGTCCTTGTTTATTTCTAAATTCCTATTCATGGTATTCATGTGTGAACTTATATAAATAGTTGATGAGAGGTTAATAATGTATTCCCTTTATAACTTCATTCAATATCTTTAACCATATTTTCCAATTGAGGGGTAAGATTTTAGAAATTTATTAATCACATTAATATTTTTGTGTGTGGCCATAAGAAATAATGAAACTAATTATTATTATTTATTTGATAATACTTATTAGTGTGCAAATAATATGTTTTGTTAACAACTTATATAAATATAAATATAAGTGAGTTTTCAAAATAATTTAAATATAATATTTATAAGGGTTTGTTGATATAGCAAGGCTCCTGCTTGGTAGGATATATATATATATATATATATATATATATATATATATATATATATATATATATATATATATCCTTTTGAATAAAACGATAAGGATTTTATTCAGTAATTTGTATCAAAAATTTTAAAACCGAGAGAATATCATCTATATTCAATATACAATATAGATATATTACTAATGTTAGTAAATGACACAAGTATAAAAAAAAAATCACATGAATGAATATAATATGAAAGAAATTAACATTATCTTGTAATAAATATATACTTTTTACAATAAAGTCTATTCTCCTCCCTGTTTGCGATTATCCTCAATGATATCATCGTTATTTAAAATTTACACTAACGAATTTTCCACATTAAGATATTTAGCTTGGGGAGTCAATGAGAATGAAATATGAGATTATTATTTAACCTTCTGCACCACACACATTACTAAGCTCATCACGCAAGACTCAAGGAATCATCAGCTATATAAGTGATAAATAATATTATCCATATAGAGTACCAAAGAAATAGAATCGAAAATAGATTATTTTTATCTAAATAAAAGAAATGCTTATAAAATTTTATATAGTTACCTTTATAATTTCCCTGTATTCATTTATTTCATATATTTAACTTGTATTTTAAAAAATTAAAAAAAAATCAAAATCAATATAAAATGCATTTAATTTTTCCACCTCTTCTTTAATCTTATCTTATATTCATTTTTTTAATATATTTAATTCATATTTAAAGAATTAAATAATTGATGGAAACCAATATAAAATGCATTCAATTTTTTTCACTACTTTTATAAACTTGTTTGACAGTGACTTCTTTCTTCTTAACATTTTTTATTCTATGTTTTTCAAAGTAAAAACAACAATTAAATTTTAGATCCTTTTTTTTCAAAATCCATCATTAAAAAATAATAAAAATATATTATTTTTTTAAAATTTTAAATAGGAGGAACATCAATTAGATACTTGAGAGCTGAAATTTATACTTGCCTTAAATAAATTTATTAGAAATTAGAATTTTCGAAATGATTCTTCAACTGCTTATGATTGTTATATATCCTTTAATGATACTCTAAAATTGATGGTTTTCCGATTTTAGAAAACATTGCAAGTATTTCATCAAAATAATTTGTCTCAATTAATTTTTTTAATAGAAATTAATGACCAGCTCTATGTTAAAAAATATATTTCTTACCTGTAAATAAGAAATTGGGTTTGATACCAACTATAAGAACATTTTTCCAGAAATGTAAAAGGTGGAATGAGCATGAAGGTTTATAATTATAGGGAGGACATTAATATTAATGTTTTTTAACCTCGTCATGAATCTATTTGATTTAGTGGCACAATTATCTTTAATAATTTTTCAAAGTTTTTATAATCATTATTGCATTTGTGAGAATGTTGTCATGAATTTGTATAATTTTTTTAATTTTTTTTTTTTTAATTGTTACTTATCGATGTAAACATGGTGACAAACCGGTGTTAACGTTTGATGTTAATTACCGGACTATTAGCATTGGGTTTACATCGCACGTCTTCTCATTTGAAATTAAGGAATTTTTTAGTGCATTTTGTACATTAGACTTCTCAAAACTATTTCATTTCTATTTCGAGTGATTGAAGTGAGGGGATTCTCTTAGAATAGTTTCGATTGGTTGACGATAAATCTGTTTAGTTTGGTGGAGGATATTGAAGTTATTTTATTTTAATTTTTATTCATTTTTTTGGGATGAAATATGTTTATATATTAATAAAAATATATAATATATAAAAAATTCATAAAAAAAAAAGTGGTATGGAAGTACATTTCGAATTAAATTAGGTTTTGTTTAGGAACAAGTCATAACAGAAACAAAAATATTACTACGTTTCATTTAGGAATGATTCATCACAATATCATATACAAAAAAGAAAAGATATTTAAGTTTCCAATGTAAGGTCAGACGATGGAGGATCTATATCATCCAGACCCTAACTCGAGTTAGGCAAGTCATTACCATTTGCAATTGGCTCCCAACCAGAAGCTTGACCAGTGTCATTATCATCTCCCTATTTCTGTGTAGGAGAAATAGCAATAGAGAGCTTGGGAAACTTATCCAACATGTCTGTCCAACCTCCAGGTGGTGCCGCCCATGCATCTGGATGCACAGGAAGAAGAACACCCCAACCATCTTGCCTAGTAGGGGATGGAGGTGAGTGTTTCCACCCTTACTATTGTCTAAGAGGAAACATGCACTAATATGGATTTCTGTTATGAGAGCAACATCGAGACCGGTTATGTCTATGACCACCTCTAGGAGGAGGACTAGCATTTCATCTAACAACTCTATTATCCTTGGGCAGAGAAGGATGATTCCACACCATAGCACAATAAGCATCTCCCCAATGAGTGAGAAGGTCTTCAAGATGAACATTATATATGGCTACTTTATTTTCTTGTACTTGAATCTGTAAAACCATATTAGAAATAATGGAATATTTGTTGAAGTTAGAAAAATTATAATATGAAGAAACTTTGATAAATACTGCATTATTTATTTATTTTCATAAAAAAAATATAATATCCACTCTAAAAGTATGCCAAACTTTGGTGTATTTAAAAGGAAAGGCAAGTTTATCTACAAGAAGGATATCATGGCACTAAAAAAGCATGGGTTGGAGAGGCTGAAAAAGGTCATGAATCCATGTCCAGGCTCATTGGGATTTGTAGCAATGCTAGAAAAGATGACAAAGCAGTTTTAGATGGCCATAAAAAGGACATTTGGGATATGAACCTCCTAAATTCAAAAGCCTTCTACCTATAGGCAAGCCATGATATAACACACACCAAGCAAAGTGAGCTAACTTAGGCTCCAAACAAGCCTCCCAAATAGTTTCAAAATAGAAGCACCAGGGATGAACTAAACAACAAAGACCCTAGTGAGAATTAATCTTATCCACCATAGGCATTCAGGGAGCAATCCACCTGTAGCCAATTTGGGGAGTGTAATTATAAAATAGAATTTCAACATACCATTTCAAGTCCTTCCACCAAGGACATTCATAAATAATAGAGATTTTTTGAACTATTGAAGGTGAAACAACATTAAAGATTTATTCATAAGACTCTTTATCAGAGTTCTCTAACCAAAATTTGGTTTTCACCTTTTATGAGGATAGCCAAGAGTTAGAATACTTACAAAACATATCTTGGATAGTATTAATTCCTCAACGAAACAACTTGAGAGAATTAATCTAAGGAACCTCAGCCAAAGGCACTTCATTAAAATTGATAATAGGTGACTACCATAAAGAATGAAAGTTAGTAGATAACCCATCTCAGAACCCTGAAGCATTACAAAGAAGCCATGGCTTGATTTTTACTTGTTCTTTCCAAATAATTTTAGAAATAAAGGACCCTATAAATTGAACATAGGTTTTGAATATGAGTAGATGGAGAAGCCAAGTCCTTTCCATGATTTTTTTCCTTTCAGGAGGCCTAAAGAAGTGCATTGTCAAACAACACCTTCCAATCTACTTTGCCTTCAATGTCCCTCACATTCTATTTGACATATAAGGCAACTCCTTGAGGAGATACATCGATGAGACCCATACCTATGGCATCCCATGAGAGGCAAAAATATTCCCAAGAAACTTTATGGTAGCCAAGGTCATGAGAAGAATTGGCCCAAATAAAGACCCTAAGAAGCTTTTCTAGTTTCTGATAAGAATTCTTGGAAGGCACCTAGCACAAAGAGTAGTAAACATTAGTGGTCATGAACACTTTCTAATAGATTTAAAATTTTCTTACCAATGATAAGGGCTTTATAACTCAATATTTGAGCTTCTTTGTTACTATGTCAATAACATATTTCCACAACATGGGAAAAAAGGCATCAAAAGTAAAAGGAATGCCAAAAAACTTAAAAATTTCGTTATGTTGAATCCATGCCTACGCATACATATTAGTCCACAACAGCTATGGGACGTATGACTACCTATAGAAACTAATTTCATGCAATTGGTCACCTCAGCCAGAGGTAAGGCATAAGGTGTTGAGACACTTCAAGGTGTTTTCCACATTATCCTATTTTTTAATAATAGTAAGGGAAAAATCATCAACAAATTGGCCATTAAATAATTACGTATCTTCCTTAGGGTTTTCTTTATATTGATGGAGATATCCAAAACCCTCTGCTACAAGCACATATAGGGCTAGTGAAAAGGTGCATCATTGGTGAATAAACCAAATCAATCAAAATTGTTCTGATGTTACTCCATTAATATAGAGGATAACATAAATATCTAAAAGAGCATTTGGATGGTTTCAATTAAATTTGGCCTAAAGCCCAGGTATTTAAGCAAGGCCAATATGAAAGGTCACTTAATATGATCATAATTATTTTCAAAATCATTTTTTATGAACATATATTTTTGATTAGATCTCTATCCCAGCCTATAACTTCCCAAACCACAATAACATTGTCTAATATATATCTACTTTTGGTGAATCCTTCTTGTTTAGGGTGAATAATGTACAACAATAAATTATGTAATTAAAATGCCAAATCTTTAGCATTTATTTTATAAGAAACATTCAAGAGGGTGATCAATCTCCAATTACATATCAACTCTGGATCCCATTGTTTAGGTGTGAATTTAATGTTTTCTTTATTTATATTCTTCCATAGAGAATTTTTATGAAATGTTTATTGATAGGCATAGTGTAAGTTAGAACTCACAAGATCCAATATATTTTTATAAAATTCAAAGGGGAATCCATCAATGAATTGAGCTTTATCATTTGCCATATGAGCCATAACCTCTTGCATATCACAATAGTGAAGATCCTCTCAAAATAAATTCAATGAGTGGTAGTGAGTTTGCATGGCACCCCTAGTAGACATTGTTGAAGATCTATGTCACATTTTTCAAAGGATGCTTTAGCTTTGAACACCTATTGATAATGGTGGACAAAATATTAAACAATCTATAGTATATTTGATAATCTGCTACCAACGTGATAGATATCATAAATTTGTTGCTTTGAGTTTTTAACTCTAATAATTTGAAATAACTCTTTGGAGGCTTCAACCACTATCTTGAGCTGGTGAAATTTGGCTTTGATTTGAGCTTCCTAGGCATTGTAGTTATCTTCAATTTGTATGCGATGCCATAAATAAGAGAATCTAACTTACAAGATCTCATTGAAAGAATGTTTTCTAGGGTTGAAGCTGTATAAATAAACTATGAGGAAGTAACAGAGTAAGTGTGTCATCAAATTTTATCAAGTTGGAATTTATAGATTCTGAAGAACTAAGAAGTCCTTATGATAGTATCTTTCCACTATAGAATCCAACAAAAATCTTGGGTCAGATGGAGATAAATATTCTAAACTCTACAAATGTGAGCCACAATGGGCCTAAGATTGAGTAAGGATGTATTGAGGAAGAATTAAGTTTTATGAACCTTAGATTCATGAACTACCAAAATAAATGGGGAGTGTTAGAAAATTCCAAAATATAGTAGAACCTATACCAAAGGAGAAGAACTATTATCATAGGAAAAATACAGTTGAGTAGACATCATTTCTTGATCAAGGCCTTCAAGAATCTGAGTAGGGTTATCCATGAGATTATTCTAGGTGTACCATACTCCATCCATAGAATAAACGTCATGTTTGGGTTATAAAATCCCCATTTAGTGGACATATAATACCATGCTTCCCTTTCACCAACTACCCAACAAATTGGTAGGTGGCCTACTTTGCCTTCAAGAGACCCAACCATTTTAAAATCATCAAAGATGACCCAATGAACATCAGGAAGATCCTCCATAATCTTTCACCATAAATGAGTATGTTCAATGGCATTGTTCAAGGTATAAATATTATTAAATCTAAAGGAATGACTTTTAATGTTAGAAAGGGCCCCAATTAACCAATTGGTGGGGTCCACTCTAGATTGCACTAAATATAGACACCACCATGGATAAATAAATTGGATCACACCACTATGTCTTACCTCATGATTACTATAAAGAATAATGTTATTATGTTAGATAGAGTTATTGACCACTTTCAATAAAAAATATACCACCTTCACTTCTTGTAGACAAAGAATGTCTATCTCAAAAAACTTCCTTCTGAAATCAGGTATAATAAACATGTATTTTAGGTATGTAAGATCTTGAACATTAAATGAAAATAAATTCATATATAATAGGTGTCAAGAGACATATCCTTAGAATCTAATATTTTTAAGGCTTTAAAGTGATTCTATAAAAAAAACCAATTATTGGCATTTGAAAACACATTCAATTATGATTTTTTCCTCGTAGAATATTAATTGTGAAAATCTCTTTCCTCTGACTCTTTTCACTTCCTAGGAGGGATATGAGAGTGTTTATATGCATCCCACTAATTAGGAAAATGTAAGGAGGTTAGCTATGAGTGTGAAAAATTAGAAGAACTAGGTTAAGAAGCCTCTAGACCATAAGATAGAACATTCTCTACAAAAGGTGCTTTGTAGATGCTAGTTTTTTCTATCACATTCGTAGCTTCAACCTATGATTGATCATGCTCTTTTTTAGCAGGAACTTGGTCCCATGGGCTAATACTTATTGAGGACTTATTTCCTTTTGATTTCTCTATGTTTGAGGTTGTGGATTTATTATAGTTATTATTCTTCCCTACCATAGTCCATCCATCCTTAGTTGGTTTTTTTAAGCTTCTAGAGAGGGCTTATGAGTAGAATTTGAACAGTTGGGCACATTATTATTGGCTAGTTGAAGGGGATAGTAACAAATTTTATGATCAATGACTTGTTATCAAAATAATTTATTAGGCAAATTGATAGATAGAACCCATTATGATTGTCTCACATCACCAACTTGAATCTCCACAAACTCTTTAAGGTCCCAAGAAATGTCTACCTCCACACAAATCCATTTATGTAGACTAGCTAATTAAAAACTATTTTTCTCATGGTTAATGAAATAAAATATGGAAGAAGAAATATGGAGAATAAAATACTAATAGTGGAGAGAGAGGCCTAAAAATTCTACCTATGCTAGGACCTTAAGAATAATGTGCTTGGAGACCACAAATTCAAGTGTCCAAGGGGATAGAACAATGAGTGAGTTTCTAGCATACCATGGTGCTGAATTATGGATAATAACTCTTGCATGGGAAGGATTGGGAAAATTTTATAAAAAAAAAATCCTTAGTCATATTATGGACACTTTCAATATTTATGCCATGAGCATCCCATTGATTTTGAACCCAAGATCTATGCATACATTCAGATGGAATTCAACCCAAAAAATAACCTATCAAATAGAACAATTATAGCCATTGATAAGCATAGTTAAATTTTGGAACTAGTAAAATAACATCAATTTCTAAAGATTTACCTCATGTTACACCTTTGATATGAACTTCCTTGGGTGCTTGCATGGGGCCATTTCTCAATTTTCTACTATTCTCCTCCACAACTAAATCAGCAAGGAGAGAATGATGAGAAGTCTTTAAATAAGTTCACCTCACTCAAAACTAAGAAACCATAAAAGATAATAAATTTTATTCCCACATGTAACCTAACAAGGGCCACGATATGCAGACAAGAGACATTAACAAAAAATCTCTCTGTCTTCTGTAACTTACTAAACATATTTAAAATTAACTAGTGTATGAATATGTTGTCATAATTTAAAATATTATATATATTTTTATATTATTTTTTAAATTAATAGTTTATGTTATAAATAAAATATTATCATCAAATAGTTATCACATAGATAACTATCATATATTAAAGATACACAAGCCTTTTATCAAGACTTTTATTTTGTTGAGGTTGATCTCATATAATTACGCTGCTTAGATTAGTGAGTATATGTTCATCACATGACTTTTTAAGTAACATATATATTATTGTGATTATTTTAAAACCATTTTAATATTTAAATCATTTCTTTATTCTGTAAATGTTTAGAAGCCATTTTTCTCAATTTCTTATATAGGGCAAATCACAAAAACCTCATCTAGATAGTGTTGGAAGTAGAAGAAGTTGGGTAGTATGAGGATACATTGGAAAAATAATTTTAATGCACAATATCTATTTTGAGATAAATTTAAAAAAATTATGTTATCTTCAAATCAAGTCATGATGATGTTGATGTCTATGTATATTATGTTGAAATAAAGTTAAAATATATAAAATATTTGATAGAGAATATTAAAATAGTCATATGGATTTTGAACTACATATAATAATAAAAAATAGAAAAATAAGTTTCAGTTATGTGATCTTGGTGATGATATGCATTGTAGTAACATCATAAAGATAGAAAAAAACAACTTAAAGAATTTTAAGAGCATAAAATGTTTGACTGTTAGAGGAACAAATGCCTCTCAAAGAAATTATTGATGAATATGTTTGAGAAGAGGATATTAGGCTTAAATATATGCTATGCCATTTATTTTCCACTATATATTATGATAAATATTAGAATGATGATGTGGATGTCCAAGTTAGTGATGTTTATATATAACATAATTTAGATAATAATCCTAAGGGCATTGAATGAGTAAAATTTTATAATATTTTAAAACTCCTTTGTTTATATGTAACATTTAAGAACATCATTGTTAGGTGCCATATTGTTGTTGGCGGACTTGGAAGCAATATTTTTATTGTCAAATATTTTTAGGTTCCTTTAATAGAGTTCCCTCACAAAATTAAATAGATGGTACAAGGAATGAAGGTTGTGTACATGATTTTATGCTTGGGTTGGACCTAGTGGTTAAAGATGGCATTGATAAGGTCACCATCGAAGGTGACTCAATGATTTGTATTCATGCACTATGAAAATAGAGTGCTTCTCATTCAAAATAATTTTCAAGGTGAATTATTATTCTCACCTTTCATCTTGTAGGTGGATTCTACTCTATCATGGATATAATATTAAAATTTGAATTTATTAAACCCTACTACATATCCTCATCTTGAAGCATTAGATTACTTTTGATACAAGTATGTTAGGGGGAATGTTTTAGAAAGTATTTATGATCTAGCTTGGATAGGTCATGAAGGTAATTTGGAAGATTGTGGGCCTACTGTACATAGAGACACTATAATACAATAAGGTCAATTCAAAGTTATCTTCGATGTTTATTAGAATCCTCTTGATGAAATTAAAGGACAAAGATATCATTAAGTTAATCTTGGATAAATGGGTACACCAAGGACTCAATAATGGGATGGAGTAATATTTTGAGGGGTTTTCATTAGGTGAGCCAATTCCTCTAGTATTTTTCAACAATGAGTTCCATGGATTAATCCAATTCAACATCTTACATGATTTGGAAGAGATTTTTTGTAATTTTTTAGAGTACTCAAAGTGCATCCAAGATTTCCTAAGAAATCCATTTCTTGTAGGAAGGCTACATCCTCCCATCAGCCTGATCATAATCAATTATTATTTTGTTTCCTTGGTAGAGGCTTTGGACCACTATTTTGACCTTTAGAGCTAATATGTTGATTTTATTTTTTGGAAACACAATTCCCATGTTTCCTCCCTTGGCACAACTGACGAGACTAGGTTATCCTAGTGAGGGCCATGCTATGAGGTTGTTTTCCACACTAAAACACATGAGGACACAAATGGAGGATGTATTTCAAGCTCTGGGATAGGGAGGTTACTTTGTGGAGGAGCAGTCTTGAAGAGGAAAAGAATTGTGGTTGAATAAGAGGTGGTAATGGGTATTGATATAAGAACAACAGAAAGGTTTTGAGGCATTTTCGTTATGTGACAGGATCTTGCTCCACCAAAACAACACAATATGATTACCAAACCAAGCAACTTAATATGCGGAAATTAACCAGATTCACCAAGTAACTAGAATTCAGAATAACACATGATATGAGAGACAATACACAACTTGTATTAATACTTTACAGAAAAGAATACAATAAAGAAGATGCCACTTCTTCTCCACCACCTCTTCAGAGGCTCGCCACACCTCAAGTGAATAGTAATTCTCTCCTCAAAGCTCTCCCTCTCAGGTCCCAACACACAACTCAAATACAGAGTTGGTGTTCACCTCCTGTGCTCCATGCACACCACAAGTGCTCCACGCACTCCACAAGTACTCCACGTACTCCAAAAGTACTCCACAAGTACTCAACGTACTTCAAGTAGATCTCCCATGAACCTATAACAACCTGCAATTCAATAGACCATACTTATGGAAGGAACTCCCTTGCCTTCCTCTCTGCTCTATCTGAGTACACACCTGTACTCCAAGTAGATCCTGCCTGATTTTGCTCCCTGTTGTGTTGCTGTCCTATCTGATCTTGCACACCTGCAAATCAACTTGGTTCTGCACCCCTGTGAACCTTGACCTTGCACACACATACACCTACAGATCAACGATCTTACTTACCATGTAGATCTCCTATATAGGCCATGCACCTGTGACCAAGATCCTACACACCTGAAGAATCCTGTTGACTCTCCAAAACTAGCACCCACTTAGGTACTACTGTGGAACTAGGAGGAACACCCTTGCTCACCTCACACACAGAAGGAGCTAACTTTGCTCAACTCAAACTAGAACACCTTTCCAATACAACCATGAGTCTATTATATAGATCTCATCCAAACAATAATTAGACATCTAATTACAATAATTAGATCCGCAGCTCTCAGTCTAAAAATAGATCTAATCATGCAAACACTTGGTTCATTAGCTAACTGCCCGTAATAAGCTCGCAGTCGAACCACACAGGCGACCGACATCGGTCCCTGTCTGCCTAGAGGTGACCGACGCCAGCCGATCGCTTACCGACGTCGGTTGCTTCTCTTCACTATACTGCCGATGTCGGCTGATTAGACCGACGCCTGTTGCTCTGACGCTCAGCAACCTTCAACAACCCCTCCAATGGTCTTCTCCATGTCTACATCAGTGAAGCTTTTAGCTCCACACCCTAACAATCTCCCACTTGGAGATAAATAGCTGCACTGTACCTGTACCTATACCCCATCTAATCTATTTCCTAGTTTGTATCCCTCTTCAAGCTCAATCCTGAAGACAACCCACCACACATCCCATGGTGTACATCCTGTCATCTGAGTACCCTACCACATCTGAACCTACAAACACATGTAGTGAAGTCCTGACCCTGCATAGCATGAATCCCTGCTGGTGGTCCCTCTCAAATACTTGAGAATCCACTTCCCCAAATTCCCTCCTAACTCTCTGGCAGCACCCACTGCATGGGAATACTCAGGTCTATACCAGACCTCATGTGATTTCAAACACTATACCTGTCCAGGCCTTAGTGTGCTCTAGCTCTGCATCCTGAACCTCGCCAACACCTGATTCACATTAGCTCCCACTCGAGACAAAATCAACCGGTGATCTCCATGTCTCCCATGTCAAAGAATTTTGCTGCTCCAAACTCCTCATGACATGCCACTGAACTAATCTTACCCTTAGCTCAGCAAAACCCTGTATGTACACACCCTGCTAGCAAATATACCATCCACATACAGCAACAGAATGATGTCGCGACTCATCATCCACCTGGTAAGACAAACCACAGTAGTTACCCTGACATTGACTGAAGCCATGCTTCGTCCTCCACCTGTCAAAACCTGTACCACTGTCCTGCAGCTCTGCAAGACCATATACCTGGTCTTCCATCTCACGTATCCGTTCACTCTATTCTTCAACTAAGGTATCCATTCGTCTCTGTGCTTTCTTCCCGCTGGCAATCCTACCAAAAACCCCTGTTTGGTTCTCCTCCAAGGAATCACATCCTCATCCATGCCAAGCTCACACCTGTTTCTGGGATCCTTCCTGCTCTACAATCAGAAATGAGTATAAAGAAGAGGAACAATGAATTTGAGGGCCTACTTATGTCTTCATTCCTCCGTATGGGTGTTTGAGACTCCTTGACAACGTGTTGTCCACCCAAAATCTGTTACAGTGACCGACCTCGGTCACTCCACAATCTGCATCCAACCAAAGTCGATTCCCATGCGTCTGTCCCTGACTACCGACCCTGCAGTGTCCCTACTGCCGATGTCGGGCCTTCTGACCGACATCGGTCTTACCTACTACCGACGTCGGTCCTCCTGACCGACGTCGATCTTACCCTGCCCGACATCACTGGCTTTGGTTTGCACATGACCGACATCGACACCTATCTGTTCGATGCCGATTCCTCCTGACCGACATCGGTACCTGTGTTCGCCTGTGAGTGATGACTTTTTACCCGCGAGCTCCTTTGAATCAAAACCCATGTCCAAACTACCCTACTCAGAAGTATCCAGCACCATCCACTGGTTTCTGTCTGCCATCTCCTCCAAGTACACCAAAGCTTTGTAGCTCTTAAGCCTGTCAAATATATATGTCTTTCGCTTAAGAACATGCATCTCCTTCCTGCTCATGTGACCAAGCCTACGAAGCCACGTCTCCGTAACAGAAGAAGAATCAGTAATATAAACAAGTAGATAAAGAGTACCTATTTTCTTACCACCAGCTAATTCAAGTGCATCCGCTGTGAGAGTTCTTGTGCATCTCTCATCACCCAATATTTCTAAATAAATTAGCCATATCTCCAAACCTGGGGCCTGCATGACCTTCATCAACACCTGTGTGTTGGCCGCCTGCAATTTCAGCTTCACTTCCCCTTTGCCAATTCTTTGGCAAGGCTCACCAGCTCCTCTACCTGGGGCTCCATGGAAAGAGGTAACCGAATCTTTTATCCAAGATTCAACTTTATCCAAGAAACCTCCCAGAGCATCCTGTGCAACAACAGCTGCTACATCTGCTTCTTCAGTTTCTTCATGCTGATCTGCTACCAACCAACAATATTCTTTTACCTGCTCTTTCTTTCCATAGGACCTTAAGAGACCATCTATGCTTTTCAACTCTTCCATTCTTAGCTTACTTTCATCTGCCATTGCTCTACTCCCACTCAATCAGAAACCCCTAAGAGTGACCTGTAATCAAAACACACTACCCAGATCTAAACCAATCTGTTAGTATCCCAACCAAAAGCTCTGATACCACTTGACAAGATCTTGCTCCACCAAAAGAGCACAATATGATTACCAAACCAAGCAACTTAATATGCGGAAATTAACCAGATTCACCAAGTAACTAGAATTCAGAATAACACATGATATGAGAGACAATACACAACTTGTATTAATACTTTACAGAAAACAATACAATAATGAAGATGCCACTTCTTCTCCACCACCTCTTCAGAGGCTCGCCACACCTCAAGTGAACAGTAATTCTCTCCTCAAAGCTCTCCCTCTCAGGTCCCAACACACAACTCAAATACAGAGTTGGTGTTCACCTCCTGTGCTCCACACACACCACAAGTGCTCCACACACTTCACAAGTACTCCACGTACTCCACAAGTACTCCACAAGTACTCAACGTACTTCAAGTAGATCTCCCATGAACCTGCAACAACCTGTAATTCAACAGACCATACTTATGAAAGGAACTCCCTTGCCTTCCTCTCTGCTCTATCCGAGTACACACCTGTACTCCAAGTAGATCCTGCCTGATTCTGCTCCCTATTGTGTTGATGTCCTATCTGATCTTGCACACCTGCAAATCAACCTGGTTCTACACCCCTGTGAACCTTGACCTTGCACACACATACACCTGCAGATCAACGATCTTACTTACCATGTAGATCTCCTATATAGGCCATGCACCTGTGACCAAGATCCTACACACCTGAAGAATCTTGCTGACTCTCCAAAACTAGCACCCACTTAGGTACTGCTATGGAACTAGGAGGAACACCCTTGCTCACCTCACACACAGAAGGAGCTAACTTTGCTCAACTCAAACTAGAACACCTTTCCAATACAACCATGAGTCTATTATATAGATCTCATCCAAACAATAATTAGACATCTAATTACAATAATTAGATCCACAGCTCTCAGTCTAAAAATAGATCTAATCATGCAAACACTTGGTTCGTTAGCTAACTGCCCGTAATAAGCTCGCAGTCGAACCACACAGGCGACCGACGTCGGTCCCTGTCTGCCTGGAGGTGACCGACGCTGGCCGATCCCTAACTGACATCGGTTGCTTCTCTTCACTATACTACCGACGTCGGCTGATCAGACCGACGCCGCTTGCTCTGACGCTCAACGACCTTCAGCAACCCCTCCAATGGCCTTCTCCATGTTTGCATCAGTGAAGCTTTTAGCTCCACACCCTAACATTATGTATTAATGATCTAAGTGACATGGAAAAATGTATAGTATAAAATATCCCACTCTAATTTTCTATTGGTTGCTTGAATTTTTCTACCCATATATATCTTTTTATTTTGTCTTATCCTCCTTTTGTCCCCTTTTTGGGATTCTCACCTGCCACAATCATTCCCCCCCAAACTCCAAATGGATTGGAAATTTAAAAATTCAAAATTCAAACCTCTACATTAAATTTTGTTTGGTGTGTTTCAAGCACCCCTATTGTATGAGTCTCGAGTGGGTAGGGTATGTGTGGATGCCACGGAAAGATTAATAATTTAACACAATTTGAGCCACTTCCTTGATGGTCATCCAAAATATGATTTCCCCATCCACTTTTAAGATGCTAGGGACATGAGTTCATGGCTTCCTTGATGGTTGATGGTCATCCAAAATGTTATTGCCCCAACCACTTTGAGATATTTTGGTTTGAATGTCGATGACTCCCTTTCACACATTGTAAAAAAATAACACATGGCTTTGCATTTTTCCTTAGGCAGGATTTTCAAGCTATACCTTTTTAGCATGTACTTTTGTACCACTTTGTGGGATCTTGAAATTAACCATAATTTGTAATTTAACAATTTGTTATATTGCACCCAAGTTCCTATTCTCTACCATCCACTATTCCATGTTCTCTTCTACCAGAATCTAGAAGCTCAGAAGCAAATTATAATTTATAAATTTGCCAATTGCAACTTGGTTTCCCTTTTCCACCACATGCACCCTTCAGTTGGGATATGGATCTTAATAAAAAAATTGTAATTTATATTTTTGCTACATACTTCCCACATACTTTGACATTACGTTTTCAATTTGGATGCAATTCAAACTTTAATTCAATGTTTAAAGTTCCACCTATATTTTAAGCAACATTTACAATTTTTTTAATTTTCATTTTAACTCAAAAACCCGAACCTCTTACCATGCATCTACCTCTGCAAAAAAAATGAAACATTACTTTATTTTATTTGTCCTTCCATGTGGTAGGGGTCATTTGTGGCATGGATTATAATATCTATGTGACCTCTATTGTCTTTATTTTGGGCACTAATAATTATGTATAGTGATATGTAAGGCCAACTTGTGGCTTACACACCTTCATATTATCTTGTTGCATTTCTCTATGTTCTTAGTATGGTCATCTTATGGAATAACCCTGGATAAGAAGAGTAGTGGTTAGTATTTTACGATCATAGTGATAATTTTTTTCTTATTTCATTGTTATGGAGGTTTCCCCCTTAAAGTGGCTCAGTCATAATATTCAAGTATACTGCTCTTTTGTGAATTGTTATTGTCGATCTATTTATTATTCTCTTAATTATATGATATATAACTTTATTATTTTGAATCATCTATGCAATTTAGTTGAAGCTCATTCTTGGTTGAAATTATCATATTTTATAAAGGATATGTAGATTCTCAATGGTTTGCTTTGAGCAAATAACCGAATGATTTAAAACCCTTTAACTAGTCATGAAGATGAAGCAAACAATGGAAATTGAGAGCTTAGGAAGTGATGTGAATTTTGAAAATATTGAAAGATTAAATTCACCTTTTCTTTGTTAATAACATTCTTTGTGACCACGTCTGTGGGTATTGAAAATTAACAATTAATTAAAAATAATAGTAAATGAAACTAACAACTGGTTACGGAAATAACATCGGTTAAGGCCAAGACACTAGGGGAGCATCAACAAAGTAGATATGGACAAATAAAGCAACATCCAACATCATATTCCACATTGAATGCTCCTTCGTATTACACTTAGTGATAACATATGATTATTTCCGAATGATCATAACTCGCAGGAATGCTTATTATCAATTGCAATGCTGGACATTGAATTGAAATAATGTTCTAATTTAAAGTAAAAAAAATAATGTAACGATTAAATTGAAATAATGTCAATATTTAACTTGTGATGTTGTTTTAAAATTGGTTGTCTAATACAATTGGTAAGGTTAAAGAGTTATTATTATTTGACTTGTTTATTCCATAATTCTTTTTATGAGTTAATGTTGCTTGTGAGTTACAAATTTCATTTTTTTATTACTCACATGGCCTTAAGTCTTAATAATATCAAATTGATATATCTTCAACAAGGAATCTAAGGGTAAATTAAACTTGTTAATCTATTCTTCTAGGATAACCTTGACAATGAAATAATAATTAAATAGACATTTATCTAAGGTTTTAAAATATTGTCTTAGCTCTTAGTTCCATCAAGCTTGTGAAGGTTATATAATTAATCAAAATAAATAAATGTTTCGATAGGTTTATAAAATAATATTAATCCTTTCCCCTATTTCAATTTTTAAACTATAACATGATATGAGAATGGACAACCACAAACATTACTATTATTACTCATCATATGTAAGATGTACTCCTGGTTATTATTATTGATGAATTTTTTCAACAAAGGCTATGGATGGAGACTTAATTCCAAACCCTAGTCAAATTATTGTTAGGTCATAACACAATTTATCATTTTGATTGGTACAACTATAAAGTTTTACCTCTCTGTAAACTACTGTTTGTGACTAGGTACTTGAATAATAATGAGGTCTAGAACTCATTGGGATAGTTTTAAAATATTAATTAATGGAGTTCATTTTTTAATTTATTTAAATAAATTAAATGATTATTATCTTGTAGATCTGGTGCATGTTTCCTCTCTTTAAATAGAGGCAATGCTTAATATGTCTTATACATTAGCTTGTACTATGTTTCCATTAGAAAACATAAAACTAATTATTATAATATCATCATGGTAACATTATGAGGAAGAATGTAAAACTTCCTTGATTATAATGATTATATTTTTGTGCTAATGATTAGCCTATTCTTGAGAAGAACTCTTATAAAAGAATGTATGTTAAAATTATGCCCTATATAATTATTGTCTTGATATTCTCTAATAAAACAATGGTAATGTTTATAAGAGAGTAACACTATACTTAAAATTCTTAAACAAAATTTATGTTCAAAATTATGTGTGTAGATGGATACCAATCCTAAAACCTTGTTAAATCACTATTATTAAAAATTGATTATAAGATGAATTATATTTATTGATTTTACATTAGTAATTTTATGAGTCATATTACTATCAAAAGAATCCAAATCTTGGAATAGATATCATCCTATTTTTGTTTGAAATAGTAATTTTATTATTGGTACTAATAGTGTAATAACATTAATACAACACTCTGAAGAAGAATATAAGACTCAATTGAGTAAGATGAATGTATCTATGGTTTAGTGATTATTTTGTCCATGAAAATAATCTAATCAATTGTTTATATTTTGCATACCTTGTAATCATCTTGTTGTTACCCATAGATAATGAGAGTTGTATTGGCAATATGGGTGGTTTACTTAAACTAATCTCACACACAAGCATATATAGCTTTTGTAAAATCCCCAACTTTACAACATCACTATCAGGAACTTTAGCTTTAACACATTATTGAATTTATATGTTGATCTAATGTTAGTAACCTTATTGAGAATTTAAATGTTATAATAAAGTATTAGTTTGTATCCTATTGTATTATGAGTCATAAATGGGAGAGTCCTCCTCCACATAACATTCTTATCATCCCTTCTTGTTTAGGGAAAAGAATGACTTGTGCAATTGAGCTTACTAAATATGGTACTTTTAGTCATTTATAAATACCTACATATATGATAGAAATGAATATATCATTATCCTTAAAAATAATGACTTACGAAGGGTCAGTCAATGATGCTATGGAATATGATCCTTGAGATCCTTCTTATAATCGTTTGGAAATAAAATTCAACATTATGACAAAATGAACTTTATAATCTTAGGGATTATGACTATTGATATAGAGTTATTATATTTTATTTGAGATATAAAACTAAGATTCATTTTCATATTATTATGATATTTTTAAAAAAAAATGGGCACTCTTTGAGGTGTATCAGTTTGCATGCATTACATTGTTAATAAGTCATTTTATCGTTTAGTGTTCATTAATTCTAGATTTGAATAAATAGTTTTTTATATTGTCATTATAGTCAAGAAATTCAAAAATATTTTTTATAAATTCATGCATTTCTAGTCGAAATAGACATCTAACTTGTGTAAACTTAAACACCATGCTAAAATAATTGAGTTTTGATAGTATTTTTTCAAATAAACAATATCCACCTAGAGGTCAGAGACAATAAAGGTTGGAGGCCAAATAATGCATCTTATTATCCACTAATGATGTTGTTCCACAATGCAATAGTGGCATAAATGTTTACACTAAACTAGTTTATTCAAATGACAATCTTCAGTGGCAATGGAATTATATTTATTATTTGTGATTGAGTGGCAACTGTCTTGTATAGTGGCTAAAAAGGAAACAATGGGGACCTAATCCTATTTTATTTTTAATGATTTAATGTATGATATGTTATATATTGTATCAATGAGAATCACAATAAATGTATGTTGGTATAAAAATTTATATTTCTCTTGTTGATATAATTGACAAAAAACTACTGGAATTATACATGAAATGGATGATGAATAAATGTGTGAGTCCTTGTTTATTTCTAAATTCTTATTCATGTGTGAACTTATATAAATAGTTGATGAGAGGTTAATAATGTATTCCCTCTATAACTTCATTCAATATCTATAACCATATTTTCCAATTGACGGGTAAGATTTTAGAAATTTATTAATCACATTAATATTTTTGTGTGTGTGGCCATAAGAAAAAATAAAACTAATTATTATTATTATTTATTTGATAATACTTATTAGTGTGCAAATAATATGTTTTGTTAACAACTTATATTAATATAAATATAAGTGAGTTTTCAAAATAATTTAAATATAATATTTATAAGGGTTTTTTGATATAGCAAGGCTCCTGCTTGGTAGGATATATATATATATATATATATATATATATATATATATATATATATATATATATTCAAAAGGATAAGGATTTTATTCTGTAATTTGTATCAAAAATTTTAAAACCAAGAGAATATCATCTATATTCAATATACAATATAGATATATTACTAATGTTACTAAATGACACAAGTATAAAAAAAAAATCACATGAATGAATAAAATATGAAAGAAATTAACATTATCTTGTAATAAATATATACTTTTTACAATAAAGTCTATTCTCCTCCCTGTTTGCGATTATCCTCAATGATATCATCGTTATTTAAAATTTACACTAACGAATTTTCCACATTAAGATATTTAGCTTGGGGAGTCAATGAGAATGAAATATGAGATTATTATTTAACCTTCTGCACCACACACATTACTAAGCTCATCACGCAAGACTCGAGGAATCATCAGCTATATAAGTGATAAATAATATTATCCATATAGAGTACCAAAGAAATAGAATCGAAAATAGATTATTTTTATTTTAGATTATTTTTATCTAAATAAAAGAAATGCTTATAAAATTTTATATAGTTACCTTTATAATTTCCCTGTATTCATTTATTTCATATATTTAACTTGTATTTTAAAAAATTAAAAAAAAATCAAAATCAATATAAAATGCATTTAATTTTTCCACCTCTTTTTTAATCTTATCTTATATTCATTTTTTTAATATATTTAATTCATATTTAAAGAATTAAATAATTGATGGAAACCAATATAAAATGCATTCAATTTTTTTCACTACATTTATAAACTTGTTTCACAGTGACTTCTTTCTTCTTAACATTTTTTATTCTATGTTTTTCAAAGTAAAAACAACAATTAAATTTTAGATCCTTTTTTTTCAAAATCCATCATTAAAAAATAATAAAAATATATTAATTTTTTAAAATTCTAAATAGGAGGAACATCAATTAGATACTTGAGAGCTGAAATTTATACTTGCCTTAAATAAATTTATTAGAAATTAGAATTTTCGAAATGATTCTTCAACTGCTTATGATTGTTATATATCCTTTAATGATACTCTAAAATTGATGGTTTTCCGATTTTAGAAAACATTGCAAGTATTTCATCAAAATAATTTGTCTCAATTAATTTTTTGAATAGAAATTAATGACCAGCTCTATGTTTAAATATATATTTCTTACCTGTAAATAAGAAATTGGGTTTGATACCAACTATAAGAACATTTTTCCAGAAATGTAAAAGGTGGAATGAGCATGAGGGTTTATAATTATAGCGAGGACATTAATATTAATGTTTTTTAAACTCGTCATGAATCTATTTGATTTGGTGGCACAATTATTTTTAATAATTTTTCAAAGTTTTTATAATCATTATTGCATTTGTGAGAATGTTGTCATGAATTTGTATAATTTTTTTAATTTTTTTTTTTTTAATTGTTACTTATCGATGTAAACATGGTGACAAACCGGTGTTAACGTTTGATGTTAATTACCGGACTATTAGCATTGGGTTTACATCGCACGTCTTCTCATTTGAAATTAAGGAATTTTTTAGTGCATTTTGTACATTAGACTTCTCAAAACTATTTCATTTCTATTTCGAGTGATTGAAGTGAGGGGATTCTCTTAGAAGAGTTTGGATTGGTTGACGATAAATCTGTTTAGTTTGGTGGAGGATATTGAAGTTATTTTATTTTAATTATTATTCATTTTTTTGGGATTAAATATATTTATATATTAATAAAAATATATAATATATAAAAAATTCATAAAAAAAAAAGTGGTATGGAAGTACAATTCGAATTAAATTAGGTTTTGTTTAGGAACAAGTCATAACAAAAACAAAAATATTACTATGTTTCGTTTAGGAATGATTCACCACAATATCATAAACAAAAAGGAAAAGATATTTAAGTTTCCAGTGTAAGGTCAGACGATGGAGGATCTATATCATCCGGATCCTAACTCGAGTTAGGCAAGTCATTACCGTTTTCAATTGGTTCCCAACCAGAAGCTTGACCAGTGTCATTATCATCTCCCTATTTCTATGTAGGAGAAATAGCAATAGAGAGCTTGGGAAACTTATCCAACATGTCTGTCCAACCTCCAGGTGGTGCCGCCCATGCATCTGGATGCACAGGAAGAAGAACACCCCAACCATCTTGCCTAGTAGGGGATGGAGGTGACTGTTTCCACCCTTACTATTGTCTAAGAGGAAACATGCACTAATATGGATTTCTGTTATGAGAGCAACATCGAGACCGGTTGTGTCTGTGACCACCTCTAAGAGGAGGACTAGCATTTCGTCTAACAACTCTATTATCCTTGGGCAGAGAAGGATGATTCCACACCATAGCACAATGAGCATCTCCCCAATGAGTGAGAAGGTCTTCAAGATGAACAATATATATGGCTACTTTATTTTCTTGTACTTGAATCTCTAAAACCATATTAGAAATAATGGAATATTTGTTGAAGTTAGAAAAATTATACTCTGAAGAAACTTTGATAAATACTGCATTATTTATTTATTTTCATAACCAAAATATAATATCCACTCTAAAAGTATGCCAAACTTTGGTGTATTTAAAAGGAAAGGCAAGTTTATCTCCAAGAAGGATATCATGGCACTAAAAAAACATGGGTTGGAGAGGCTGAAAAAGGTCATGAATCCATGTCCAGGATCATTGGGATTTGTAGCAATGCTAGAAAAGATGACAAAGCATTTTTAGATGGCCATAAAAAGGACATTTGGGATATGAACCTCCTAAATTCAAAAGCCTTCTACCTATAGGCAAACCATGATATAACACACACCAAGCAAAGTGAGCTAACTTAGGCTCCAAATAAGCCTCCCAAATAGTTTCAAAATAGAACACCAGGTATGAACCAAAGAACAAAGACCCTAGTGAGAATTAATCTTACCCACCATAGGCATTCAGGGAGCAATCCACCTGTAGCCAATTTGGGGAGTGTAATTATAAAATAGAATTTCAACATACCATTTCAAGTCTTTCCACCAAGGACATTCATAAATAATAGAGATTTTTTGAACTATTGAAGGTGAAACAACATTAAAGATTTATTCATAAGACTCTTTATCAGAGATCGCTAACCAAAATTTGGTTTTCACCTTTTTGAGGATAGCCAAGAGTGAGAATACTTACAAAACATATCTTGGATAGTATTAATTCCTCAATGAAACAACTTGAGAGAATTAATCTAAGGAACCTCAGCCAAAGGCACTTCATTAAAATTGATAATAGGTGACTACCATAAAGAATTAATGTTAGTAGATAACCCATCTCAGAACCTTAAAGCATTACAAAGAAACCATGGCTTGATTTTTTCTTGTGCTTTCCAAATAATTTTAGAAATAAAGGAACCTATAAATTGAACATAGGTTTTGATGATGAGTAGATTGGAGAAGCCAAGTCCTTTCCATGATTTTTTTCCTTTCAGGAGGCATAAAGAAGTGCATTGTCAAACAACACCTTCCAATCTACTTTGCCTTCAATGTCCCTCACATTCTATTTGACATATAAGGCAACTCCTTGAGGAGATACATCGATGAGACCCATACCTATGGCATCCCATGAGAGGCAATAATATTCCCAAGAAACTTTATGGTAGCCAAGGTCATGAGAAGAATTGGCCCAAATAAAGTCCCTAAGAAGCTTTTCTAGTTTCTGATAAGAATTCTTGGAAGGAACCTAGCACAAAGAGTAGTAAACATTAGTGGTCATGAACACTTTCTAATAGATTTAAGATTTTCCTACCAATGATAAGGGCTTTATAACTCAATATTTGAGCTTCTTTGTTACTATTTCAATAACATATTTCCACAACATGGGAAAAAAGGCATCAAAAGCAAAAGGAATGCTAAAAAACTTAAAAATTTCGTTATGTTGAATCCAAGCCTACCCATACATATTAGTCCACAACAGCTATGGGACGTATGACTACCTATACAAACTAATTTCTTGCAATTGGACACTTCAGCCAGAGGTAAGGCATAAGGTGTTGAGACACTTCAAGGTGTTTTCCACATTATCCTATTTTTTAATAATAGTAAGGAAAAAATCATCAACAAATTGGCCATTCAATAATTACGTATCTTCCTTAGGGTTTTCTTTATATTGATGGAGATTTATTTCACTGACAAGGCTCTTACCATGAGCATTACTAAGAAGATATCCAAAAGCCTTTGCTACAAGCACATATAGGGCTAGTGAAAAGGTGCATCATTGGTGAATAGACCAAATCAATCGAAATTGTTCTGATGTTACTCCATTAATATAGAGGATAACATAAGTATCTAAAAGAGCATCTGGATGGTTTCAATTAAATTTGGCCCAAAGCCCAGGTATTTAAGCAAGGCCAATATGAAAGGTCACTCAATATGATCATAACTTTTTTCAAAATCATTTTTTATGAACATATATTTTTGATTAGATCTCTATCCCAGCCTATAACTTCCCAAACCACAATAAAATTGTCTAATATATATCTACTTTTGGTTAATCCTTCTTGTTTAGGCTGAATAATGTACGACAATAAATTATGTAATTAAAATGCCAAATCTTTAGCAATGATTTTATAAGAAACATTCAAGAGGGTGATCAATCTCTAATTACATATCAACTCTGGATCCCATTGTTTAGGTGTGAATTTAATGTTTCCTTTATTTATATTCTTCCATAGAGAATGTTTATGAAATGTTTATTGATAGGCATAGTGTAAGTTAGAACTCACAAGATCCAATAGATTTTTATAAAATTCAAAGGGGAATCCATCAATGAATTGAGCTTTATCATTTTCCATATGAGCCATAACCTTTTGCATATCATCCATAGTGAAGATCCTCTCAAAATAAATTCATTGAGTGGTAGTGAGTTTGCATGGCACCCCTACTAGACATTGTTGAAGATCTATGTCACATTTTTCAAAGGATGCTTTAGCTTTAAACACCTATTGATAATGGTGGACAAAATATTAGACAATCTATAGTATATTTGATAATCTCCTACCAATGTGATAGATATCATAAATTTGTTGCTTTGAGTTTTTAACTCTAAGCATTTGAAATAACTCTTTGGAGGCTTTGACCACTATCTTGAGCTACTGAAATTTGGCTTTGATTTGAGCTTCCTAGGCATTGTAGTTATCTTCAATTTGTATGCGATGCCATAAATAAGAGAATCTGACTTACAAGATCTCACTGAAAGAATCTTTTCTAGGGCTGAAGCTGTATAAATAAACTCTGAGGAAGTAACAAAGTAAGTGTGTCATCAAATTTTATCAAGTTGGAATTTATAGATTCTCAAGAACTAAGAAGTCCTTATGATAGTATCATTCCACTAGAGAATCCAACAAAAATCTTGGGTCAGATGGAGATAAAGATTCTAAACTCTACAAATGTGAGCCACAATGGGCCTATGATTGAGTAAGGATGTATTGAGAAAGAATTAGGTTTTATGAACCTTAGATTCATGAACTACCATGTCACTTGAAACTAAATGGGGAGTGCTAGAAAATTCCAAAATATAGTAGAACCTATACCAAAGGAGAAGAACTATTATCATGGGAAAAATACAGTTGAGTACACATCATTTCTTGATCAAGGCCTTCGAGAATCTGAGTAGGGTTATCCATGAGATTATTCTAGGTGTACCATACTCCATCCATAGAATAAATGTCATGTTTGGGTTATAAAATCCCCATTTAGTGGACATATAATACCATGCATTCCTTTCACCAACCACCCAACAAATTGGTAGGTGGCCTACTTTGCCTTGAAGAGACCCAACCATTTTAAAATCATCAAAGATGACCCAATGAACATCAGGGAGATCCTCCATAATCTATCACCATAAATGAGTATGTTCAATGGCATTGTTCAAGGTATAAATATTATTAAATCTAAAGGAATGAATTTTAATGTTAGAAAGGGCCCAAATTAACCAATTGGTGGGGTCCACTCTAGATTGCACTAAATATAGACACCACCATGGATAAATAAATTGAATCACACCACTATGTCTTACCTCATGATTACTATAAATAATAATATTATTATGTTAGATAGAGTTATTGACCACTTTCAATAAAAAATATAACACCTTCACTTCTTGTAGACAAAGAATGTCTATCTCAAAAAACTTCCTTCTGAAATCAGGTATAATAAACATGTATTTTAGGTATGTAAGATATTGAACATTAAATGAAAAATAAATTCATATATAATAGGTGTCAAGAGACATATCCTTGGAATCTAATGTTTCTAAGGATTTAAAGTGATTCTATAAAAAAAACCAATTATTGGCATTTAAAAAAACATTAAATTATGATTTTTTCCTTGTAGAATATTAATTGTGAAAATCTCTTTCCTCTGACTCTTTTCACTTCCTAGGAGGGATATGAGAGTGTTTATATGCATCCCACCAATCAGGAATATGTAAGGAGGTTAGCTATGAGTGTGAAAAATTAGAAGAACTAGGTTAAGAAGCCTCTAGACCATAAGATAGAACATTCTCTACAAAAGGTGCTTTGTAGATGCTAGTTTTTTCTATCACATTCGTAGCTTCAACCTATGATTGATCAGGCTCTTTCTTAGCAGGAATTTGGTCCCATGGGCTAATACTTATTGAGGACTTATTTCCTTTTGATTTCTCTATGTTTGAGCTTGTGGATTTATTATAGTTATTATTCTTCCCTACCATAGTCCATCCATCCTTAGTTGCTTTTTTTAAGCTTCTAGAGAGGGCTTATGAGGAGAATTTGAACAATTGGGCACATTATTATTGGCTAGTTGAAGGAGATAGTTCCAAATTTTATTATCAATGACTTGTTATCAAAATAATTTATTAGGGAAATTGATATATAGAACCCATTAGGATTGTCTCACATCACCAACTTAAATCTCCACAAACTCTTTAAGGTCCCAAGAAATGTCTACCTCCACACAAATCCATTTATGTAGACTAGCTAATTAAAACCTATTTTTCTCATGGTAAATGAAATAAAATATGGAAGAAGAAATATGGATAATAAAATACTAATAGTGGAGAGAGAGGCCTAAAAATTCTACCTAAACTAGGACCTTAAGAATAATGTGCTCGGAGACCACAAAGTCAAGTGTCCAAGGGGAGAGAACAATGAGTGAGTTTCTAACATACCATGGTGCTGAATTATGGATAATAACTCTTGCATGGGAAGGATTGGGAAAATTTTTAAAAAAAAAATCCTTAGTCATATTATGGACACTTTCAATATTTATGCCACGAGCATCCCATTGAGTTTGAACCCAAGATCTATGCATACATTCAGATGGAATTCAACCCAAAAAATAACCTATCAAATAGAACAATTACAGCCATTGATAAGCATAGTTAAATTTTGGAACTAGTAAAATAACAGCAATTTCTAAAGATTTACCTCATGTTACACCTTTGATATGAACTTCCTTGGGTGCTTGCATGGGGCCATTTCTCAATTTTCTACTATTCTCCTCCACAACTAAATCAGCAAGGAGAGAATGATGAGAAGTCTTTAAATAAGTTCACCTCACTCAAAACTAAGAAACCATAAAAGATAATAAATTTTATTCCCACATGTAACCTAACAAGGGCCACGAAATGTAGACAAGAGACATTAACAAAAAATATCTCTGTCTTCTGTAATTTACTAAACATATTTAAAATTAACTAGTGTATGAATATGTGGTAATAATTTAAAATATTATATATATTTTTATATTAATTTTTAAATTAATAGTTTATGTTATAAATAAAATATTATCATCAAATAGTTATCACATAGATAACTATCATATATTAAAGATACACGAGCCTTTTATCAAGACTTTTATTTTGTTGAGGTTGATCTCATATAATTACGCTGCTTAGATTAGTGAGTATATGTTCATCACATTACTTTTTAAGTAACATATATATTATTGTGATTATTTTAAAAACATTTTAATATTTAAATCATTTCTTTATTCTTTAAATGTTTAGAAGCCATTTTTCTCAATTTCATATATAGGGCAAATCACAAAAACCTCATCTAGATAGTGGTGGAAGTAGAAGAAGTTGGTTAGTATGAGGATACATTGGAAAAATAATTTTAATGCACAATATCTATTTTGAGATAAATTAAAAAAAATTATGTTATCTTCAAATCAAGTCATGATGATGTTGATGTCTATGTATATTATGTTGAAATAAAGTTAAAATATATAAAATATTTGATATAGAATATTAAAAAAGTCATATGGATTTTGAACTACATATAATAAGAAAAAATAGGAAAATAAGTTTCAGTTATGTGATCTTGGTGATGATATGCATTGTAGTAACATCATAAAGATAGAAAAAAAACAACTTAAAGAATTTTAAGAGCATAAAATGTTTGACTGTTAGAGGAACAAATGCCTCTCAAAGAAATTATTGATGAATATGTTTGAGAAGAGGATATTAGGCTTAAATATATGCTATGCCATCTATTTTCCACTATATATTATGATAAATATTAGAATGATGATGTGGATGTCCAAGTTAGTGATGTTTATATATAACATAATCTAGATAATAATCTTAAGGGCACTGAATGAGTAAAATTTTATAATATTTTAAAACTCCTTTGTTTATATGTAACATTTAAGAACATCATTGTTAGGTGCCACATTGTTGTTGATGGACTTGGAAGCAATATTTTTATTGTCAAGATCTCTCTCTCTCTCTCTCTCTCTCTCTCTCTCTCTCTCTCTCTCTCTCTCTCTCTCTCTCTCTCTCTCTCTCTCTCTCTCTCTCTCTCTCTCTCTCTCTCTCTCTCTCTCTCTCTCTCTCTCTCTCTCTCTCTCTCTCTCTCTCTCACACACACACACACACACACACACACACACACACACACACACACAAATAATTTTAAATGAAATCACACACACTTTCGTCGTCATATCTAATGTCACAAGTTTCATAACTTTATAGATTCTTTATGTCAAGTCCGAAGCTTACATAAATGAGTGTAATATTTAAAGGAAGGAATATGAAAAATATTAATTTCCCCATATGTGGGGCACCATGATAACAACATGGAGTTAGAGGCATTATCATTTAAATAAGGTATTTTAACATTTTCAAATAATTCCTATACTTAAGCATATTTTAAACTGTAGGTTACTCGTAGGGTCAATGGGATGGCATTATAAAAGTAGTAGTGATAGATTTTGGAGTGTTATTTCAAATTTAAATTTAGTGAACGACATTGATAAATTACATCTAAAACATTTTGAAGATATCTTAGGGCATACACTACATTTATTTTTAGCAAAGGATGGTGTTTACCCTTTTTCAAACATATCAACTAGATGTTCCATTGGGTTGTTGGTGTTGAAAATTTATAGTATTTTCTTTTTTTGAAAATTTATATGGAATATCGAATGTTTTCATTATTTTCTTTAGGTGGTTTTATTTTTGGGTATTTATTATAAGTTAAATTTGAAATACTAAGTTCATGTTTTTAATTGATCACATGATATACTTAGCTTAAAATAAATAATTTCTATATGTAAATATTGAAAAAAAGGAAACTGTGTATATCCAAGGTGTGTTGACCAACTATGTGGAAGATTGTTAAAATATATGAAAAAGAGTTTTACAAAGTTTGCCATGATGGACCATGCATACTATTTTATAAATAAAAGTAAAATTGATTAAAAATATGATACTAGATAATCTCAAATAATTATGTTAACTAGGGATTTCTACAAGCCTTTATAACAACATGAAAAATATCAAATGTTGACATTGATTAAAATTTTTGGAGAAAATTTTTATGGTTGTAAAAAAATAATAAAAACATTTAATAACTAATAGGAATTGGAAAAAAGAAGCTACATTCTCCCATATTGGGAGAGATTATTAGTTGGAAACATTTTGGGTCTAATATATATATTTAAGAATTTGTAAATTTTAATATGGAATCACATCTCTAACAAATATAGACTAAACAATTTTAATACCACATCTATAAGCCATTGGGATAGTGATGCCTCTATTAAATGAGAAAGATATTACATAGTGTAGATATTCTAGTTTCACCATTTATAAGTTTAAAATGATAATTAGAATGAAGTTTATGTAAATAAATGTGTCTTTATACAACATTGTGAGTTAAGCCTAGAAATAACTTAACATCACAATTTCATCTCTACATTATATTTCAACATTTATAAACACATAGGTACATCCCTAATTGGGGAAATTCATTGTGATTGATCATTAAATTTTCAATCTATCATATTTCTTATCACTAGTGGTCATTTGCATCTATCTAGGTAATAAGTCAATTCATCTTATTAAAAGAAAATCAAACAAATTCATATCATATCATATTAATTAAATTAACCCATTTTATTAGTATAATTAATTGTTCCTCTAATTATAAATTCTATCAAATTAAAACTTGTAATTTCATTTAATTCATTTTCTCCCTTTTTTTCCTCATGTGGGGAACTTTCTAAAGATAATTATCCACCCTTCATCTTGGAGACAAGGTATAGGGACCTCATTCCACTTTTTAATATATTTTTTAGAAGGATTATCCACCCTAGATCTTGTAAACAAAATGGAGGGATCACATTTCATCCCTCAAGATATTTTTGAGGGGCATTTATAACCCTCATTATTGCATGCAAGGATGAAGTATCATATTAATGTCCCTTGAGATGTTTTGAGAAACATCCTCCACACTTCATCTTAGACAATATGAAGGGATCATATTGGTGATCCATGTCAATATCCATATGATGCCTTAGAGTTAATTCTCCACCATTCATATCCTATCCATTTTATGCATCAATTCAACTTCTTTTCAAGCAAGCCTTCAAATTTCAGAAAGAGAGATGATCTACTCTTTGAAAATGACATTTTCAAAGACCCTTTGTACTACCTTCTGAGTCACATTTTGCTTCCATTAAAAAAGGTGAATAATCCACAAAGGAAGGTATAATTTTCGTGCATTTATCTTCATATTTTTATTTTTAGTTATCCTTGCTTTGGCTCACGAGGTCATATGCATAAGGTAGTTTGTTTCATTGCTTTGATTTTGATATTTTCACTAAAGAATGAAACACTAACATTTTTAATCCTATGGATTCACATAGATAATAATTAAACACCTACTAAATTTGGTGAATAAAATAATCTCAAAAATGCATTCACTAAAAACTATGGGTACTCTATGAAATATACATTCATAATTGAGGGTTAGATAACAAGCCACAACACACATGATTGGTATCATATTTGAAGGTAAGAATACTTACATTAATTCAAATGGTTTTTGGATTTACATGAAGGATGTAATTTAATACCTTTGCACTTGAATATATTATTTATGTAACATATATTTCTCTTGTTGTTAATACGGTCATCATCTAATTTTCTACATAATCTACTAATGACACTACATGAACTTCAATTTTTTTTGAGGTAATATGAATTTTCCTTCCATTTTTTAAAATAATTATTTACTAAATTGAATTCATAGTGATGTTTTTGATATAGGTTTATATTTTCCAAATACATATATAAAACAATATTTGAGTAGGAAAAAATCAATATTACCTAATTAGTTTGCAAAATTTTAAATAATTTCATACCTATTTCTTGGACTCTCAAATCCTTCTATTAGTGAATTTGGTAAACAATATTGAAATGAAAAGCATAATAAATTTAACTAAATTTTTTGGCTAGAGAAGTACATTAATAACTTAAAGGGGTTTCTGAGGTAGTTAGAATGTTTAGAGGAATAGATGGCTAAAGGTAACAATATCCAAATAATTTTAGAAAGGAAGTCCCTAAGATACAACACATTTGGGATGTCGGTCATTGAAAATATATATTGGAGGAAAATTTTATTGAAAAACAAAGATGAGTAAATCTTTGTGCATATTTATATTCTATATAAATGTTACAACAAATAAGATCATCATAAATTTAAAATAATTAAATTTGTTATTTACATGTTTGATTATCATGTCCCGATGAGATAAATTTTATCAAGATATTTTCATACTCTTAAATAATTAATAATAGGATTTGTGATGTGAAAAATTGGAAGTAGACAAGGCTAGCCATAATATTCAAAGGATTGATTATAAAATAAAACATACATGAAAATAACTAATACATGGCACGAGAATCATAGTAGGGTAAGTGCATAGAATCAATGGGCTAAAATGGGGTCTTAAGTGGAAATGTTTTACTTGAAAACCAAGCAACCTTAACTTGAATGGACTATGTGAGATACTTTAGCTCGAAATTTGAAGATGCAATAGGAACATGAATAGTTGCATTTCAAGTATAGTTTCTAAACAACTTGTTTGTTTTTAAAAAAATCAAGTTTAAATAAGTCAAACATATTAAATCTGACTAGGTAGTATGTTTTTTTACAAAAAAATAGATTAGATAGATATCCATGTGGCCCATCCCATTTTCAACATCATTTAGTTTTTTTAAAACCCTTTGAGTGGAAAGTTAGAGGCTAAATATAATCAACCTATCTTTTTTAAAAATTAATTAATGAATATTTATTTTTTACTAATTTTACAAGTCAATATACCCTGAAATATGATCAATAATGTATATCCAATTATGTGCCCCTGCCTAACTATCTCAAACAATATAAAAATTTAGATTTTTAAAAAAATGTATATATAGAATTAGGTCTATTTTTCAACCATATAATTTTTATTGGTTTGAATCAACGGATCAAAAGATACATTAAAAAAGATGAACATATATAGTTTTCACATATAACACTATAAAAAGACATAAAAAAAAATATAGATATAAACATTAAAGTAATCAAAATATAAAAAATATATAAATTTAGAAAGAGGAGAGTGTAGTCAATATGGTAGTCATATTTTAAAGATATTTTTTGATAAATTTTAGTGTTTATCATGGCTAAAGTTACATTTTGTTTTTTTTCAATAAAACATTCCCATTCGACTGTGTGTTTATAGGTCAATATCTTAGGCTTAGGAATCCAAGCCATTCTTAAGCCTTTAGGCATGTGTTTCAAATGTCAAATAGTATAAGTACATATGTAGAATTATTTATTATGCATAATTATTTCATAAAAAATATTTAACTATTATTCATTAAAACCATGCATTCATTTTTAATATTTGAAATTGCATACGAGATATTTTTGTTATAAAAACACGTACGTGGAATATTTTACTATTACATTGGCATGCATAGTTAGATAGGGACATATTGTTTACTATACTTTAAGTTTTATTTTTTTATATACTTTTAATATGTTTTAGAGTGGTTTCAAACCACTGGGATCTATAATGCAAATTCTAGGTTTTGTAGGATCCTATTATTTTCCAGACTTAGTCAAATTCTAAGATTTCAGGGTTTCAATATTTGAAGGAAACATCATATGAGGTATGAAGGTTTAATTAATGAATATAGGTATGATATAATAGTATGAGAACATAACTCACAATGTGCCACAATTAGATCCCATCCCATTCCCTTTGCACCTTTTAAGGCATAGACTTTAGGAGAAATGCATTGATGAACCCCCAATGCATACAGGAACCATATAAATCATAAAGGCATAACAACATGATTTATAATTATGTGGTACATTTATAAAGTAATCACATAAAGATAATACATGTATCACTTCCTTCATTCTATAGATCATGGATATTTTAGCTATATTTTGATAAATTTAAGCATTAGTCAATTGGGGCAATTGGTGATGTGATTTGAGCCAAATTAAGCCTTCTGAACCTAATTCTTAGTCTAAGTGATGTTAATTAGGGATAAAATTATTGCTTTAGGGTTTGAATATTTTATGATTCAGGTATTACAGTTTAGGGTATATGGTTTAAGGCTTGTAGTTTAAAATATATGGTTTAGGCTATAGGGTATTGCATCTAATCGTGAAGGCATTTGGGGCCAATAAGAGCTTGTTGAACCTACTTCTGATTATAAAATGTAATTTTAGGAAAAAATGTCACTAATGTAATAATAAGTTGATCCCATTAGTCAATTAGGGTAATGAGATTTGTGATTTGGGATAAATAAAGCCTTATGAAAATATTTATTACTCTAAACGATGTTAATTAGGGCTAAAATGACTAATATAGGGTTTAAGGTTTATAATTTAGGGATTAGGTTTTAGGGTATAGTTTACAATCGCAAGGGTAATTGGGGCTAAATTTAGCCTATTGAACCTTATTGTGACTACTAAATGTGATTTTTGGCTCAATTAGCCCCAACACCATCATAGTATGGGTTTTAGAGTTTAGGGTATAAGGTCTAATTTAAAAGGTAATTAGGGATAATTTAAGTTTATTTAACCTTTTATTTACTATGAAATATGATTTTTGACTCAATTATCATGCATGCCAACATATATTGATCCAATTAGTCAATTGGGGTAGTTAGTGATATGGTTTTGGCATGATTGAGCCTTGTGAACCTAATTCTTAGTTTAAATGTTGTTAATTGGGGATAAAATGACTAGTTTAATTTTTAAAGGGTTTACAATTTAGGGTTTAGGTCTTAGAGTTTAAGCTATATGTTTTAGGGTTTAGGATATGGGGCCTAATCATGAAAGTAATCAGTGCTAATTAAAGCTCGATAAACCTACTAGAAACTAATGTTGGGAATAATTAGCCGTAATGTCATCAAAAGTTGAATTCATTGGTCAATTAGGGTAATATGTAATGTTATTTTGGTAAAATTGAGTCATGCAAAAATAATTATTATTCTCAATGATGTTAGTTGGTGATAAATCAATTGATTTATAGTTTAGGGTTTATGATTTAGGGTTTAGAGTTTAGTGTTTAGGGCATAGGGTATAAGGTCTAGGTTTTAGGGTATAAGGTCTATTCAACAAGGTAATTTGGATAATTTAATCTCATTGAACCAATTTGTGATTAAATAATATGAGTTTGGGCTCAATTAACACCAATGCTATCATAAATTGAGTTAATTATGGAATTAGGGCAATCAGTGATGTGATTCGGGCTAAATTAAGACTTGTGAACCTAATTTTTACTCTAAATAATGTTAATTTATGATAAATAATTTGATTTAGGGTTTAGGCTTGATGATTTAACTATTTTATTTAGGTCATACT